>JAWNGG020000201.1:0-465029 GCA_036937485.2 Tetragonisca angustula
GACAAAGAAAAATGTAATGTTCAATTGAACAGAAAAACAAGAATCCGCTTTCCAAACGTTGAAAGGAAAACTCTGTGAAGCACCTGTCTTACGATACTCTGACTTTTCCAAAGAATTCACACTCACTACCGATGCCTCGAACGAAGGCATAGGAGCAATCCTACCCCAAGAAAATCACTCCTACTGCTTTATTTCTAAGCAATCCTATCCCAAGAAAATCACTCCTACTGCTTTATTTTTAGAACTTTAAACCCCGCTGAAAAAAACTACCACCGAGAAAGAATTGCTAGCCATCGTTTGGGCAATCAAACGGCTGCGACAATACCTTCTTGGAAGGAAATTTCACATTTTAACCGACCATCAAGCTCTGAATTGGCTTCATAACGTAAGAGATCCTTCATCTCGCCTCGTGAGATGGAGATTAAGACTAGAAGAATACGACTATGACGTATGATATCATAAAGGGAAAAAAAATAAAACAACTGATGCCCTATCCCGATTCCCTTGGAACTGCGTAAACATAACTATGGAAAACGAAACAGATACGGTAGTGTGACAAGGGCTTATCTGAAACCATTTCCGGCCAGCACCGAGCCAGGATGATCCATCGTCCTGGAACGTGCAGACTCAAGCAGTTCCCCCACCACTCTGGAAAATCAAATGTATAAGAAACCTCGGAACCTCAATAAAGAACAGATCAGAGTTGAACGCCATACGTTTCGTGTTATTTCTCCATTACGTTAGATAATCACCGAATTAATATATTTCAATTTCAAATAAACATTTATAGTGAACCGTCGCGCTCCATCACTTTACGTTTACCGTTGTGACATTCTTTGCGTGACATAATTTGGCGATCCTGCCAGGATCCACAGACTCCATCGCAAGGGAAACTGGACAATTGAAGATCCACGGATTTCAATACCAGGAACTACGTGAGCCATACCTCTGCGAAACGTCACGGATCCAGAACCTTGGGTGATAAGGACAACGAGACTCCGCTTCTACGGACGAGATCTCCAAGCTACGGCATCTTTATTTACCAAGGTAAATTGAAATGGCCTCTTCATCTGATTCTCAAAATTTAAGTGAAGCGATTGCTTCGCTCGCGATTAATATGGAAACTTTGTATAAGCAAGTTAACAAACAAAACGAAAGAGCCTCCGGTCAGGACGAGCTATTCAGAAAGATTGCCAAAAGATCGGAATCTCATGATCAAACATTAGAGAAGCTAACCAGTATAATAAAAAAATTAGAGACTGCACATGAAGAACAAAATCGTGAACTGAAAAGACTCGCGAATAATATTAACGCTTGCACTTACTCTGAGACAGTACACAGACATACAGCCTGAAGTAACGGACGATGAATCTACACAATACACTGCTAGAATGACGCACGAACCTGTCAAAATAGATTATAAGAAAACGCGAGAAGAATCAAAATCAAGAATAATTAGCCATACCGAGCAAATTATGAAACCTTTGGAAGCCCTGCGAACGGTAGAGACATTAAATGGAATTAACAATACGGGAGTAGAAGAATTCATTAACTCTGTAGGATTTGCACGCACAAGAGTGAGTGACACAGCTTCACTATTACGCATGATTTTGACTGAAAAAATAATAGATAGAGCAAAACAAAGCATACGATTCTGCCAAATAACGTCATACGAAGAACTATATGAGGCCCTCCGAACACAAGTCTCGATCCCCACCATCGTTAGTGGAAGTAGAAATAAGATGCAAAACACTAAACAAGGAACTAACGAAACAGTCCAGTCATATTCCAACAGATTTAGGCAAGCTTTGAACGAATTAGAATATGCAGTACAAGCCAAACATAGTAATCCAATCGCCAGGAACATAGCACTTGAAGAAGAAAACAATGAAGCAGTTCGATTCTACATACATAACTTGCGCACGGATTTAGTCCAATACATCATTCCTATGAGGCCTACGTCACTCATTGAAGCGCAACAAGAGGCATCCAACATGGAGATATGGTCTGAAGGAGACTGCTATCAGACGAATTGACTCATCAACCGATCCACCGTCCGGCAATCAACAAAGGCATAATCAGGACACATCAGCCATACTCCCCCTCCAAACCACCTCTAATCACAACTGCCAAAAAACCGGACATACTCGCAATAACTGTTACCTTTTAAAGCAAAATTTTCCCATAACTCAGCACGGAAAGATTCCCCCACCTCGAGTAAACAGTACATAAGTGACGAACGAATCAACAGTTTGGAACGATATAGAAACAAGAAGAGACGAAGAACTACGAATCAATTACACCCCAGGAAAACTGCAACACGTCCGATGTAAACTCCCAGGAATGTCAAAACCCCGGAAGATTGCTATTGGGACGCCGGAGCAGGAGTCAACCTGTTAAAAGAAGAATACTATGAGACCCGCTACACTTTAAAAAAACCGCGAACGATTAGATTAGGAAATGACGAACACCAGCTAAAACACATAACCTTTTGCAAAGTCCATGATAAAACACACGCCTTCCTAATAATCCCAAATGACTTCCCACTAATCGAAGACGGAATAATCGGCCTCCCTTTCCTAAAATTACACCGATACACCATAACCAATGATAAATTACAAATTGATAATGATTTCATTCCCTTGCAGATAACTAAGGAAGAAATACCACCTCGGTCATTCAAAGTACTTTGTGCTAAAATCGGAAATGAGGTTCTACGGGTTTGCTACGTCAATCCTGGTAAGCAAAACGTCACCACTTCAAATCAAATCCAATCGAGCAGTAACCTTAGAGTCCATGAACTTCTAAACAAATTACGAATTGACAATATCGAACCACAGTACGCCGAGACGATTAAAAAAATAGTCTGCTGTTACCACGACATCTTCACATTCGAAACAGACCCACTACCATGTACCAACTTAACATCACACGAGACCCAAAACAAGACAAACCAACATTAAATCCTATAAAACCCCAGAATGCCACAAGACAGAAATACAAACACAGATCAAACAAATGCTAGACAAGGAAATTATAGAACATAGTGACTCACCTTTTAATGCATCAGTATGGGTAGTACCTAAGAAGACAGACGCATCCGGCAAGCAAAAATGGCGAATAGTGATCGACTTCAGAAAACTCAATGAAATTACTGACCAAGACGCGTACCCGCTTCCAAATCCCGACGATATCCTTCACCACCTTGGAAACGCGAAGTTCTTCTCCGCCCTGGATCTCTCCTCAGGATTTCACCAAATCCCTATGCATCCGGACAGTAAGAAATACACAGCCTTCTCCACATCAGACGGCCACTTCCAATATAATCGCATGCCATACGGATTAAAAAACGCCCCTGCTACTTTCCAACGCATGATGGACACAGCATTACGAGGACTGATAGACCGACATTGTTTCGTATATTTAGATGACATAATAATCTTCGGCAATACCATTGAAGAACATAACCGTAATTTAGCCATAGTATTCCAACGACTAAGAGACACAGGACTGAAACTCCAAGTAGATAAATGCGAATTTCTAAAACCCGAATTAGAATATCTCGGACACATAGTAACTGCCAACGGAATACAGCTTAACCCAAAGAAATTATCGGCAATAAAAGAATTCAAAACACCCAAAACCATAACACAGGTCAAATCTTTTCTCGGGCTAACTGGATATTATCGCAAATTCATACGAAACTTTGCAAAAATAGCTAAACCTCTAACTGCCCTGACTCAAAAGAATACGCCATACCATTGGACAAACGAACGACAGACAGCATTTGACACGCTTAAAGAAAGACTATGTAACCCACCGGTACTTTGCTATCCTGATTTCCAAAAGACATTCACACTCACAACTGACGCTAGTAACGAAGGAATAGGCGCAGTATTATCACAAAATGACCACCCCTGCTGTTACATATCGAGAACTCTCAACAACGCGGAACGAAATTACACCACGACCGAAAAGGAATTGCTCGCTATCGTTTGGAGTATCAAGCGGCTGCGACAATACCTCCTCGGGCGGAAATTTGTTATTCAAACCGACCACCAAGCATTAAAATGGTTGCATAACGTAAAAGATCCGTCTTCCAGATTAATGAGATGGAGACTTAGATTGGAAGAATACGACTATGAGATTCAGTATAAGAAAGGAAAAGAAAATCAAGTAGCAGACACACTTTCTCGGCTGCATCCGTTAAAAATAACATCCGACAAAACATTCACAAACAAAATTAAGATTAGAAACCTAGAGAAAGAGTTCAACGAATGGAAAGTCGCTAACACTACCCGGAAAATCCCTATAAAATTGACTGCCAACCACCGTACTTGGACGCAATTAGGCTACAACGAACTCGGACCCTTCAACGTACAGCAATGGCTAAAAAGACTTGACGCTCTGACCAATACAAATACCCGAATTATTTCCTTCGGAGCACACAGACTAAAATTACCCGACATAGTAATGTTAAAATCAATGCTTCAATTTATATGCAGGGACAAACCCGTGGAAATCATCCAACTAGCCATCGAACCTCCTAAAACATATACCAAAGAAGAAAAGTTGCAAATCATAAAAGAAAATCACGACCTAAACGAACACATTGGAGAGACTAAAACTTTGGAACGTATAAAGCTTAAACATCATTGGACTGGAATGGACGACGAAGTAACCGAGTACATAAAAAATTGCAAGACTTGCCAAACTAACAAACTGACACGAATACGACCCAGAGAAGAAGCACTCATATCAGACACGCCAGAAAACCCCAATGACAAAATCGCACTAGACATTATTGGACCATTGAAATTAACACGTAAAGGCAACCAATTCATTCTCTCCATCCAGGACTCCCTCACTAAGTATCTTATCCTCATACCTTTACCTGACCAGAAAGCCGACACTATTATAAACGAACTATTAGAACACTACATATACATATTCTCATCACCCAAACACATACTGACAGACCAAGGACGGAATTTTGTCTGCAAGTTGATGGACTCATTCGAGAAAGCTTTCAAAATTAAACACATAAAAACTACTTCACCCACAATCAAATGGATCGTTAGAACGCGCTCATGGATTTATCAAAGACATGCTGCGAACCAACATTGACGAGAGCAAATCTGAATGGGACGAAAATCTTAGACACATATCCATGGCCTATAACACCTCTGTACATTCTACAACAGGATTTACCCCTTTCGAACTAACATTCGGACGAGAAGCTAATATGCCTTCTGCCATTTCTTTAACTCCAAAACTCACCCAGAACGAACTATTCAGACTTTGGAAGGACAGACATGCAGAATACTTAACGGCCGCAAAAAGAATCACCAATGAAAACAAAAAAAGATATAAAAAGGATCAAGACAGGAAAATCAGACTCAAAAGCCTACATCAAATTGACGACCTCGTACTGCTACATAATGACCATAAGACTCATAAATTAGACAAAGAGTGGCTAGGACCCTACAAAATATTAGAAATAAAGACGCCCAACTACCTGTTAGACATACCAAAAGCTAAACCATTACTCACTCACGGTAACAGACTAAAACCATATCATTTTTCCAGGGACTCACCTCAATAACCGCAAGTATAACCATAGAACTCATAGGACATGAAAAGATATTGACAGAAACCATCGAAAAGGCTTACATATACCACCAAGAAATCAAAATCATTGTAATCTTTAAAACGAATGACCTATATCAAGATATAAAAACCGTACAAAAACTTTATCTGCCAATTATTGATCATTGTAAAGAACGTAACTGCATGGGAACCGCCTATGACGTTATAACTGCGCGAATGAAAAATCTGGAACGATCTGTCTTTAAACTAAAAACAATAACGCGACGAAGACTACTTAATGCTATCGGATCAATCTCCAAGACTCTCTTTGGTACTCTGGACGACGCAGACTTAGAACTAATAAACAGAAACATAGACAAACTCTTTGACGACCAGAACAAATTGACACATATTGTCCAAAATCAAACTTCAATGTTTAAACTCCTTCAAGATGATTATTTCCAAAAATTAACAGGTCAGGTGAAAATTCAATTAGAAAATTTGAAACAAATAAAGAACGACTTACTTTTGGATAGGAATCTATTAATTTTAGAAGCGCTAATAACCGAATTGACTAACAAAGTTAACGATTTTTACTTAACCATTATCCTAGGGAAACGTGGAATAATAGACACCACATTAATTGACATACATACATTTATGGAATCATATACAAGATTGACCAAAGACCAACCCCGATTTGTTATTAATGGCAATATAGGAAATTTCCAGCACATAATAGATATCAGTAGACTACAAGCTAGTATAATAAATGACACTTTAATTTATCAGATAATTGTACCTATGCTCGAAAGTGATGAATGGACTTTATTCAGACATATAGCTATACCTCACAAAATACAGGAAAGTTTTATAGCCCCGCTCATAGAACATGAATACACTTTAGAAATAGGAGGATATATACCAATCGACCAAGCGTATATTACTAAATATTGTAGGGAGTCGCCTATTGGAAAGCTGTGCGAGAGAACGCAACCTACCCAACACCTAAATTCGAAAATGTACAACCCTATAGAAAATTGTAAAAATACCGTGTTTCGATAACATCACTTTCATACCAATGCAAAGCCGTAACAAATATATAGCTATACCACAAAATCCGATCTCTATTCAAACACTTTGTAAATCTATTAGATACATAGAAATACGCGAACCGAGCATTATATCCAGCCAAACAGACTGTATCATCACATATGATAATAATGTAATGAAAATTGGAGGTACCATCCAACCCACTGAAACAATAGTAACAAACTATAGTCTTAATTTTCCAATCGCAGAAAGCGATATGACATTACTACAAAATTTTCTACCCACTGTGGCCAAAGTAACTCCAAATTTCAATAATTACGTGAACACATTAGATTCAATGAACAATCAACTAGCTAATCTAAAATACCAACGGCGCTTGTTGTCAGCTACCGAAACCGCACTTGATGTTTTAAAAAATCTAGGATACCTCTCTTTGGGAATTATAACCTTGTATACTCTACATAAGATAGGATGCTTCCAAATAGTTACCAAATTGCTACCCAAAAACGTCTGTATTAAAATCTGTTGTAACGAAACATCCGTATCCAACGACGCACAACCAAGGGTGATGAATACATACAACGCCGACCCTTCAACACCACAAACCGTCCCCAGGATCCCACTACTCCAACTCGAAGACGACAATAGAGAGCCACAATATCCACACTCCGAACCAACAAGCTCTTTCTTCGACCTCAGCAACATCAAAAACCCAAAAATAGTTCGCTTCGAGGCGAAGTCGAATCTACGAAGGGGGGTGTGACAAAGGCTTATCTGAAACCATTTCCGGCAGCACCGATGATCCATCGTCCTGGAACGTGCAGACTCAAGCAGTTCCCCCACCACTCTGGAAAATCAAAAGAAACCTCGGAATCTCAATAAAGAACAGATCAGAGTTGAACGCCATACGTTTCGTGTTATTTCTCCATTACGTTAGATAATCACCGAATTAATATATTTCAATTTCAAATAAACATTTATAGTGAATCGTCGCGCTCCATCACTTTACGTTTACCGTTGTGACATTCTCCGCGTGACAGTAGAAACGCCCGAGAATGAGACCGATGCGGCTATCGAAGAAACAACCGAAAACATCGATGAGTATCTGGAAGAACTCATCAGTAACGCTTTAGACACATCTTTCGAAAAATATGAAAAATGGAAACGTAAGACACCTACATTTATTAAAGATACTACTAATCGATTACACAATATACAAAACAGCAAATCGGTGATTTTAATGAAGAAAAATGGTTTGACTTATTCCTTAAGACTTGTACGAACGCAACTACGAAAAACACACATATCGGATTAAGACAACAATTTACCCAACAAGAACAATTAATAATAACTACTATACTTGGATATTTATAAACGACCACTGATAAACGCAAATTCATAAACGATAAATTCATTTTTCTACGAAACCTCCAATTGAATATACCCAAGCAGAGAGAATGAAGATATTACCCGAAAATCACGGTACTCCAACATCTCAACATTTAGATGAAAATAAAACCTTACACAAAATCCTATCCCGACACTTCTGGTCAAATCTGGAGCGAGACGTTAAAAATTTTATACAATTCTGTGAGATATGTCAAAGGGAGAAACTAACCAGAATTCGACCAACAGAACCAGCATAAAATTGCCATGGATATAATTTGACCCTTACCCAAGACCAAAGACAGTTATCAATACATACTTTCAATACAAGACGCTCTCACTAAATATTTAATCCTTATTCCTTTAAAAACTCAAACATCCACAATAACAGACGAACTTATAAACCACTACATCTACCTACTTTGCGTACCTAAGAGCATTCTTACTGATCAAGGTCAAAATTTCGTATGCGAGCTGTAGCGGCCTATAGCGCCTCGAGTACGAGTCTCGAACACCGACTCGTACAAGCCGCAAGTGGCTGTGCGCCTAGCGTCGAAGTCGATGTTAAGCAAACAGAGTGCGGAACACCACTAGGATGGGTGACCGGTCCAGCCTAGCGAGTAGTTATGACAACATGCGTCTATGGTAAGGAATCGCTGCCATCAGCCCCACTGATGAGTCTAGGCAGCGACTCTGAGACGAAACGCACAATCTTTCCTCACCTTACCCACATTCCGAACATCCGGACATCCTTCCACCATCCTCGCCATAATCATAAATAAAAATAAAAATGTATAGTACACATCAATCCCTTCAGAGCTTAATGAACTAATTCGAGAAAGCGTTTAAAATTAAACAGATAAAACTACATCGTTTCATTCGCAATCGAATTGTGCCCTTAGAAAGAACTTAGCTTAGTTAAAAATTTATTAAAGACCAACATGATAGACCATAATAATAACCAATGGAACGAATATTTAATGTACATTTGTATGGGATATAACACTTCTGTACATAAAGGGATTTGTTATACCCCCTTCGATCTTACTTTCGCACGACAAGCTAACCTACCCAGTTCAATTGCGATTTCATCAAACATTACTCACACGGAACTTTTCACACTTTGGAAAAACCGACACGACGAATACTTACAAAAATCCAAACATATCATAAAACGACAAAAGAAACGGTACCGACACAAACAAAATAGAAGGATAATTAGAACACAAAATCTCTTTAATATCGGAGACCGAGTCTTAGTTCATAACGACCACAAAATGTGCACAAATTAGATGTAGAATGATTATTAGGCCCTGTAAAAATCTTAAAAACAAGACCTTCTAACTACACAATCTTATATCAAAACGGCAACATTCAAAATGTACACGGCAACAGGCTGAAATTCTATCATGCCAGAGAACACAGCCTACATTATCCATGACACGACCAGATATGCAAGACCTAATTAATATTGTGACTCCAAGAAAACCTCGAATATTGTACAATGGCTCTGTTTAAAATCCAGACTAGTTTATGTGCCCTTACAAACCAGTAATAGATATACAGGGTGTTTCCTGTAACGCGACGCACGATTTTTCTCCTACTTACAGCCATCTGACAAAAAAAAGTTTAGAACGAAAGGTTGAGGTATACAGTAAGTATCAATAAAAACAATTTCGAAAACTGTTTGTTTTCATAGCTAGAGTTTTAGCTAGTACAATAAATAAAATCTTTAGTATTTAAATACGGCAAAGCACTGACTGCTGAGAAACACACGCGATTGTTGGAAGACGTCAAAGAAAGACTAAGATTTTATTATTGCCATATCGGTGCATGATCAGAGTTATCTGAAATCTCTTATTATGATCTGAAGCGAAGTCTAAACGTTGAATTTGTACCTTATTGCTCTAACGTATACAAAATCTCCGTATCATAGATCGCGAAATATAACAGAAACTTGAACCTATAAACAATTTTTTCAACTCGTGGGGCGTTGCAACATCTTCTTGCATTCTTTTTAAAGAATTGGAACCATTTATAAATTTATTTTGAGACAGATATATGAAGAAATCGACCTGTACGTAAGCAAAAGATTTCATTGACGGCATCTATGCATTATCCGTGTTAATGTGTTAATTTATAACATGCTAGAACACGTTACAGTGAATCGTGCAGCCAACAACAATCAAAGAGTGAGACTCAACAGTATGATTAAAATGACAAAAATAGCAATAAACAAAATATGTGATATCGGACGTGCATTAGCGCAGAATAAAATATATGAGTACATCAGAAATTTAAAAAGTAATATAAAAAATAATATATCAAGAATTCTAGATTTCTTCCAAATGCTAGCAAGAGAAGTAACTTTTAAAATCCTAATGAAAGTAAAAAACGCAAAATTAGTTAAATCTATAACTAGTAACTACGAGGTGTTCCGTTATCAAACCTATTTAATATACTCGCAGAAAAAATGGATACTGAATCTGTTAACCGAAACAAGAAAACCTCCCTCAATATACAGTAGACTCCCGTATTCGTACCCCTATATGGACGTTCTATCATCCGGACCATTCTGTTATCCGCAATGTTTCGTAGCAATGTTTACATACATGATACAATGTACTTAAATGTACATAAATACTTTCCTGTGTGCGGCCGGTTAAATGTAATCATATCAATTTAGTCTGAAGCAGAAAACGTCCGTGAAAGGTTCATTTCTCGTCGTAAAAGATCAGCTCGCGGTCGCAAAGTTAGCAAAGAATGCATTACTGCACTTCTTTGTGCGAATGCTACCGGATGCCATCAACCTCCAATTCTGATCATCGGAGAAAGTAAACATTCATGCTGTTTTAAATATGTCAATATGAGTGCAATGCTAATTGCTTATAAAAATCAGACAAATGTTTGAATGGACAATAACACTTTTGTTGAATGGTTTGAAAATATTTTTATATCAAAGGTTAAAGAACACCAATTAGAAATTGGTCATAGAGGAAAAACTCTTTTGCTGGTAGACAATGCTAGATCGCATTCTAAATATGACATTGTCGACATTCTTAACCAGAAGACCGAATTTACAAAGGTTATGTTTTTTCCACCTAATATAACTTCACTCATAGCCACTAGATCAAGGAGTAATTGAGTGCTTCAAACGACTATATAGAAAAGATTTGCTTAAAAAACTTCTGTTTATGTTTTAATTGAATGAACAGGGTATAATAGAGCAATATAAAAAATTAAATTTAAGCGACTGTTTTACATGGTGGCAAATGTGTGAGCAACATTAAAAATACAACATTGAAAATAGCGTGGAGAAAACTTTTGAAATTGAAGAAATTAGTGAACAAGAAAGAACAGTAGAAGCAGATATAACTAACAGAAGAAACTGCCACTACATTGCGTAAAATACGAGGATGTGATAGTGACGATATAATGCAATGGTTTCGGTGCAATAAAGTAAAATAGTAGCAATAGTAGCAATGAAGATCACATAAATTTTACACAAATAGAAGCAGCAGACGAAAGTAACGATGAGGACGTGCCTTCTCACGTCGAAACATTTGAGTCTTTTGTAAAAGGGCTTCGATGGTTTGAGGCACAACAGAAATGTAATTCTACGCAGCTGCTTACAATAAAAAATTTATGTGACTTAGCGGCTAAAAAGACATGAGACCCTTAGATGTTGAAAGAAACTGTCAATTTTGTTCATTTCTACATGAATAAATGTAGTTCAATGCAAAAAAAAGTAATTGTTCTATTATCCGGAAATTCCACTATCCGGCCACCCTTTGTCTTCCTGTTAGTTCGGATACGGGAGTTTCTACTGTATTTTATAATTTTATAAGGGTGACATTCTATTTCCTGTTCAATTTCCAGAAAGTTGAGGTTGAAATTTTTATTACTTAAATATAGCAAAAAAGTGTGTCAAATGTTGACGATTTGCTTCAGATCTGATATAATAGTACTAATATAATAATACTAATGTTAGATATACATTCATAAATTTTTTATCTTCATTGAACTATTTGAGCTTATTGAGCAAATTCTTTGCTGAAGTTTTTTGTTGAGACGACGAAATGTATTCCAATCATTATTTTCTTTCATTTTATTTAATTAGCCGAGATAACTCTTTTAACTAATATTTGACTAATTTTTAGTTATAAATTATTAGTTATGAATAACTAATTTTTCCTGCTAAACTTGATTAATAAATGTTTTTTATGTGCGCTGAATGTTTGCTATTCTAAATGTTTACTATTCTAATCGCAATTTGATACTCCTTCTTCAATCAGAATAGATTTTTCATTGCTGTTGATTTTAGGAATAATTGAATTTGCTGCTGTATAATAGTTTCCTCGAACTTATTTAAGATTGTATTTATTTTTAATGTGTTATCGTTTATGAGGGAAAACTAAATAGATATAACTTAGTTCCTATAATTTCTTGATATTTCCTTCAGTTTGTTTACTTGAATTTCTGTCTCAGAGCAAATATTAGAAGATCATTTTCTATATCAATTTTCGTGTTGTTTTTAAAATTTATTTCCTGAATGCATATGATATCTAAATCTTGATTATGTATTAGTTTTTATTAATTTTAGTTTATAAGTGCATATTAGTTTATATTATTAGTTTATAATTTTGAACGTCATTCATTTTCATGAGTGCGAAGATTCTGGTTCGTCATAATTGGCTTCAAGTCATATGCCTCTACTATTTCTGTTGCTAGAAATATGTGATAGTTCATAATCTCAAATGAAATTAATAATGTTTAAAATTTCAATATCTTTTATACACAGAATATGTAACGTTTCGCACAATTTTTTAGGGATTTGCAGCAAAAAATAATTATATATCAAGCATATAGAAAATTTTAAAAATGTTTTATTTTCATAGTAAAATTCAAGTTCTATAAATAAGTCTCTTTTCATCATAGAATGTAATAGAGACTAAGTTTCATCTAGAATATTTATTTATTACATTACTGCAAATGTTTGAAAATTCATGACTGAGATTTTTCAAAATAAATATAATCTATAGTATAAAATACTTTCCATCGCCAAAATATAATCTAAAACTATCATGCATTTTGTTTTTTGAATTTTATGTGAGGATACATAATTGTCAGAAACATAAATTATTAAAGACATAAATTGTTTTTAACCTTTGGAGTCTTCGTTGTCTTTTTTGCTTTAACTTATGAACAATTGTCACACATTTAAGTTTTTTAACATTTTTCAGTTGCTTTTGTGAATTTTGTGAAGAAGAAAAAATATAAATAAAAAGAACTATGACAATTGTTTCTAAGTACATTCATTTCAGTTAAATTTATCTACATTGCTTGCATGGAATTGTAGTTTAAAATTGAGAAATATTAATTCAGAAGTGCTAAAACCTAACCCATTTTTGTAGTAGTTGCGTATCATGTAACGAACAGGTCGATATAATGGTTCTATATGTGATTGTAATGTCCTCTGGTCACATTTGGTAAACTGCAATATTTTCTCTGCACGTCCCGGATACAGATTTGAATGTATCATCAGCGCACTATGTTAAATTTTTATAGTAAAAAACAGTTAAACACGAAAATTACAAGTTACACATATGTGTTGGATGACCAACCCAGACAATATTGAATCTATGCAAATACTGACAACGAGCTAGCAACAGTCCACATAAAAGTGGACTGTGAATAGTTAGTCATAAGAGCAAGATCTAATACTTGGTCATCTATGTTCCTTCCCCTTCCACTTGATGATGAGAACCAAATATATATAAGGACATGTTTTAGAGACATTCGACAGCATAACACAGCATAGCATACCATAGCATAACATAGCACAGCACAGCACAGCATAGTTCAGCATAGTATAGCATAGCACAGCTTATAATTAGCATAAAACATTCTAAATCATTCTATATCGTTAAGAGCTTAGCTTAGCATAAAACATTCTAAATCATTCTATATCATTAAAAGCTTAGCTTAGCATAAATCATTCTACATCATATTCAAGAGCCTTAAACATTTTATATCATTCTATATCATATACGACCACGATTGTAACAAGGAATAAATCAATCTTCGAAATTGTAAGCGTGTTGACTCCATTACACGGAATCCATCATATGTACATATGTAACCAATATCTGGATGAATCATTCATGATTTCCAACGTTTTGTATATTTTCAGTAAAATTATGGTGTTTAATAAAAATTTAATTACATATATAAATACTTACATATTATTAATATAAAAAATAAAAGATAAAAGAATAAATTATTAATATATCTGTATGCAATACTATTCGTTCTTTATACTTATACATGTGTGTACATGTGTGTTCAGATCCTTCAATTTTATTAAAAATTGTAAACTTTCAAAATGTCGAAAAATGTCAATTTTTTTCATTTCAATTCAATTGCTAAGAGCTGTAATACTTAATGTAGCGAATGTTGCGGCTTGACGGACCAAGCAATATGGATCCGGTTCGAGACGCTTGAATTTTGAAGCGAATAGCCACCGTGTGGATGAAGTACAATGAAATGAAACGAAATAGAACAATTCCGATAGAAGATCGAAGATCGTAATGAATGGACTATATAATTTGATCGCAGATATTATATACCTCCTCGACAATTCACACAACTGTGATCTTTTGTAATGTTCCGAGATAGTGATGTAATACGGTAACGCGTAATTTCTTGTAGCTTAAGTTAAGATTTAACTGTCGCACGGTTACATACTGACTTGTAATTGAATGTCACATTGACTGATTTGTAATTGATCGTCGCATTGATTTTCCCGCTGACAGGCTTACTTTATGCGAATGTGACGGCGAGTGCTGACCAATCATTTTGAAACACGAGCTGTTTGATTGCCCTAACGTAATTCATTTGAAAACAATAAAATTAGACATCGGTAAGATGATCGATACCAATCGTTTCTAAAGGATATTAAACATAACAGGCATGATCAACGGTCAGGAAAAAAAACAATAAGCGATCGCCTCACAACGTGAGCATGGCAGATGTTAAAACTTCTTGCCAGTCATACGCCCTACGTGATATATGTACGTTCTATGTATCATACGCCCTGTGTGTCATACGTCCTATAAACTGGAGCAATTAAGTTCATTTCCCAAAATTCCCCGAAAACTGCAATAGTTACTTACATAAATGTGATCCAAAAAATAAAAAGGCAGTTTGTGAGCGAACGTTAACCAGGCCGCTCGTTCCTAGGCGCGTGAAGACTTCCTCGCCTATTTCGTGGAAGAGACCACCCGAGGTTAAGAACCATGGGCCGATTCCGATGTCTGGTGTTTATTACCAGTGCACAGAAACAAAGCTAGGGTACCCAAAACGAGGAGGGTATTCTAACGAGAGCACGAAGCCAGACGGCATTCCCTCGGCAGAACGTCGCCGCGATCACACGTCCGAGCTAATTTCACAATAGAATATACGTTTTTCATCAAAGAGAATTACTGTGGTAAATTATTGCCTACAGTCTTCATTTTGTCTTCGATCTAGAATTAAATCTAGTTAGCCGATACGTCGTTACACTCAGGAACCACTCTTTCGCTTGTTTCCTACGGTTCGTCAAATTATCGCATATTTATTTTTGGAACTCAAACAGACTCCTTTCATGACACCAGCATGAAAACCGCTGTCCTTATTCAAACATATTTAAATAGAATAATAAATTATTTTATGTGAACAAGAAGCCTAACGTCTTTCGTAAGTGTAAATAATTCTAATAATTAGAATTACAGAAAATGATCTGAACACCGGACTATAACCTAAACGGCAGAAGAATTAATAACTAAAGGTTATGATTGACATGAAATCAGAAATTATAATTATTCACTATTAAATAATCAGTAATTACGGATTAATGAATACAGTAAATAATCAAACTTATACATATAGTAAACAAAGTTCATGATTAATTTAAAAATCATTAAGTAATAATCATAATCTACTTTTAATACTTCAATGGAATTATTTAAAATAATCCCATCTATGACAAAAACGTATTTATGAATTGATCATCCGCCTACATTACTACTATTGTCATGAGAACGATTGAATAATTTGCAAATTTCTGTTAAATTCTTTACTGCCGTATGGCGCAAGTGAATCATGCAATTATTTCACGTATGTGATGTCGTAATTATTAGAATGATACTTATAAAACATGTTATGAGGTAACCAAAGGAATTATGCATTCTATCATAACGAGAAAAAAAGAAGCGTAAGATGATGAACACAAGAATAAAACGAACTACGAGAATGATATGTGAAGGACAGTCGAGGAAGAAATAAGCAACGAGAGCGAGATTGATGACAAGAGCCGACAAATCGACGACAAACAGGTAGCCAAAGTAATTAAAGTGGTGATCCGATCCATCAACGAAATCCAATATCGTTAATGTACGCTCGGGAAATATGTCTGTGTTTATATTCACAATTAGAGATGTCGAGGAAAGTATTTCACAATTTTTTGGGACAAATTAGATGTAAATAGCTGGGTAGAAGAATTTAAAGTAATTATTTAAAAAAGGGGGAGGGTGAGTCTCACTGATTTCGACAATTTTTGAATATGTTGTAGAAATCAACATTTTGAACAACTTTTTGCTATGTATATAACCACCGCTCGGCCTCAGTTTTCGAGATTTTTGCAAAAAACTATTACTACTGCTACAATGAATATTACCTATAGCTATATATCTATGGCGTGTGTAAACATTAAGTCGCCAATTGTTTATGGTTTCTATAAATCCGGCGGCCGGAATAAAAAAACTTAACCCGAACCTTACTTAAACCTAACTATCTAGTAACTAATTTAATGGATTCGGTTCTTTTATTCCGGCCGCCGCACATTCATCTTCTATTTCAATTTTCTTTATTGATATTATCCGAAGTTGGAAAGATTTCAGCCATTATTTCGAAAAATTTAATTATTCGATCATTAAAATCACATTGTCAACGGAACAAGAGTTAAATAGCCTACATAATGTATTTAGCGAGTTCCATACTTCAGAATATTCGCCCTGTATTTGTCTCCGGATCTACAAAGTTCATTTTATGGTTGACTCTTAAATACCTAAATCCTTCTTTATTCAGACAATCGTAAGCCTTCCAGTAAGCAATCACTTATAATAGTAGTACCAGGTTTGATCCAATTTCGGATAACTTCAAGTAATGTTTCAGATGATCTATCTGGAATTGGAATAATAAATATACGCTTGCTCGAGCGTTTAATTCCTCCGAATATCCAATAGCCAGTTACAAGTCTTGCTTTATTAAATTTACGAATCTTCGCCTCATCTACTTTAACAATTTCATTTTCATCCCCAATTGGAACAGAATGTTTTTCTGCCCATAAAATGCATAATTCACGGCAAAAGCTGGTCCAATCAATTACCATTGTCGACGATATTTCCAGTTCATTCTGCAAAAATTCTTGTCTTGGTGGTTTTAGCAATAAATGATAACCGATAAAGCGACAAACATTTTGTATGGAAGTATGTAAATTATTAAACCACGTATTATGGAGAACACTAATTTTTAATTTGCAATATTTTCTCACTCGTTTCTTATTGGGATTTTTTGGAAAATAGCTTGCGTAGCAATTGAACATTAAATCTTTGCGATTAAATTTCATTGCTTCTTTACTTTTACACTTATAATTAGTATAATACATCTCACCATGAATCACTCTTCGTTCAATTAAAAACTCAATTAGTGTATCATAACTGTTGCATATATTTAAATATTCATACAACTTCATTCTGAATTCTTTGACAACAATGCGTCCAATAATGGAATCAATGCAGAACTAGATATAGCTTGACACATTGTACATTATTCGTCGTTGGTTGCCATGCCGTTATTTATAGGAACAAAAATTAAGGGATGATCGTGGGCTGAGGCATACAGTCACAGACGCGTACGTATAGAATTCAATGTAGTAGCAGCGAGGAAAAATCTTTTTGAGGAAAAATCTCGGAAATTAAGGCCGAGCGGCGGTTATACGTATAGGAAAATGTTATTCAAAATGTTGATTTCTACAACATATTTAAAAATCGTCGAAATCGGTGAACCCCTCCTTTTCTAAATAATTACCGAATTCGAGAGTATCAGTCAATTATTAGGTTGGGATTAGGTTGATCTGAAGAAATTAATTTGTGCAAAGCTTGGACACAAGCGTCCGCCAAACAATTTATTAGATTTCAGAAAAGTATCAAATCATGGCCGAGAATAGAGAGAGAGTTAATCTAAGAATTTATAAAACCGAAATAAGTAGCGCATCAATCCACAAACAATTAATAAATCGTAAGCGTCAATTCGGCGAAAGCGTGCGATGTTATATTTACTCAATGCAAGAAATTATAAATACACATGGAAATATATATATCGGGAATATCGATACCGATTCATTGATAGAATATATAATTAGGAGAGACGAATATCCAATGAAGACACGAATAAAACGACTTTGTACGGTGCGAATACAGATGTTGCAGCAAAACGCATTTTTAAAAAATCTAACAAATTAACAAAAATGGAAAATTTGTTACACACACCGAAGCTCGAGACAAAAAAGTCATGCAAACGGAAGTAAGTACTATTGTTTTAATTTTAAAGCCCAAAGAACACGAATTAAAAGATTGTATGGAAAGGGATAACGGATCGAAATACTTTGAATGCAATGAGTTTGATCATCGGACTGTGAAGCAATATGACGAAAGCATCAAAAGTGAATTCAATGATTAGTTCAAACAACAAATTGATCGCGGTAGAAATTAATGAAATACAATCGTTTACGTTATTAGATACCGAGAACGAAGTTAATCTAATTAAAGAAGACGTTTACTTAGAAATCGTTCGTTTACACAAAAATAATACGTCGCTAAGTAGAACGAAGAGAAATTTTACAGATTTTGACACAGCATCGATAGGAAAATTAAACATTAGCGAACAGTCGTGCAAATGACTTTTGCCATATTAAGCAATACGATGGATGCAAAAATTGTCTAAAGCGTCGAATTTGTTTAAAAATGTAGAGGTATGCATATAGTGTGCATGCATGTCACTAACGGGCAAATCATAAGACATGATTTGAAAAGAATGTTTAATTGCATCGCGGTCAACTAACAAAGAATGCGAAACCGATTGTCACAAGTTAAGTAATAAAAACAACTAAAAATGTTTCGAAAAAAATCGATGTAGTCGGACCGTACAAAGCTAAAGTAAAAATTTTGCGTGCTCAAACGAGTGGTTACATAATTATCCGAAAAAAATGAAACATATCGTAATGTATCGACTACCTATGAAGAATAGGTTTCCTATACCCTTAGTCAACGATTGTGTAGATTTACACAATGTGCGTATTTTTAGATTTTTGCATGTTCTGATTGCAGAAAAATGCCGCAAATTTACAGCATTTGTCTGGGACAATACGAATTTAATAAAATGCCTTTCGAATTATTAAGTAAGATTATTAACTATTTCAAGATCTAATGTACAGAGAAACAGTACTCGCATATATTGATGATCTTTGATTATACTTGATACAAAGAAGACATTTCACGAATTAGAAGAAACTTTAAGAACTAAGAGTCTAGATTAGTTGAAAAAAATATGAATTTTTGAAATCTTTGGATACGAAAGGGATACATTAATCCATTGCCAGAAAAAATTAAAGTTGTTCAGCACTTCCCAGAAATTGAAAAAAGATATATAAAATTTGGAATTTACGGGATACTTTTGGAAATTCGTAAAAAATTATGCAAAAATAGCGCAACCGTTGTAATATCGAAGATATTGAAACATTCAAGTTCAATTTCAACGAGTCACAAAGGCAAGCGTCCCTGACGTTAAAAAATATATATTGTTGCAGGAACCGACATTAAAGATAACCCTGCCGTTACGATTGAGCTTCATATGAGTGGTAGTAGGGATATGGAGCTGTAATGTTACAGAAATTCGATAAAAAAAAAATTTTTCACGTAATTTATAACATGAGTTGCAAAATGTTGAACGTGGAAAACATGTTGCATTCTTACGAGCTTGAAATTTTAACTATCGCGAATGTTTCGTGTTATGATTTAGGACTTAGATTAAAATAGTAACAGATTGTGCCTTTTTAAAGAAAACATTGTATAAAAAGAATCTATCTGCGAAAGTAGTGCGATGGGCTTTGATGTTAGAATAATTTTCATAGTAGAAGTACAACACCGTTCTGGAGAACGTTAGACGTATGCCGACAGTAACTAGAAGGGTCCGTAAAGCGTAGACGAAGAAAAGCTGCTCAAAATTATCAAAACTCTTTTAACGGAAGAGCCATATTGTAGGAACCTGCGAAGATAATCGCGACATCTATTGCTCGTGTGATGTGTGTGTTATGCAATAGTATGTCTGAGTGTGGTACTATCTGTGGTCGCGAAGTCTGGCTCGTTTATTTTTTAGATCTTCGATTGTTGTATGGTATTCAAAGAACGTCCAACAGATTGCAAGTTCAGTGTTTAATATCTTCAATATTTTCATTATCCCATAATTAATTCACAACAATGGGCCCAGAGTGGGATTAAAGTTAAAAAGATATTTATGGATTAATCGAACCGCAAATTGTTGTTATTCACAATCAATAGAATTAGCGGCTGAAACTGGCGAGTCGACCACGTAAAGTAAAAAATTAAATCAGTAAGTTTTTTTTACCCACAATTGCTATCCTCATTGAATATAGTAAGAAGAGCAAGTTACAAATTTTTTACTTTGCATCCTAAAAAGAAAATAGATATTCTTGAACTATTTTCTTGTATTAAATAACATATTTTTTTGAAATGGCTCATGAAATGACGGCCACCGCTATGCAACCCACGACGACGGTTAATTTTATGGGAAATAATCCCATAATCGATCCAAAATTAGACGGCTCTAACAATTATGTATCGTGGAAATTTCTTATGCAAATCATGCTCATAGGAATGGATCTCTGGGAATGCATAACAGGTACAGGAACCATGGATACGAAGAAAGACCAAAAGGCGTTAGCGGCCATATGTTTAAACGTTAAAACACATCGTCAATATTTAAGACTAACCGCTACCGCCAAGGATGCTTGGACGATTCTTAGTCAAGTTTATGAAGACAAAGGACTACCACGCGTTTTGAATCTAATGCGAGTTCTTCTAAAAATTTACTATAACGACTTTCACAATATGAATGAATATGTCGCACGAGCATTCTCTTTATAACAAAAACTTGCAAATGTTGGAAATCCTATAGAGGATAAGCTCTTAGCCGTAATCATTTTGGCAGGACTTTATCAAGAATATAAACCCATGGTCATGGCACTAGACACTTCAAGAGTTCAAATCACAACGGACTTGATAAAAAATAAATTGTTGTAAGAAGACGTTAAAAAACAGGCTGTTTCTACAATTTCTGAAGTTGCATTTGCAACGAAATCGGATTACAGATGGCTAAATAAAAGCTCTTATAAAAAAACAAATAAGATGCTTTACCTGTAATGCCATAAGTCACATCTCACTCAATACAAAAAGGTAAGACCGGACACTTCTGCTAATACACCCAGAAATTCGAAAAATTCCAGCAGCAAAAACTGAAGTTTAAGTCAACAAGTTCAAGTTCAAGTCAAGTTCAAGTCAACAAAATTGGTATGTTCGAGAGCGACGAATCATATGACCCGTAATCAAGAATGGATTCAAGACTTTGAACAGAATCAGGATCAGACAATTACGGTAATGAATGGCTCAACAATGGAGACAACGGGAAGCGGACGTGTCGGCATAAAAGGTCAGTCCGAACACAGAAATATTTTAGACGTTTAACACGTGCCAAGTTTAAATTCGAATTTACTATCTGTAAGTGCCATGGCAAATAAAGGATATTATACACTATTCGATGATACCAAATGTAAAATATATCCGAAAAACGATTTTTCGAAAGTCCGATAGCCACCGGTTCCACTGAAAATGGCCTTTACAGATTAAACACAAATTCAAATTCAGCCTATCTTACAACAAATGATTCAAATAGCCAAGATCTCTGGCATAAAAGACTAGAGCATTTGAACGATAGATGTATGGCATTATTACGCAAAGAGTTAGCAACTGGAGTCGATTATTCGTCAAACGACTGGTCACCCTGCGTTGCTTGTATAAATGGAAAGCAAACTAAGAAACCGTTTGGGCATAAAACTAGACAAAGGGTGAATAATTTCTACACACTAACCTATGCGGACTACGCTTTTCTGGTAACCAATCGGAATCCCGAAAGTGTAGAAGTTAGCACCAGTAAATTGTATAAATATTTATTTGCTAAATTTATGTCGCTTTTTATTACATAAAAAGTACTGATACCAAAAAAGTCATAAATTAACGATTCAGCAAATCTTTGGTCTAAAACGTCACAGATTGAAGTACAGCTACTGGTAAAGAATTCAAAAATTATTGTGATATCGAAAGAATCGAACACGTATTGACAACAGTAGAAATACCTTGCTAAGTAGAGCACATAAATCGTAATATCATTCCTATATAAAATTGACCATGGAAATACAGAAAAATGCAATCAAAAAGATTCAATAAGGAATTAAGAACATGTACCAATGCAATATTTGAAAGATTCTATTTAAAGTTTTAATAAGTACAAAAATGAGGATAAATACAAAGAAAAAAAATCTAAACATTCGAGAGGTAATCAAGAATTAAAGTAAGAATCAACAGAACTTTTTCAAGAGAAAAAAATACTTTAAGACAATTTATAAAACAAAATATCATCAAAATACAAAGGATAAAGGAGAATAAATGAAACCACGATAGATCATGTAAAAGGGCCAGGGAATATAAAGAAATATATCGTTATAATCGAGCATACGCAACTTGGGTCAAGATTAAAAATTAAAAAGAAATCCCGTGAACCATATGAAGTGTCACGTGTAAAAATCACCAGCATGAACTCAGCTCTGATAGATGATGAAGGACCAAAGACTAGTACATCAGCTAATTATATGAAATCGTATGTAAAACCTATCTTCAGGTATTGAAAATAGGTCAAGAATGACCGAAATGAACCAAGAGAACGATGTATTGTATCATAAGAACTAGAAACAAAGGAGCGCAAGGCTGAAGAACACGAGACATTATGAGAAAGATGTGCGAAGGACAATTCGAAATTAGCAGTCGGTCGCAATAAATCGTTTTGTTTTTCTTATAAATCTTTTGTAACTCCTGTGTTTGTTTTTCTGTATTAAACTACATTATTCACTTACTTATCTCTGTTCTTATTCTCATCCTACAAATATGTTTTATTATATTTTTGATCATGCATAAAAACATTGACTAATAGCATAGATTGAACATCTAATGCTTTTTCACCCACATCTTGGGAGTCACCTAACCTCCTTTTCGTGTCACATCCTGTCGTATCGACTTAGGCAAGTATTACTCTATAGCGCTATTGATGATAAAAATTATAGGGGACACTATCCAGACAACGTTTGTAGCGGCCATCACATTCCTAATATACAAGTTCCGAAGATATGAACACCATAAGCCGCAAGTGGACACCGCTTAGCTACGGATCTAGCGCGATCATCAGCTTAAGCGAGCAGCGTGCGGAACACCTCTGGAATGGGTGCCGTCTCCATGCCCAGTGATTCCTAACAAACAAATGTCTGAGATAGGGGTCGCCGCCATCAGCCTCACTGATAAGTCCAGCGGCGACTCTGAGACGAAACACACTCCACTTTATAACCCTACTTCCTGTTTCCTAAAATCCATTCACATTACCAACATAGCCGCTACACGTTATAAACATAACGTCAAGGATGCATCCCCGGGACGCAATACCGTTAGACCGTAATTACGAGAATTACTTTATAGGGCTTTATAGGACACAAAGAGAATTGGCCCTTATATAAGAACTGACTTTAACGCGCCGCAATAATAAGAGTAATAGTTTAGCAGTACGTTCAGAATAACAATACTTGATATTCTTATGGAGCATAAAAATTAACGTTTAATCATCTAACAATTTCGTTCTAATTATTTAACCTAGAGGTTTTTTCGGAACGAAACGTTTATTAAAAAGCTTGAATTTCATATTAAAACAATATAGATATCTACTGCATTCAAGCGAACAGAGTCTGACATTTATTGTGCGATTATTAATATGAAACATAAAATTGTAGAATGAGTTGCGGTTCGTCCAAATCGTTCAAGAACTCTCATCGAATTGCCCATTCAGTCTCTTTTGCTGATCATCGTTTTGTTTACAGAAACTAATAGCTTTATCTCTTCTAATTGTAAGACCTGCATGTATTTATATTTTTCCTACCACATACGTTACATAATATAGTACAGAATTTCTTTACATTTTTGTTAAAAATTTTTGTTAAAAATTTAATGACGTATTTTAGCATACTTTATTGAAATTTTATACGAATTAAAAATGATATATTCTCATTGAATATTGCTCATTCTCATTCTTTTTCCAATTGCCTTCATTATGATTGCGGAATGACAAATGAAAAACGACTTAAAAAGACAGTTTATGATTTCCTGACGAAAACATAGTTGCCAAATCTAAAAATTCGACATAATTGTCACATTTTTGTAGCTGTTTAACCGATCGCTTCTGTCTATGAAATGATTAAACTAGCAAAATAGACGGCTGCCAGATTGTTCGATGTTTCAGAATATTAGGTATTCGCTCGAACTCGATTAAAATTATTCGATCTGATTCAACTTCGAAATGTTAAATACTCTCGGCCGGATAATTTTAACAAATTTTTAAAATAATTAAACATACAAATCTTATAGCTTCTTGAAAAAAGTCATGTAACACTTTACTTGAATTTACTTTAAAATATAAAGCTTTGATTACTCTGAGTTTGTTTTTTTAAAGATATTTTTACGTAGCAAGTGAAAAATTAAGGAAACTTCTATTCCCAGAATTTGTAAAAATTCAAATATCTTTAAAAATACTTAAAATTTTTTCATGACTGAAAATCTACCATAATCTAGAAAATTCAAATTTTCTCTTCTTCAATCACATTTTAAAACTTTCTACACAATTTTCTTCGCCGTTATATTGAACTTTGATTATTAAGCTTAGAAGATGAAATGTTAAGATTTTTTGAATTGCTCCGTTACATCAGTCTATACATTAGTAATGTTTATACACGCAGAATTTAATGTATTTCTTAATTCTCTAATATCTTAAAAACTAGTCGAAGCCAAAATTTTATATTTGAGATCTTTGTCACTCCTTTATAGTCCCTCTAAATGTCACGCATTCCATCTTCGAGACTTTTTGGAATTATTATTCAATTAGTTGAATCTCAGTAGAAAATAAGTATATTGTTCCAAATGATTCCTTCCTCTCCTCAGAGATGTTTGCTGAATTCGAGAATTTAACCGAAGATAATTTTACGATACTTAATCGTACATATTGTGATTAATTATATTACACATATTAATGTATAAAAAACAACATAGTATTGTAATGTTCCCGACCGCTGTTATTGTTCGGAAACGGATGTTTATATGTATATATGGATGTATTTGTTTCTATTCCTATAGAGAGTTGCATTTGTGTGATTCTGTTTATTTTAGACTAGAGATGGCTACTTTGCCCGTAGATCGTATGTGGTCCTTGCCCCTACTTTCGCGATTGCTAGCACTATCCTCTTTATTGCATCGAGAATGTCGTAGCTACACACTCATATAAATAAATAATTATTTATATATACATATAAATTGTTTTCTTTATTGTAGTTGCTAAAGTTAGAAGATAAGGAAACTAGTTTGTATGATCTGCTGCGCCGAGATAAAATGAACAGAGTGGGAATTAATTTTCATGGTGAAAGAACTGACAGACAGACTGACAATGAGTGAGTAGCTCGTGCGGCCCGTGACGAGGAAGAAGTTCGTCGTCTCTGTTCTAGACGCTCTAATTAGGCCCGATGCAGATACGGTCTGAAACCGGCAATGTTTTGAAAAAAAAAAAAAACACAAAGTATTTTTGTTTTATAAAAAGAAGGATAAAACATATTATATCTCTATTCCTTTAAAATAATGCGATGATTTGCCACAAATTTCTCATTAATTGCTTGTTCTTATTCTATATAACAGATGTTGCAAAATTGTAGGATTTATCTTTTTAAACAGATGAATTCTCGAAGCAAAGATTTTACATCTTTGGAGTTTTACATCCTTTATAACGTCCTTTAAATTTCATCAGTTACCATTCAAAATTAAATAAATATATAATAATCAATCGTCAATGGTCAATCAAAATAATTTTAGAAAGTAATTTAGTAGGTTAAAAATCGGCAATCACTGGTTTTTTATGGGATAAGTTCCGTTTTATACATGTTTGGCTATATTCCATTTGTTAGTTAGTGAGGTCTAGCGGGTGTTTCCTTTTCAGTCTTCTGGATAGTAGGGAGTAACAGTCTTTTGCAAAGGGGTTCCTGTGATTTTTGATTTTGTGTTGATGTGTCCTTTCGCGTCTTTGTATTTCCTCTTTGATGGTTGGTATTCCTAGGGTTCTTATGTCATCGCTTCTGACATATCATTGAGCGCCTAATACCGTACGTAGGATGATGGATTGTAGGTTTTCTATCTTTTTTATTTTCGACTTAGCTGTCATGCCACAGATTTGTAGCCGGTATGTCCAAATAGGACATACTATATAATTATTATTTTGTAGATTAGTAGTTTATTTTTTACGCTTAGCTTAGAGTTTCTTAATTTTAGCCAGTACATGGATTTTCTAATTGTTTTTATTTGTTTGATCTTTTCTTGGATGTGCTTTTTGTTGTCAGTTCAGTTTGTTGTCTAGATGTAAGCCGAAATACTTGACAAAAGTGCTTGAGATAGTTCTTGGTTGTTGAATTTGATTTTTGAAATTGGCCCTTTGTTGAGTGTGAATGTGAGATGTACACATTTGGTTGTGTTAATCTTAATTTTGTTGTTCTTTGTCCACTTTTCTATTTCGTTTAAGTGATTTTGTAAGGTTTTGGTTGCTTTTCTTATGCTTTTTTGCGTAGATAGTATTGCCGTGTCATCGGCAAAAGTGTATATTTTTGTTCCTGGTCCGGGTAGATCCGCGGTGAACAAAGCATATAGGATGGGTCCTAGCACACCGTCTTGAGGCACTCCAGCGTGTATCTTTTTGAGTGATGATTTTTCATTTTTGATTCTGACGTAGAAATAATATTTGTTATGTATGATTCTAGTATTGGATATAGGTCTTTTGATACTATTTCTTGAAGTTTTTGAAGCAGATCTTTGCCATACTTTATCGAATGCTTTTTCTACGTCCAGGAATGCTGCTGTACAATATTTTTTTTCTTCCATGGCACGGAATCCTGTGTATCTGTTCTATTGTGTTGTGGTTTTGTTTAAATCCGAATTGGTGATCAGGAATCAAGTTTTTATTGGTGATTTCCTCTATTAGTTTTTTATAGATGGTTTTTTTCCAATACTTTGGAAATCATAGGAAGAAGAAATATAGGTCTATAGGATGATGGGAATTTGGGATTTTTGTCTGGTTTTTGTAGAGGTATGATTTCTGCACACTTCCAGATCTGGGGGAAGTTGCCTACTTTGTATATCGCATTAATTAGGATTGTTAAGAATCTTCCTGCTTTGGCCGGGATTTTTTTGAGCATTTTTGCTGTTATTAGGTGATATACTGGAGTTTTATTATTTTCTAGTTTTTTAATTATTGTGAAGATTTCCTCTTTCCTTATTGCTTTGTATTTTAGTGTTTCGTTGTTGCTATTGTTTGGGGGTATGTGGGGTTCGTTAGTGAATATTTCACTCACGTACTCTGCTATGGTTTCGGCTTGGTCTTCTATTGTTGTGGTCCAGTTTCCGTTCGGTTTTTGTATAGGCGGAATTTGGGTGAGTGGTTTTTTGAGTTTTTTTTGTACTCTTCCATAAGGAATAGTTTGTATTGCTGTCTAGATTCATGATGAAGTTTGTGAATTCGTTGTTATTTGTTTTGCGAATTTCTCGTTTAATTTTATTTGCAAGTTTGTTTATCATAGTCTTGAATTGGGGCCATCTTATGTTTTGCCATTGTTTCCTTGCTCTTTTCCTGGTTTTGATTAGTTCTAGTATGTGCGTCGGGATTTCTGTACGCTTGGAAGTTTCCGCCTCGTACTTTGTGGAGTAGAATGCTGCCGCTTCGAGTGTACTTGTTAGTGTTTCAGCTGCCTTCTCTATGTCTAGTGCATTTTTTAGGGATGTATTACAGTTCAGATTTTTATTAATGTATTCTGCGTATGCTATCTAGTCCGTAGTGGCGTTTGTCAATTTTGTTTTTTCGTCTTTTGTCACTTTTTGGTCGATCGTATAGATTGTGGGTGTGTGGTCTGAACTTAAATCTAGCAGCTCCTCAGTTTTGATGTTCAAATTTGTATTCATGACTGTTATGTCTAGGATGTCTGGTGTTTTGTTTGGGCCTGATGGCTAGTAGGTTGGTCTCCCTGGTGCGTAGATTTTTAAGTTGTTAATTTTTATGCACTGGTCGAGATTCTTTCCCTTAGGGTTGTTTGATCTGGAGCTCCAATAGTTATGTTTTGCATTTAGGTCCCCTAAAGCTATAAATTTTGTTTTATAGGTCTCAAAGAATTTGTTGAATTCTTCTGTTGATATTGCGTGTTTTGGTGGGCAGTATATTGCTGAGTATGTAGTGTAATGTTGACTGTTGTTATTTGTATTTTGTCAGTTTGGTATGAGCTTGTTTGTACATGTTTGTATCATTTTTTATGTAAATTCCCGATCCGCCGCGTGCTTTGCTGTTGGGATGTAGTGTGCCATAATAGGTGTAGTATGGTATTTTTAAGGGTGTTTTATTCGTTTCGTGTGTTTCTGAGATTACTATAATGTCTATCTCAAGCTGTTTTAGGAGTAGTTTTAGTTCGGATATCCGATTCTATAGCCCGTTACTGTTCCACTACATTAATTTAATTTTTTGCTTGGTTCCTGTAGCGTGATTAGTTTCGATAGTAAGTTTAGCATTAAAGCCATTTATTGCGTTAGGTTTTCTACTAGTGTTTCAAGTTTCTTCAGTCTTTGCATCTGAATTGCTCTCGTGTTCGTTAGTGTCGTGTCTGTTGTTCGGTTTTAGTACTTCTGCATAGTTCCTATATTTTTGATTGATATTTGTGTTAACATTTCTGTTCTTGTTTGCAGTGTTGGTTTGTGACGGTGCTAATTTTTGTATTCCTTTGTCTCTTATTGGGAGAGATAATTTTTTTGCAGCTCTTTTCTTATCATGCAACCTTTATAATTTGCTGGATGGTTGTTTGCACAGTTAGCACAGACTACTTTGTCTATTCTTTTGTCCAGTGAGTTTTCGGCCAAATGGAGTGCCAAGTTTTCGGTGGGTACCTGCACATTTGACACATCTTGCTTCTTTATTGCAATAGTCCTTAGTATGTCCATATCTTTGGCATCTAGCGCATTGCGGTATTTCTCTGTTAGTTCTTGGCTTTGGTATTGCATATGATTGATGTGTTGTATATGTCTTTATTATTATTGGCTTGTTCTATTTCTACCAGGAACATTGGCAGTGGGATCGTCGTACCTCCTTTTGTGAGATTAATGATATTGCTTACTTTGTGTCTTTTCTCTTGTACGTTTGTTTTAATGTATTCTATATTTAACTTTGGGTGTAATCCTTTTATCATGAATTTAAACTTTCTTTCCGTTTTTGGTTGGAATGTATAACATTCTGC
Organism: Tetragonisca angustula; assembly: GCA_036937485.2. NCBI lineage: Eukaryota > Metazoa > Arthropoda > Insecta > Hymenoptera > Apidae > Tetragonisca > Tetragonisca angustula. The sequence continues at coordinate 29,816 of JAWNGG020000201.1, forward strand.
ATTCTTCTCTTTTAGCGTTCGTATCTATGGCTCTATAGCTTTGTACTTGTAGTTTGACTTGCTTATCTTTCAATTTCTTCAGAGTTTATTCTGTAAGGCCTACTATTTCGTTTAGTTTTTCTATTAGTGGATTGATATTAGGAGCTTCAATGTATATAGGAGGTGGTTTGGGTTGTGAGGTGGTGATTGTTTCTTTTTCTTCAGTTAGATTATGGAGTGGAATTCATTCGTTATTGGTATTTCTCCAAGCCAATTTTCCTTCGGGTGTATTTTAGTTAGTTTTAGAGTTGGGCTGTAGTTGCGTTTTTGACATTCAGTGTTATTTTTCTTTTTTTAGTTTGCTTTTGTATTTTCCCTTAGCTTCGCTGTTTGCGTCTGTTTCCATGTACGAGGTGTCCGTCTCGTAGTTGTCACTGTCGATAGTTTCTTCACTTTCTGACATGTTTAATTTTTCTTTTATTAGTTTCTGTTATTAGCTTAAGTAGTAGTTTAGGTGTTTTTAATGTAAACTCTGGATCTTGTGTTTGAGTTTTAGACCTGGCCTTCGCTGGCTGTTTTCAGGTTGGTGGTGGTCTTGATCGTTTTTCTTGTTCTTTGTTTTTTTTTAATTCACTTGGGTTCACTATTCTATTATCACACTGATACACTGATACCCTTAAACTTAATTCCACTATTTTCCATTCGTGTGATGAGAATATGGTTTATCTGACACTAGTATATAGAATGACACTAGTATATAGAACTGTTGTGCCTGTGTGCTTGCGTGGTTTATTGTGGGTACAAACAAAGATAGTATTTCGACGTCCTGCTCCTTCGGCGTCCGGTCGAAGACTGTGATCACGTAAGTAACTGGTGAAAGTCGGTTGAAAACGCTATCGTTTGGAAATAATCTACAAAAATGGATGATTGTCAATGTGTAAATTGTCTATAAGATCTAATTAACAAAGCACGTTAATTACGTAAGTATATCCCATTACAAATACAAAAATCATTGAAATTGGTGAAGTTCACCCCTTAAAAAATATGAAACATATTTTTATAAATATCTCTGAATTATATTTCAAGGTTATTAAAATCAGTGGTTTTTTTAAATTTTATTTTAGATAATTACGAAATAAATTATCGATGCAATTAAATTTATATGATAATATATAGGCTGGTTCACATAATTGTTTCAGGATATAATTCCATTGTCCAATGATGTATATGTAATCGATAATTATTTTTTCAATGGAAGTGCATAAATTTTTACATAGATAAATTTCTCTCGTCATTCAATAGTACGATTAAACTTCTAAAAAAACGTGTTCCCCTGAATGTAATAGTTTCTAAAACATTTATCTCCCTTTTCTTTGAGATTTTTCTGTAACTGTAATGGTTAATAGAGCTATACCCTACAATTGCGTGGATGACTGTGTGTAATGTAATATAATTAATAATATAATTTACTCACTAAAATATACTGAATAATTAATTTATTGAAATACAATCATATTAATTAGCATTTTTAATTTAATTTCATAAAATTTTACTTATTTGCAAAGTATTTCTTTAGAAAAAAATATTTATTTGTTGCAAAGTTTTTCTTAATGCAAACAATTAACTGGCTTGATTATCAATTCATATACCGTTATTTGAAAAAAATGGCAATGTAAAGACAAAATATATTAGTGCATATGAAGTATCGTTTATATGTAAGTTTGAATTTGGCGAGTTAATGTTACCTATTAAATTTTTTCCTTTTGTCAATTAGCAAACAAATTAGAAAATGGAAATTTGCTATAACTGTGTATTACATTTTTTGACAAGAAAATTTATATACAGGGTGATACTTAAATGATTCTTAGTAATGAATCTATACAATAAAATAAATAAAACGTATCATATGAATCTATAATATATTCAATGTATTTTAAATTTTTGGGTTATATGATTGAGATTGAAATGTGGATGAGGAATTCTTTGATGTGTCCATCTTATATGTCACAAGATATCAGTATATGCTACCGCGCGCGCGCGCGCGCATGCATATCATAATACGTATCTAATGTTTACAAAACATATCCATTGATATATAAAACAAAACTCAATTCATTAAACTTTTATTTCTGATGCAATTTAAAATTCAAATTATAATAATAAATTATTCAAATGAATAACGTGCATGATCTACAAGAAAGGATTCAAACTGAATCCGGTATGTGAATGCAGAATTCAATGCAGTGACATTATGTTGAAATATAAGGCTATTCTATTGAACATTTTCTTCAATTATGTACGAAAACCAAGATATGTCGAACATATGTATGTCCACATGACATTTTTTTACATATTTTAAAGTGTAGATTCATCACTTAAGATATGGACATACATTTAAAAATACATTTAATAAAGATATAAAAATCTTATTATTGGCCGTCACGAATAATCAGAATAGTTTTTAATACACAAATTATTAAAAAATTTCAATTTCACTCCAAGACTTTCCAATTTTAAAATTGATATAGTTTCTATACACTTATTATATTACAAGGGACACGACCTGTTAGCCTTGGGCGAGTAAATATATAAAAGTAAGTTGAGGGACGCATCCGTCGGCAGTACCGTTAGGCCCATAAAGTAATTGCAAATATTACTGACCGGCTCAATGATGCACCTAGCCCTACCTTCCAAATCACGTGATTTGAAACAATACGAAGACTTACATATATAAAGCCGACATGGCCAAAATATTATTAAAATTTCAAGTGAAGAAGTAGTATTTTATATGCAATAATCTAATAACTTACCTTAATTCGAACCATCATGTTCAAATGTCCTTGACTATACTGTTCGATTACATCGCGCACGTCGTACGGTTTCCGTGCTTGCTGGAATTTTCTTCTGGCCACGAAGTACTTAATTTTCCTTATCGCCCTAATTGCGTTTCGATGTACTTCCGTTAACCTAAAAATTACAATGATTCTATTCACACTGATAATAAATATGTTTCCAAACTGTTTTCGATTCAATGGTAAAACTAGAAAGAGGGTGATTCTGCATGAAAGAAATAAAAAGAAATAAAATTTCTTCATTTAAGGCTTCATTTTAGAAAAAATTAAATTTGAAAATTTGTCAAGTATCCTTGAATTTTAGACTAATTTTAGACTAATGAAAGTTAATAATACTAGAAAATTTCAATACTAGATAAAAAAGATAGGAGATTATTCTATTATTCTCTGAAAAATATAAAATAAAAGTTTTCCGTAAAACTGTCAATAGTCGTTTCAACAAAATAAAAAACTTTCAAGAAAAAACAAATAAATGAATTTTTAAATTTAAAATTTAGTTTAAATTTAGTTTAGTAATTAAAAATTTAGTTTAAATTAAAACGAAATTTTAATTTTTTTGTGAAAAAATTGCATTCTACACATTTGAGTTTTACAGGTAGATTGTTCATTTCTGCCCAGTTTAAAATTTGCTAAATTTAGATATAATAAATTTTCAATCTCAATTTTCTTCAAAACGAAATTTTCTCAAAATGAAAAAATTTCATTCCTTTTTTTTGACTCATTTTTTTCAATTCAGTTGTACCATTGGATTAGAAACACCACAATTCATCATAATTAAACATTTACGTTGTAATTAACATTTTTCATTATTTCTTTTTAGACGAAGCTGTTTTTCATGAGATCATTTTTACATTATCAATTGTTTGTTATTTTGTATTGGAATAAAATTTGTTCTTTTTTTACGAATTGTTACAAGAAAGGAGAAATATTCACTTTAGTTAGAATGTGGATTCAAATTTATTACAATTATTAATTTGAAATTTTCAAGTAAATTTGATTATAAGTGTTAAGGAAAAAATAAATTTTAGATAAATAGAAATATATAGAAATTTTATAGAAATATAAAATTTATTTTATTATTCAACACTGACTATTGATTATTGCTTATGAATACTATGAATTGCATAATAATATTCTCCATTATCATTTCACTATTTTATTGTAGTAAAATTAATTTGAAAAATAATTTCTCGCTTTATTATTAACAAATAGTAACTCTATTAGGTAAAATATGCAAAATAATTAAATAATAATATAACATTAAACATATTTCTTTAAATAATCTACAAATTTAAAAAATATCCTTCACTAGTTTATCTAGTAGAAAATCTTCATTTTTCCAATCTCAATTTTCGAATCTCTTGATTTGCAGAAGAAATGGAACTAATAGTGGAAAATTAAAAATAAGAAACAGTTGGACAATCATCGATCAGCTATTATCAAACATGGTTTCACATTTTAATGGTAAAATGCAGCAAACTCGTATTTCAGAACATTAAATAATAAATAGAGGAAAAAAAATTAAAGAGACTCACAAATTAAATGTTAAAGCACACAGTTGCGAGAAAAACAGGAGCAAAAATAAAAGCTCGTACGTGACTTATCTTTGTGTCAAAAATTCAAATATCAGATTTACAAAGAATGTAGGCCGTCCGTGAAGTGAAGTAACGCATTGGTATCGTGCTTTGGAAGAAGGAAAAGAACAAGGAAAAAGAAAATGACGAATAAAGGAGAGAGACTTTTCACAATTGCAAAATAAAATTTCACTTTTGAGAACGGACACTTTTTCGAAATATCAATGCCACATTATTCCGACTTTTTTACATGTTGTTAGAGAAATAATTATTGATAGTAATTTTTTAAGGAAAACATTTGATTATTTAATATAATGTATATATCGTTTCGTCAAATGAATTTCCATGATTTAAAATGATATTTCCGTAATATTATACACAACAAATTCTTATTTCATTATAAGACATTTCCAATTTAAATGTCAAAATTTTGGCAGCACATAGGGAACTGATGAATTTGTAAGAAAAAAAGGTCTTTAGAAATTTACTTACTTTTAATTAAAAAACATTTTGGAAAAGATCATAAAAAAAGAAACAGGATGTTTTCGCTTCTTTACTTACTTATTTACACTTATTCATGCTATCGTCTATTTTATCATTTTTATCTACTTATTGAAAATACTCCGTTGATTTGATTCAACTTCGCTCTTTTAGTTGTTCTCTTGAATTGATTAACATCGAATAAACTTTCAAAATAAATAAAAAAGTAAAAAACTTTTTTGTTCCTTTCCTCCTGATTTTCAAAACAGAGTAAAGGACTTTTGAAGTCTTTTATATGTTTCCGAAGTTTGACACTTAAGTTATGGACACCGCAAAAATTATGTCACTTTTTATAAATAAATTGTATAAATATGCGATTTTTATAAAATTTTTATAAAAAAAATAATATAAAACTAAGTAATATAAAAAATAATAATTTGTACATATTGTGCATATAAATATGCACTCTGTTATTTTAGAACTAAATAAATTTCAATCATAAAAGTGATACAATTTTTAAAAACATATAAATTGTATTATGTTCAATTTAAATCAATTATACAAAATCATACAAAATGATCCGTGATTGATGTTATTTACACATCTAAAATAGTTTGATTTTTGAGAATAAGAACACGTAGGAGAGGAAATGAGGGAAATAACAAAATTGTAAAACTTTTTTTAGCAAAAAGTTTATGCACAGATAATGCCGTAAGTCACCATGATTCAGGATCCGGTAGTTAACAATTTCAAAAGAAATACAAACAATTCTTTTATTGGATCTTTTAAAGCAAGAATCGGTAATGGAAAAATTAGTTAACTATCTGTCTTTAGAAAATGAAAACTCTATTTCAATTTATTGAATTTCCGTTGCGCTTTCCTTAAATTTGACTTGGGATTTTATAACTATCGTTAATCTTAATCCTAAATACTTATCTAATACTTTATTTACCCGTATATTCAAAATGCTCTACCTCAGCATCCTCAATATTTTCGTTATTTTTAGAAATATGAAGAAACTTTGTTAACAAAAATTATAAGTACAAAGGTTTAATCCAATTAAGGTATAACAGGTTTAATGCAATAAGTAATATAAAATTAAGGTTAAAATATCTACTAAACTAATAATTTATTGGCATACGTATAATTTTTTTACACAGAATGTTAAACTGAATCGATTAATGGATCAGAAAATATACGATTCGATCTTTTTAAAAAAATAGAGATTCATAGATTCATATCCACGGAATCCTCGAAATCTTTGTACATAGTAAAAATTAATTAATACCATTTTATAATATCCTCCGTATTAAATACATTTCGTTAACAAAATCTCTGAAAAGAATAGAGGTAATAAAGTGATGATACATATACATATATAGCATTTAAATACGAATAAAAAACAAATATACCAATAATTTATCCAAGTAATTTTTGAGAGGATCAATGTCTTTAAAGAAACATTTTCACAGTAAAATCATAATGTACTGTATTTTCCTTTACTTGTTTGTTACTGTTTATATATATTTGACGAAAATCTACTGAAATAATAGAAGGAAAAGCGTACTTACGTAGTTATTCTTTGCGGTTCCTCAATATCAATGTCAATTTCATCGCTGGTGGCCTCCGTGACAGAGCTCGTCTGGGATGTGAAGAGGCTTCCCCTGCCAATCGGAAATACGCTACTCACACTACTAAACTCAAGAACTCGTTCATTTGACGTTTAAAGCCGCTCCAGAGAAAATGCCCTTCAGCCAACTGACGTTTCCTGTCACTTGAACTTAGCTAACCAGCTATTATTTCCCCGTGAAATTTCTAAAGATTTTCTGCGTACTCAACTTTTATTCATACTGCACATTCCATACTTCACTTTGCCAAATAAAAATTCTTTTTACAAAAACTTATATATACTTATATATACATAGATTATTGTTAGGTAGAAATTTGGTTTGATATTATAAATAATGAAACGTGAAACAAAAATTTTCGAGAAAGGTTTTAGATATCATACATATATCATAATATTTAATACAATATGAAAGTATTAGATCGTGTATGAAAGTAATATCTAATACAATAGATATAAATATATCTCCAATTTGACAGTATAAATAATTTTATTTGTACTTAAAGAATTTTTTAAATTAATTTATCCAGTATACTGTAGAATAATATTATTATAATATTATTCTTTATAATATTTCATTTAAGAAGTCAGTGCTCGAAATTTTGTAATTTTTATAAAGATTAGACTTCAGAGATTATAAAGTAAGATGCTTAATTATATATGTTCAATTCATATGTTTCAAAATCAAAACAATTGTAAGATTTATTCAGTGAATTTAATTTTAAATGTACATGAATGTTTCATGACATTTAAGATTAAACTATTAAGCTATTTAATGCTTAGTTGTAAAGCTAAGTTGGCTTCTGAGCGTCTTCTTAGAGCAAAATCCAAAATTTAACAAATAAATTCTTGCGTAGTTTTAAGTCTTTCTATATAAATTTTTTTTTATTGTTATTACGAAGATTCGTAATAACATAGTAAGGAAATAATAGTACTTTTTATTACAATACAACAGTACCATAATTAATAAAAAATTTAATTAATAAAAAAATATCTAATAATGTCTAGTAATTTAATTAAACGACTTATTTTTATTTTTGACAAAGATAATGTATTATGTGAAGAAATTTTATTCGTAATATTAATAATTGTAGTTAGAATTATGACTGATTTGATATAGACAAAATTATCAAAAAACAACTTGTTACTATGTTAATTATTAATATTACTAGATTATAAATTAGATCGTGCAAAGAAGTCCATGTTGTTTAAACAAACATAATTTAAAATTAAATAATGATTTTATTGACACGTGTAATGTCATTTAAGAAGAAATTTTATTCTATGATAAATATGTTATTATCTTTAATTAATTTTTTTTACTAGAACCAATTCACCACCAATGTTTGAATTAATGTTCAAGTAGATTATCATTTCAACCGAAATGGATCAAAGTTGATAACAGTGTTTCAGTGTTGAGTTTCTTGTTTCTCTCTCCTTATGTTATAACATTTTTCTGAAAATATATAACATACAGAAAAAACTGAAGACCCATTATAGCAATTTCAAATATTCGCGATCCTGTACACTATTTATATACCCTTTCACGAAATGTTCGTGTGTTTATCACAAATATATTGTCACTAAAAAAAAAAAAAAACGCAACTTCTATTCGAACAAACATTGCAGACGGAACGTAATACATTTGGAAACTCGCATCGTTTAGCATAGATGATTTATATTACCCTCTTAAAAATAATACGTTACTACAATACATATAGTGGCGTAAGAAAATATTTGATCGCGCGCTTCTGAAACTTTAAACAAAAAAAATATCTGTATTGCACTTGATTTTTCAAAATAATATTTTAACTATAGAAGAATACAAGTACGTACAGAAGTAAGCAAAAGTATTTGCACATACGATGAAAAATAATCTACATTTTAAATTGTTATAACTTCATAAAAAAATGTCGTATAACAATTTAGTTGACCTCATTTTAAGATATAAAGTTTCCACTTCGACAGTTCATTTTTTTTCGAAGATGTACGTATGTCATGTATCAAATGGAAAAGGATATTTTCGTTTTCTGAAATTGTAAAATGCTTTTAAAAATGTTAAAAAATTTGCTTCACAACTTAATATATCATAGTTTTGGAGATTAAAGTTATTTCTTTACAATGATCTCTTAGAATTTGTTGTACGATTTTTTATTTTTTTATTGAACATTAGATATAAATGATAAAATATTAGTATTTCTTGAATTTTTTACTCTAATGTTTAATGAAATGGCGATAAAAAGCGTACAGTGAGTTTTAAGTAGTTGATGTAAAAAGAAGACTTCAATTCTGAAGATTAGTAGATCTAATCATGAAGAAACTTTTACAAAACTCTGCGATTTTTAGAGTTTTCGACAAGTAATGTCTGACAAATCGTTGTTTTATCTTTGTTTTTCGTTACTACATAACATGAAGATGTCTGTAGAACAAAAGAACTCAAGTTTCAAGGTTTAAAATGAGGTCAATTGAATTGTTATTGATTTTGTTTTACGAAATTTAAACAATCTAAAATAGCGATAATTTTCCGTTTGTATGAATACTTTTGTCCACTTCTGTATATAAAATTTGAATGAATTAGATAATATTTATTGCAGAAATGTACGAAAATATAGATACAAAAATACTTGAACACTTCGAAGCATTCATATTGAATTTACATATTGATGCATAGATGAACTTAGTTGACGCTAAAGCATCGTTTTGCACGGTTACTACTATATTTATTTACAATTATCAATATAGATGTGTGGGATAGGCAGTTCTGGGAAAAGGGTCCAAGACTCTCCCTGGTACTCGACTGCAGGTGTCCCGAGTATTAGATAAACAATAAAGGAAGTTAGGCCTGGGCCTCGAGACTGTTTATGGCCAGCTCTTCAGGCCTAACGTCTAAGATTAAGAGTTAGATGCGTTTGCGTGTATGTGTGTATGTGTGTACGAGTGTTGAATTTTATGCAGAAGAAAGGCAGTGCGTGTAGAGAAGTCAGAGAGCGAGTGTCGAGAAGTCGAGATGTATAAGAGAACAGAGTGAGAGTTGCGAGAAAGAGAACAGAGTGTATCGAGAGTTGTGAGAATTAAGAACTCAGTGTATATCGTTATTCGTTATTTAATATTAATAAATCTTATTTAATCAATTCCAACCAAACAACCACTATTTAATAAAATTCTTATAAATTGGGATCTCGTCCGGGATACCTAAAATTGGTGACTCAGCCGAGATTCCTACAGATGTTATAAATTCGAAAAGACTTAATACACAAATTGCGAGCGGAAGTTAATATTACAGTTACATCAGAATGGGAAATCTTAGAAAGAGATAGCCTATCTTTTTAACAGAAGTAAATAGACAATCCAAATTTTAAATTATAAAAAAGTGGAAATTTTGTAAACGAAACCCGTTAAAGTCGGCCGAGAAAGTCAACAAGAGAAAAAAAATAATTTTATTCGTGAAATGAAAAAAAAGAAAACTTAGCTACGTCGGTTTCGAAAATTGCTGATATGATCAAAAATGCATTTGACAAAAATATTTGACAGAGCTATGTTGAAAAATCTTACGAGAATACATATAATTTTCACGATAGAGCTGAAAAAGTCAATTAATGCAATAAATAAAAAAAGGAGACTTCTAAATGAAAAAAACAATAAAAACTTACAATACTTTTTGGAACACCATTTTATTCTACACCGAATTATAATGAATAGCATAATTGGACTAATAATGTGAAATTGTCAATAATCTAAACTGTTAACTTCGTAAACAGAAAAATCATATAACAAATAACTTCATCTTATTCTAAAGCTTAAAGGCACTTTCATAATCTTGTGTTTGTTTTTTTCAAAAATAATTTGTTACCATGAAATAAATGAAAAAATAAAGATACTTTCTTTCGAAAATCGTAAAAATTCAAATATCTCTAAAAAAAATTTTTATGATTGAACCATGGTCTTGAAGATTGAGATCTCTTCTTTACAATGATCTCTTAAAATCTGCTGTATGATTTTTGTTCACCACTTTGAATATGTATTTTTTTCATCATGTTTGAATATTAGAATTCAGACGAATTCAGAATTTCTTGAACTCTTGTCATGTAATCCTAATATTCAAAGTTCAACAAAATGCTGAAAAAAATTGTATAGCAAATTTTAAAGACTCGTCGTAAAAGAAAACTGCATCATAAAAGCTCCATACATAACTGTAAATACGAGACTGTAACAAAACCACAATATTTTATGAATGTTAAAAAATTTATGAATGTTAAATTCAAAGACCAGAAAAGTATCATGGACTATGTACTCCAAAATGTACAATGAAATGTGTTATGTAATGACTGGAATACATAATGGCTTTAAATAAACACTCACAACATAAAACTTCGCGTACTGACTATTTTTACATAAAAGCAGGGACAAAAGAAGAGTTTTGCCATTCCCTGCACTACCTAATGAATATGAATATGAATATATATCCGAAATGAATATAACCCTACCTAAATTTTAATTTGATTAGAAATCACCACAAATCCAATTCTAATTTAATCGGAAATAAATTTGGATTAGATATTTTATTGTATGAAGAAGTGCAAGAAAAAAGATAGAACCGCTTTATTTCCTTTATTTCATAATACATAAGTTAAGCTAAAGCAGCTTTAAAACTTCTTAACACTAGAATTACCGACAACCGGACTATAAAACTTGCATCAACAAAATTGAAATGTTTGTATCAACAAAGTAGAAATAGGGGAAAGTTTTTAACATGATAAAGAACACAAACTTTTATTAATATATATTACGAAATATTATTCATCTTCAAAAATGCAGTATTATGAATTTACGAAATTTACTAATATGGTTAAGATGACCATATTTCAGTATTAAAAGTAGCTAAAATAAGGAAATTTTTAGTCGTAACTGCTTTTCTTAGCCATAATATATTCTGAATATTTTCTTTGCTCATCGATCTTTTTCGATCTTTAAACTTAACAAATGTAGAGTGTCTCTTTTCTCTTGTAAGAATTTATTACGCCAAGTGGACATATAACAACTGGAAAAGGGTGACTTTTACCGATGAAAATAAGTTTAATGTTTTCCAATCGGATGGCAGGCAAATTGTTTGGCGTAAGCCAAATAAAAGCCTAAATAAAAATAATCTGCAGTCCACAGTTAAATACGGCGGCGGGTACGTTATGGTGTGGGGTTGCTTTGCCGCAAATGGAATTTTAGCAATAATTGATGGAAATATGGATAAAAACAAATATATCAACATTTTAAAAGAAAATTTACATACCGTTTGGAACTTGGAAATAATTTTATCTTTTATCAAGATAATGATCCTATACACTACGTAACGAGGCAATGCCTCTTATATAATTGTCCCCAAGTCATGGAAACACCCCCAGACATAAATCCAATTGAAAATTTATGGTCAGAATTGAAAATGAGACTTCGTAAATATCAAATAACTAACGTAAATCAACTTAAAGCAAAATTACTACTAGAATGAGATAATATTAGTAATGAAATGTCATTCGCGTAATGACGCAAAAATTGGTTTAATCCATGCCACATAGATTACTTGAGGTTATTCAACACAGAGCTTACCAGACAAAATATTAATTTACTGTATTTTACAATAGAAATATGTTCATTCCGTAGTGTACGAATACGAGTGAGATAATTCGCTTTTATGACTAGTAACATTCTTTTATTTTTTTTGTTTGCTGTTTGTAAACAGAAGTAACACAGTGTAATAAACAACATTTGGTAAAAGTAAATAAAAATAATTCATAAGAAACAAGGTTTTTTTCGTTTATAGTGAATCGCCACATGGTGTACAAATATGAGTGGGAGTAACTGTACATAGGACCCTACGACCTTCCAAGACCTGCGAGATCCCTAGAAGGAATAAGGACGCTGCCTGTAGACTATAAAGGACAGTCGGAAGTATGGTCGGAAGTACGACAGTCGGAAGTATGGTCGGAAGTACCGACGACATCGATTGATACAAGTATTAAGAGTTCAGTGAAAAAATAGACATTCGAGAATAGAGTTCAATAGTTCGATACAGGCGGTTTAATTCTGACATAAAAAATTCTTTCTTTTTATATGTAGTACGAGTCTAGTGAAAATTGCAAGATGTTAATGGAAGTTAACATTCGGAAAACATCCAACGGTCGACCGACATTTTCGGAGCAAACAACGCTCAAGGGAAAAGTACATAAGAAATCTCAGATTTTCAAATTGGACGGTTAAACCAAGTATCATCAAGAGAAAATTACCCTGTTTAGGGAAACCTAAACAAAAAAGAAGCAGCCATAAATCAAGCCGGCGTAACTGCGGATAGATCCACTTTATGGACAGGAAACAGAAAATTAAAGGAGGAGAAAATCAAGATCTTAGCCATTGGTAGACGGTCAACGTCGCTCTCCGACTCAACACCAGTCACCAAAATAAACAAAATTAAAGATATGGACACTATAAATCCAGATATCCGCAAACAGGTTCAGCAATTTTGCTGACTGTTTACTAACAGAAACAGAAAACGAGAAAATCAACATCAAACCACTAACGGAAAACACCACAGAACATGAAAACACTACATCCAACTCCAATCCACCTAATGTCAAACACTCAAACACGAAACCACCACCAATATATATACATGAAAACATTGATCATATCAAGTTACTGGATGCCTTAAAAAATAAATATAAAAACGCTTTCCAAGTCAAATTTGTCTCAAACAAATTAAAAATAATGTTTAACAATGTAAACGACTTCAATGAATTCAAAACAATATGCAGGAAAGAAAACATACCACACCTACACGAAAAAACTACCATAGTAGTACTAAAAGGTTTAATCAGGCTTCTAGTAACTAGAATATGCCAAAATATAGAAGGCCAGGATCTAAAACCAGTTTCGTGCATAGAAATGCCGACACAAAATACCCAATTTACCAGCTCACATTTGCACCAGGGACATCCCTAGTGCAAATAAACCACATCAGATACATAGAGCATGTAAAAATATATTGGGAAAAATATGAAACACCTAAACCGACATTTCAATGTTTCCGGTGTCAAGCTCGCGGTCATATCTGCAAACTGTAACAAAAAAACAGTATGCGTCAAGTGCGCCGGATCTCACGACGTAACTGCACCATCCAGAGAAACACCAGCAACATGTGCAAATTGCAAAGGGGATCATCCTGCCAACTTTTCTAAATGATCTGCCCTCCTAGCCTTTTTTTAACAAGAAAAATTTATTCACTTATAAATTCCAACTTCCTTCAAAACAATTCTTACCCACTTCCACCCAATCATACAAATTCCCTATCCTTCTCCCCCCCCCCCCCACTAAAACTCCCTACATCTTCCCCTCCACACAGCCGACACAAAAAATCAAACCAGAACTCACATATGCAAAAGCACTATGTCCCTAAAATCGTCCTCACAATTTCTCAACACACAAATACCAACCAAACTGTGACCTCGCAGACAATATATAACAAATCCAAACAGCAGATCTAGATTTCTTAAAAATGATCACCCTCATTCAAAAACATTACATTAAATGCACTAACAACCTTGACAGAGTCAAAGCAACAATTCAAATCGTCAAGGAACTCAAAGATTACCCATAAAAAAGCCCTTAAACCTCATTCTATAGAACGCTATCAACGTAAAGAACAAAATCGCCGAATTCCAAAACTTCTTAGATAAACATAACACAGATGTCGCAATAGTTACCGAAATATAGCTTGCACCAACAGATAAAATCAAAATTAGTAATTACAATATATACAGAAAAGGTGGATTCCCCTCAACTTCTAACAAACCTAGAGGAGGAGTGTCGATCGCTACTCACAAAAACATCCCTATCGAAGATACATCGCAACCCATCCCTTCAAACATATATTCAATAAAAATAAAACTTAAGATCACACCTCCACTCACGATCGGTGCCGCATACGCCCCACCCAGAACCAAAATAACACAAATAAATTTAGATCAAATCATCCCTCCCCATGATACAGGACATTTCATCATTGGGGGCGCCAAACATCCAATATGGAACAACCTCAATAAAAATACTAATGGAACAATCATCAAAAACCACTCAGAGACTACCAGATCATACATGGTCAAACTTACACATACAAACAACCTAACTACTTACCGACCAATATAGACATCTTTCTTTATACCATACTCTTACGCAGCCAATATACCATACTAACGATTGACGATCTATCCTCAAACCATCTACCCCTATAACTATCTATACAACCGTATAGGATAGCCAGACAAACACATAAAACAGAACATAGGACAACGTACAGCAAACTCTGCAACAAAATTAACATAAACCCATAACTAACAAACGAAATACAAATAGAATTAGAAATTGAAACACTTACACAGCTCATACACAAAGCATATAAAACTGTAACAACTTCGACACACAACAGAATCCCGATCACAGATCCACTTCTCCTAGACACAATTAAAAAACAAAACAAAATGCGAAGAAAATTTCAAAAAACAGGAAACCCCACCTACAAACTACATAGAAACATCCTCACAAATCCGCAATATAATTCACACAAAACATAGTAACACAAATTATCCAGCATAAAATATACAAATCACCTATGGCGCACTTACAAAATCACCGGTGGCTCTAAAATTCCAGTTTTATAAGTCACTATCCAAAACTCCACGCTCTTCACGGACGAAAAAAAGAAGACGAAAGCACGCAACTTCCAAGATGTACACATAACCGCATACAATCAACACTCTCCATTAGAACACGAAATCGAACGCAAAATAAACCTCATAAAATCAACCCTACCATTTCCAGCCTCACAACCATCCTGCTCTCCCACAATAATCAAAAACATAATCAAGCATCTCCCTAATAACAAATCACTAGGACCTGACAAAATAACTACCATACAACTTAAAAACCTCCCTAACAAAGCAATGGTCCAACTACATCTACAAAGCCTGTTTCCTACTATTCTATTTCCCTATACCATGGAAAACGGCCAAAGTCATACTAATATCTAAACCTGGGAAACCCAAACCAGCACAAAAAGTTATAGACTAATTAGCCTACTTGATAGACTTCCTCAACTAGCCTAGCCTCTTTGGAAAAATACTAGAAATAATCATCCAACTACATACAAGACCACATTAACAAAACAAACCTGATAATCCCAAAACAATTTGGTTTCCAACAAAACCACTCAGCAATACAGCAGTCCAATGAGTCACAGAGCACATAGTCATAGAAAAAAAACCAAAAATCAAACAACTCAGCTCATACTTCTGGATCTAAAAGCCTTCAATTCAGTATGGCACAAAGCTCTAGTAACCAAACTACAAGATATCCATCTCCATATAAGTTTAGTAAATATAAAAAATTACCTACAACCAACGGAAAATTCTATGTAGCCATAAATGGAACCAAATCTAGCTGCAAGGAAATAGTAGCTGGGGTACCACAGGAATCTATCCTAGGACCCCTACTTTTCACGCTCTACATAAATGACCTACCACAATCTACACACACCCACACAGCTATATTCGCCGCTATACTCACTGCAATCTACGCATCATCCTGGAGTCCCACACAAGCCACAACATACTTACAGAATCACATAGACCTACTGCAAAACTACTTCACAGACTGAAAATTAAAAATTAACCCCACCAAAACACAAGCTATCACTTTCACATCTAAAAGAAATTTATCGCTTAAAACTATCAAAATTTCCGACCACGATATTCCTTGGACTCACACCGTCAAAGACCTTGGAGTCATTCTCAACTCCAAAATCACGTGGGTGGCTGCCACAACCAAAAGAGTGAATTTAGCTTATCCAGCTCTGCATAGACTTATCCCCTTAATATCCAAAAACAGTAAACTAAAAACAAACCTAAAATTAAACTTATACAACGTTAGACCTATTATTTTATACGGACATCAAATTTGGGCATCCGCTGCAAATACACATATAAACAATATACAAAAGATCCAGAACAAGTTCTTGCGCATCATCCTAAACAAACTATACGATACCCCCATTAAAACTCTACACAAAATAGCAAACAATACCAATCATCAAAAACTACATACAGAACTCAGCAAGGCATACAACACTAATCATCCAAATCCACTCATAAGAAACACAGGAAATTATCAAATCGTAAATATTCCATTTAAAATCAAGACAAAACTTCCAAAGCACGCAATAACGCAATAGATCAACTACACATCGACACTCTATATCACGATCGCACTCAAGCACAGCAAGTTTTTTGCAACTTTTTTCCTGCAGCACACACGCAAACACATAAAAAACCCAACAAGGCATAATAAATTCTCAATTCTCCAATTTAAATACAGGTTATAGGGATACTGCACTCCAAGAACTGCAGCTAGAATAACCAGTCAAGGAAAGGAAAAAAAAAGAAGAAATTAATTGAATTCTATTCGAGCTATCGAACGAGTCGGACAAGCTGCAGCGTTTTTGTATAAACGCCGGATATAAATTGTAAAAGTATAGATGTACATTTCTTGCACATCTTTAAAATATTTCTAATGGAGACAAACATCCTTTCCTGATGTTGATATCATTCAATAATATTCTAGTACATAAAAAAAGATTTGTGTTTCTAATAATATTCCGTCATTACATGTAGATTAAGCATTATATTGTATGACTTACAGGTGTGTCAACAGTTTCTGACTCTCCAATTTTTATATTTCTTATATTATTATTGTGCAATATGATTCATTACTGGAAATTGTGAACATTATTTCTGTACATGGTAAACTATTTATAGAAACAAATTATATTAATATATCATTTGCTTTCGTAAAGATTGTAAAAACAATACGTATGCAACATTGTTCGGGAAAAGGACCTTGTACCTTGATTTACGGCACGGTCGAGGAGCGGTATATTTCTGTACAAGGATCAGCCGAATAACCAAGTGTTTGCTAGCGAGTTAAAACTAGAGGCTCAGGTCACCAAATCTCAATAGCAAACAATCGCTATAGCGTGCCACGCACCATAAACCAAATGACACCCTCGCATAGAAAATTCCCAACACAAGGCAAAATGACTAAACAATGCAACAGTCAACATCTGTATTTGCCCCATCTTGGAGCCAAAAAAGCTTTCCAAAGCAGATAGAAAGAGAAACAAGAAAGTTTTCCATCGGTTTGCAAGTGAGAATACGTCCGACTGTCAAGCAAGATACTTCATTTCTCACAACCAACCATACTATCGAAGGGAAAACCCTTGATAACTCACAATCCACTACCAATCAAATTCCATAAACTTCGTTCCGCCTAAACCGCACGCGAATAAATACTGTTTTGGCTCATTGTATCTAGAAAAATTATCAATATTTAAATTGTCTGGCTGACAGATTTTAATGACTTTGAAATATGTTCATTCTGAACAACTTTTTTTAATACAATCGCCCATGAATTATTATAATCGCTTGATTTATATAATCGCGGATTAATCGCTTATAAATTTCTGATGTTCGAAAAATTATTAATATTTAAACTGTTATAATTTCGTAAAAAAAAACATCGTACAAAAATTACTCTGAACTTATTTTTAAGCGTGAAGCCTCTGTTTTCATTCTATTTTAAAATGTTTTGGCAGTATGTATCAGGTGGAAAAAATAATATATCTATTAGCATTTTCTAGAAGAAAAGTGCTTTCCCATCAGCTACATCATCGATTTCAATGATTCTTGAATATGTAATGGAATATTCAAGAATGTATGTATACTTTAGTAAATGACATATTTCTTTCCAAGGTCCCGATTTGTTCATTAAAAATAATTTATTTTTGTGAAATGTTTCCAAATGATGATAACATTTCCGACTGGTCGCTGAGTATTATCGATATTTCTCTTTGAAAAAAACTAATTTTTTAAAATTAGAATATTTGGGCCAAACTTTTTAACATAGAAAAAATAAATAAATAATACTTAGAAGTGAATGAAAAATACTTTTTTAAAATTTATTCTTGAATAAAGTATTTAACGTTATAACTTTTTAACTGTGCAGAATAAACAAAAATGTTTCAAATAAAAGTTGTTAGGTTTCATATTCATAACAATTGTTAAAATAACAAAAAAATTAATATATTATTTCATTTCATTTCAAAAATTGAAGATGACATTCCTTGCAATGGATTGCAATAATTCAATGATGCAGCAGAATATAATAATAACGAGTATATAATAACGGCCAAAGTTTAAAATAATTGTAATTTTGATATATGATATTTTAAACTGTTATAACTTTGTGAAGAAAAAATATACAACAATTTAATTGATCTCATTTTAAAGTTGATAAACTATATTTTGATATTGCTAAGTTCATTTTCTTGAAAATATTTTTATCAAATAGTAAATGGTAATAAATAATGGTAATAAACAAAGATATTTTTGTTCTCAAAAATTCAAATATCTTTAAAAACGCTAAAAAATTCTTTTTGTAAATAAGTTCCCTATGATCTTGAATATTGAAATCTTTTTAACATTTATATGATATTTTTTCACCATTATCTTGAACTTTAAATATTTATAGATTAGATTTAAATGACAAAAATTCTAGGGATCCTACATATTTAACCTTGATATACCCAAAAATATTATATATTGTGTTTCATAGATTATGTTTAGATTAGGCTTGCCGTGAAGCTTAAACTCATTATCGTTTATATTCCGTCTATTTCATATAATTGCTTTGCTTTTATTTCCAAATTTTTTCGAAAAATTTTGTCTTATCTTTCGAATTGCCAAAAGTTTTTCTCATAAACATTGTTATGGTATATATAAGTAAAACTATCAGCCAAATTGGAGATGACACGTTTTTGGGATCTTCGCCAATAGATTTTTGAGCACATCTTGAAAATTAAAACCGAGAGGCAGAAATATGTAAGGTAAGTTCGATCACTTGGAAAGATCAGCCAATGTAAATATATTTTAAAATTAAAACAAGGATCTCATTGGAATCTCATTAAGCAAGCGATATCTCACTAGAATAAATAAATAAAAAAAATAAATCATTTTGTTGTAGATCTCGCACCAACAATTATTCCGAAAACGTATTTAAGTTATAACTGATGTTTGAAATTCAAATATGTTTGAAACTTTTAAAAAATCTGAAAATCTTTTGTTCACGCTACAATTTTAGTAGTATTTGAAAGATAAATAAGTTTATTTACATTATTTCAATATTGGTGGATATAATGTGCATAAAGGATCAATGTAGCTTATTCATTTTTACTTTATGTAGATAAGATGCCATGATTTTTAGTATAATTCGACTACTTTGATTCGAAGCAGTTCAACTATATTAAATACATTCGATAATTATTATTATAAATTAACAAAGTATATCTATGATTTATAGAGGGAAAAATGAAATATTAATGCTAAAAAATGTAAAGAAAATTGCTTTAACACTTTTGAAAAGTTACGACTGATTTAAATATACAAAATACAGCTCTATGATAAATACTTTAAATACTACAATATTTGCGATTTATATGAAAAATTGAAGAAAAAAGACATACCAATTAATTTTCTTACTCATTATATTTTTTGTTACTTTTGTTACTTTTCGAGTAACTTGTTACTTTTCGGTTCAATAAAAGTTCAATAAAAGTTCAATAAAAGAAAATAATTTTAACTTATTGCAAAGATCCTATACGGAAATTTACTTAAAATAAGAAAAACCTCAAAATACAATAATTATACAATATTTTTTAAAGCAGTCAAACTATACAGAATTATGATCTTGACAATAACATATTTTCAGGTTATTAAATCGCTGAGGAATTTTTCTTTCTAGATAATTATAGTTGCAAGTATAGTTGCAATATGCAATTAAAAATTACATTGTAAATATCATAAATTTTGAAACAATACGTTATTTTAAATTCAACTTCTACGAAAAAAAATTATTTGATAATTTTTTGCTTATATTACACAATTTAGTCAATTAAGTGATGTAATAATTTTTCAATCAAATAAATTAATTATAAAAAAAATCTGATGCACACTTGAACTGATTAATTGGATAAATAAAATAGTTCAAATTCAGTTCTCCATTCAAATTACTATGTTAATTGTAAGTGAAATACTTTTTTGGCTTGATAAGAAAATAATCGTGTTTTATATTTTTTAATAATCAATAGATTAAATTATTATTAGTTAATTACGCATATTTGTTTATACTAATTTCTAATAAATATAATATACGTATTAGAAAAATTTATGATAAAATATAATAATATTAATAGAAAACTTGAATATGAAGAAAAAAACATTTTTTGCAAAATTAAAAATTTAAGATAAAAACTTCAAAAATTAAAATTTTTTAAATCTTTAAACTTCTCATATCAAGAAATCAGAATAAAGAGTTCAGAATAAATTTTTATGTTATATAAATATTATTAGAAAATAATTCCAAAAAAGTAACTGTTTAAATGCAGTGACCAATGCAGCTTAAATGCAGTTAGTGACAACTTGATATGTTAACTTTTCCACTTTTTTATAAGAGAAAGAACAAATACATCAATTTTATCAAAATCAAGAATTATTTTATAATCTCCAACATGATTCAATACTTTTGCTGAGCAGTGAAGAAGAAAAATCGATTCAACTCACCGATTATCGCGTCTAGCACGATTAGGTGTACTAGCTTTTGGTTCTTCCATGTAAAAGATAACATCACTTTCATTTTCCGTTCGTTGATTCTCGTTCTGAAGCCCAATATCACCAGTAGTGCTGCCACTAGACATGCCACCAGATATTGTAACTGGTGGGAGCGGCTGTTGCTGTTGCTGTTGCTGAACGTCCATCCGATTCCTTGACTTTCGTCTCTTCAGTACGCTCGCCTTCTTTGCCACCTGGATCATCAGAGACTGAACCCCCGGTGCCCTCCCATTACAACACACGTCGAACACAACATGCACTATCCCTACTAATGAGCACCACGGCTCAGCTCTGAGCACGGATCCATCTGAAAGGCTCCCTTTACCCAGCGGTTGCATATCTATGCAACAAAAACTTAAGCTCGTGCGGCTGGCGCAATATTATTCAAGATTTTCATTAATAGTGGATTGGATTTCAAGTATTTATAGAAAAAAGCATTGATGAAATGAATTTGAGCAAGATGAATCTGCTTTTAAATTTGAGTCATTCATTAGGAATAGATTATTAAAATATTTTATATTACATTAATATTATATATCATAATATCAAGATGTTATCAAGAAGTATTCAATGATCTTGTTTCTTCTTATAACCAAAATATTAAACAGAAAGATTCAACTTCATTTTATTTGTGAGAATATGCTGTTATCATATTAATTACTGTCGGTATTACATCTATTAGCCAAAGACCAAAAACTCAAAGATAAACAGAATTTTTATTTATATAATATATTTCAATTAACCTCTTCTTCCTTAAGCAGACATTTTCACAGTTCATAATGAATCATTTATGACTAAGCCTAATTTTTTTTACTAAAGCTTCAAAAAATTTGCAACGTTTTTGCTTCTATGCAATCATTGGTAAAAACAAACATTTGAAAATTTATACACTACACAAAGATTTAATACCAAATTTTGTAACTTATTCTTTTATATAAAATAATCTTAGTTGTACATTTCAAATTAATTGTGCGATTAGATTACCTATTATAAATTTTCTATAATTTCAGGATCACTAAAAATTAATCATAAATTACATTTATATGTGTAAACTTCAACTCCTTAGATCACAAGTTATTCTTAAAACTCATTTTATAACCATAAGATCTGATGCAAGGATTCACTGTCTAAATCCCTAGAATATCAGATTGAAGCTTTTCCGTAATTAAATATCGAGAGATTAAATAAGATAAATCTTAAAAGTGAATTGTACACTAACTGTCTGTAATAATTATATTACATTTAAAAGAAAAAATTTTATTTTTCAATGACTATATGGCAGAGTATACACTTCTCCGATTTCAATGGTTTTCGAAAATTATTCACACATGTAACTAACAAAGATAATATTCTAAATATAGCATTTATGTTATATAAAACTTAATTATAAAACCTTTTCTACACCTTTAGCTTTTGAGATACTCTTAAAAATATTTTTTTATATTTTTTAATTTAATTTGAGTTATATTCTAACTACAATATTTCTTTCAAAATTTCATTTCAAGAATATTTCAGTTTCAATGAGAGATCAATTGAAAAACTGACTAACTTAATAATAATATAATTAATAACATAACTTTTATTAAAAATAAATAAAACCATAGTGTTTTTTTAATTTATGAAAAACTATTGCGCTCGGGAAAGTTCAAAATTTAAACACGTGAGTGAAAAAGAAGCCTCTTTCTTCCACTTCTACAAAATATAACTTAATCTAATTATTCTACTAATATGAATGTAGAATAATTAAATTAAGATGGATTAATTTTTACAAAGTGTGTTAGGAAAGTTAGATTAGGTTAAATAAAGTATATTTTCTGTGGAGTATGGCCTATATATTTTCAAAATATTTATCGTAATTAACATTTGTAGGATTCGTGAAATACGTAAGTTTATAAAATTCATCTTTTGTTTATATATAATTCATTTTTACTTAATAAATGACAAAAACTCTATTATTTTCTCGAGATCTCCCAATTAAGTTTTTTTTCAATAAATTGCCTTACTTACCAAATATTTTTTGTAAATAAAGAAAAAAAACTAAGCGATATGTACTGTATGTATGTATAGAAGAAAAGTTGCTTAAAATGTTGTCCTTTACAACATATTTGAAAATCATTGAAATCGGTGTATATCTTTTCTGTATAATTACTCATTTTTTAAATTACAATTTAGAAAATTACTTTTAATTGCTCAAATTCTTACTAAATACGTATAAAATAATCTGTCTATAATAATTTATTTATTTTAATTTATTTAAATTTTTTGTATTATTCAATAATCAATATCCACCTCAGTATTCCCATTATTATTTATTATTATAGTATTCTGTGCAATTAAATCATATATCTCAATATCCGCCTCAGTATTTCCGTTATCACACAGTTCATCCTATTTGAATGTCATCTGAAACTTTCTCAGATCATGTGCGTAAACTTCCTCAATTCATATAAGGTAATTATATTACTTTATTTTGAAAGAAGATTCTAATTATAAGATACATAGTTGATAAGGTAGTAAGAACATAAATCATATGCAATGCGAAGACGTGAAAAGGATAGTGAAAAAAATAACAGATAATGAAAAAAACTGTAGAAACCATAAGTTATTAACTACTTAAAATATGTAAAAGCTTGCATATTTTTAAATAAATACAATTTAGTTACAAAACTATAAATAAAAAGCTATTTGTATCTCCAAATTTAATTGTACAACAATTTCTTTTTATTTAAGGACTATATTATCTTTAATTGATTTGTTTACAAAGTTATAGGTAAAAATACAAGAATTTCTTTAACATTAATAGAAAAAATTATCGCGCTGAATTTTGATAATAATGCATATATTATTAAAATTATATATTATTGACAAAATTATTATATTAATAAAGATCAAACAAACTAAAATATTTTCACACAATTATATGGATATTCATAGAACGCGACATTTAAAAGGGAATATCTATTTCATATCTATAATCATTTGTGATTTTATAAAAAGAAAAGATCTAAGATAAAATTAGACTATGTAAAGCTGCACATGTTACGATAGATTAAACTTTTGCTCAAGATCATTTTTAACATGAGTGATGTTGACTATTCGATACACTTTTTAAATTTTCTGTGCAAGTATATACATTAGGTATTTGCAAAAGTTGCCGTTGTTACTTTTAGAGCGTGAAGAAATAAAGATCGGTAACTGTTTTCCACCATTTCGCACCATTGTGCCATTACACCACTCGAGTACTGCTGTCAGCCATAAGCAACAATTGTCTGCTAATAATTTAGTGTGTGTTTTCATCAGCTTAAAAATGGAAGTCGAAAATATATTCGACATGTTATGCTGCATTATTTTCATCGATGAAAATCTGCAACTGAGACAACAAGAATAATATGCGAAACATAAGATGAAGGTGTTTTAGTGGAAAATCTTGCCGCAATTAGTTTCAGTGGTTCAAAAGCAGTGATTTCGATATTAACGATAAGCTACGTTCCGGTAGGCCTTAAAAATTGAAAAGCGACAATATTGAGAGATTATAGGCTGATGATCCTACACTGACGGCCATAAATGTAGCAAAAATCTTAAGCACTGATCAACCAACAGTGAATTGACATATACATGCATTCGATAAAATTTAAAAAGACGGCCTCTCCAACCGCCTAAGCAATGCAAATCATGAACGGCGAACTGACATGTGTACTGCTTTACTGTCAAGGCAGGAGCAGAAATCCTTTTGAGGAATGAAAAATAGATATGATATGACAATTCTGAAAGGAAAAAACAGGAGTTGCTAGTTGCAGCGAGAGAAGAGAGTTTCATAATCATAAAGTTCTTCTTTCCATTTTTTGGAATGGTGAAGGAGTGCTTTTTTACGAATTTTAGAAACCACGTGAAACAGTCGACGTTACTGAACGTTATTGTCAGCAACTAGATCACTTAAAATCTAAAGGATAATATTCAACAAAAAAGGCCATTTAGCGGTAGAGGCCATTAACCAGACATCCTTTTGCATGACAACGTATGATAATCGTACACAGCTTTCATGACAAGCAAAAAACTAAAGGAACTTCAGTGGGAAGTGTTCTACGCACTCAATATTTCCAGCTACATCACACCTTCAGATTACTATTTGTTTCGATCCAACTGACGATGAAAATGAGAGCAATTACTTTCGAAAATTGCTACAATGATGGGTACGGAACAAATAAATACGAGAAAGAAACAACAGAAACTTTTGCAAATATTCAAATACCTATTTAAAAACTATTTTTGACCTAATAGTTTAATACAGATTTTTATACAGAATAAAAAAGTGTATCGATTGATACAAAATATGTAGTTCCGTATAATCTCAGTGAAGTCTGGAAGTATCATAAAAATGACATGTATTGCAAAAACATTACTCATTTTATATATTTGTATATTTGACAAAAAGATGACAAATATTTCTTTCAATCACTAATTTGCTATCTATTTTACATATACGAGTGTTTCGTCTAACTGAGTACAGTGAAATATCTGGGAATGGGTTGAAGTTACGAAAAAAATGTTTATACAAAAGCTGTTCAGTATAAAAAGGTGTCTTACGTAGTATTAATAATTTTTTCATTCATATAATGGTGGAAGATATTTCAAGGACAACTTGATTTTTTTAAATCAAGGCCATACATTTTTTTATTCGTATTACGACAGCTGGTTTCAATACGAATACAATGACCTACAATGTTGTACCATTTCTTCTAGTTAGTCCTAAATTAAGAACGATGAATTTCACAACAATCGGAGGGGGACGGTATTACAAGTCGGTTGCCTACATCTTGGTTGACACGTTATTCTGATTTCATCCCGTGCCAAATCGTTGTTCTGCCAAATTAAGTCTCAATGTCAGTTTCAGTAAATGGATTGATAACACATTGTTATTGCTGAATCAAATATTAAAAATTTGAGACTTTTCTTTATGCCATTATTGAATGGCACCTGAATTTAAAATTCTCTTGCCTTATCCTTCAACATGACTGCCATCATTCATAATACATCTCTGAAGTCACTTTAAAAAATTATCGAATGTGGGCGAAAGATAATCCGCACTGGGTTCAAGAGAATAACAACCTATATTGAAATGCCGTGATGGTCGGGTGCGGAATTCATAACAGAAGAGTGATTGAACTTTATTTTTTCGAGGAGACTGTTAATGCAGCAACTTATTTGAGGTTTCTGGAAATACATTTATCCATTATTTTGAACAATATACAAGAAATACTGAGGCAAAAGTTAATCTTTCAACATGATGGTATACCTCCGCATTACGCTACAGGAGTTCGAATGAATAATAATGGGAAGGAGTTGAACAATATATTAAATAATAAATGAATTGGACGCGGTGGACCAGTTTAGTGGCCTCCAAGATCGCCTGACCGTATATCATGCGACTTTTTTCTATAGGGGTATTTGAAAGAGCAAATCTTTCAAACTCTAATTGACAATACCGAAGAACTACGACGAAGAATCACAGCCGCATGTGAAACAATATCACCTGAAACCTTGGCAAAAATTGAAAGTAATTTTTTAAAGCGACTTCAGAGAAATATTATGAATGATAGCGGTCATGTTGAAGGATAAGGTAAGAGAATTTTAAATTCAAGTTAATGGGAGCTCCGAGATATTTCACTGTACTCAGTTAAACGAAACACCCTGTATTTTTGTAGTTTTGCTATACTCTTGAAAAAAGTTCATAAAAACAATTATATTGAGGTTTTGTTTTCTTTCATAAAAGTATTCAAAATAACCTTTTTATACATAAACATAAGCTTAGAGACGTTATATTCATTCTTCTGAATATTATTCATTCTATTCTAATAAATAGATGAAATTAGTTCAACTATTTCCATCTTTCAATAGAATTCCAATATAGAATTCACTAAATAAAAAACGAGATCAAATAAAACATATATTTTATGAACTTTTCTCATTGTCTTCATCTATTGTCGAAAAATTTTCCTGATATTACGACACATCCTGTTTATATATACACACATAATGTACGTAGGAGTTAGAACTTAACGGGTGATAGGTCACTTATAATTATCAAAACACCTATGTGAAACAATAAATTGGTCTTATGATGTCGAACTTTTGCAATGTTTCAACAATTACGTACATACAGGATAGAAAGAAAAGTTTATTCATGACCATAATAGATGAATTCTATACCTTCGATTTGATATAAATACATGTAAAAAATCTGCTGCAAAATTAAACTTGACCTTGATCCTTTTCAACATAAATTTTCTTTTTCTTTTGCATTGAAGTCTACTCATTACAAAGATAAAACTGTTCCGAGGAACCATAGGTTGCAACCTAATAGTTTCTTTTTAAAATGGCAAAATTTTTTTAATTTGCGGACGCGTACGTGCTAATAGCGACTTTATGGTTCTGGACACGTGGATATCTATTTTACATAATTTTCGTATTAGGTTTCACTGATATTTGATTTATGGTAGGTGTAGCATCAATGTGAGCCCAAATAATCAATGGTAAAACTAACTCTTAACATTATTCGAAATATAAACATTACATAATATATAAACATTACGAAATGTAAATATTTTCATCAAACCGAAGGTGTAGAATTCATCCATGATAGCCACGGACAAATTTTTCCTTTCACTCTGTACATACTATAATAAAGAGCTTCATATACACATGTTTACTGATTCAATGACACCAACAGCCATTATAGTCGTCTCGTGAAAAGACATCAGCGAAACGATTAAAACCATTTAAACACGAAAATAGATTGATCGATGAACGAAAAACAGGATGATCGATTATATTATAAAAGATGAAGTTAGTAATAATCAAATACTATTTAACAATTATTCCACTCACTATTAAATTTCATAATTTTACGGACTCAGCTGAGATCGAGAGAAGACATTGATCAATGACAATATCGTCAATCCGACAAAATATTCTGACAAAGACGAAGAGAATCGAAGAAAACAGTATGCAAAAAGAAATGAATATTAATATTAGGATGATTGCGTGTGGATCAGGATCTTCAATTCAATATTAGCATAGCGTCAACGTAACTGCAACGTCATGGCAATCTCTTGTTTTTCTTGTCTTGTCATGCGACAGTTCTGCAACGCATGATCGTTTTGTGTGTGCGTGTGCGTGTGCGTGTGCGTGCGTGTGTGTGTGTGTGTGTGTGTGTGTGTGGAGGGCGGGACGGAGAGAAAGACACACACACGCACGCACGCATGCACGCACGCCCGCGCACACACACACACGAATTTCTGAGAGAAGAATAAGGACACACATATGTATATATATGTGTATATATGTATGTATCTATGTATATATATATATAAATATATATATATATTACACACCATATTATATAACTATAGAACTATATACATTTATTACATACAGAATAATATTGTATATAGAACTATAAGAATATATATCCATTTACAAGGTTTCTTGCAATAGTTTCTCTCGAGACTACTTTCAAATTGTCTAAGACTATTTTGAAAATTTTGTTTTCGAAGGATGACGCAAGAATTAACTCTCAGAAAGTATTCTTACAAATTTATCTATTAGAATTTTATGTAAAAATTGTCTAATGAAAATTCGACATATTGGAAATTGTAACTATTACCTAAAACAGAACGAATGAAGTTTGGTGCAATCGTTGCAATATATTTAATATATTAAAGAAAACGTTTAGGGGAAAAGAAATATTAATTAAAAT
Organism: Tetragonisca angustula; assembly: GCA_036937485.2. Classification (NCBI taxonomy): domain Eukaryota; kingdom Metazoa; phylum Arthropoda; class Insecta; order Hymenoptera; family Apidae; genus Tetragonisca; species Tetragonisca angustula. Next base: position 58,840 of record JAWNGG020000201.1, read on the forward strand.
CATGAATTAAAAGACATTTATACGAAAATTGTACATTTAAAAATTTAAATTTGAATTTGTATAATTTTATTTGAATTTTCTGAGAATTGTATTGAAATTTTTCTGCAATTTCATTATAAATAATATTTATTATCGCGACTTTTAAAATTGTAATATTTAATGTTCCACAAATTCTTATTTTCTTTAAAAATTGTAGTTAATTTTTCGACTTTTACGTTCTTGTTTCTATTTTAACTTATTATGAATTCTCATTGCTTGGCTATGAGAACTTTCTTGAATCGAATTCGTATATCTGATGACTTCCGATAAAACACTTCCATCTGCGATTTTAATTTGCAGATCGCTCTCCGAGAATTTTATGAATAGCTGAGTATTTTTTATATCGTGTATATTCAATTTTCGACAGCAAAGTGCGTTTTAATTTCAGATAGACACATATCTTAATAATGAATTTATATAAATCGATGTTTTCATACATGGCCTCTAATCTGACATGTATATCATAATTTATCATAAATCATAATCAATTGTTTAATAAAATTTATAGCATGTCAGAATAATGTATGTGATACTTCTAAGATTTAAAGATTTATTAATTCAAATTAGTTAGATTTAAATTAGTTAAATTGTAAGTATATGTAAACTCATACTTCTTAGTATGAGGGGAGTTCAGATTTCTTTCAAGTACAAACTATTATAAAAACTTTTCTATTTCTAACATTTTCTTATATTATGTATATTCTTATTTTTTTCTATTTTAAATTTCTGATAAATGTATCATAGATTTCGGGATATTGCAGTATAAGTATAACAAAAGGTTATATATCTTATGCTATTTCTTTTTTAAAAAGTTGAATACTATTATTATTTGATCTATTTAACTTTTATTCATTTAAAAATTCAAGGAAATAAAATATTGTGATATTTAAAAACAATCGAGGCATCTCTGCTCTAATTAGATTAATGCGAGAGTATTTCTGCACCAATAAGATCAGATTATCAATTATTTCAATTAAATGTATGGCATAACATACATATAAAATTGTTGATCATACGCTGCGTTTTCGCTAGCTATTGATTTGAAAATCTTCAATAAATTATAATTTTAGTGGGAATATTCTTGCTTATTTCATAATACTTAAGACTATAAAATTTTCAGAAATGATTCGATCTAAGTGTAATTGATATAATGGACACAAATAACTTCGTTGGAATGTAAATAAACGATGGGTAGACAAGACACTAAGGTCAAGGTAGACAGAGCACTGCGAGATATCTAATTATGGACAGTTACTCCAAAGTAGAGTAAATGACATGCGAACATAAATACGTATAGAATCCACTGGCCAGGCAGTTTAGTTCCTGTCCAATGAAGTGCAACAATAGTGAAGACATTACCAGGGAAAAGTGGGGGACTACTAGGAAGTGCGTCGACTAGTAAAACTATTCTTGCTCTGCCAACCGACGCAATTCCATCAAACTTCAAGCAACTTAAAGCAATTTAAAGAGGACTTCAGAGCATGAGAATAAAAATTGAATTGATTCAAAGATTGCAAGAGCATGATGCTAATTGTATATGAGTACAAATAAAGCAGCAGACGTTGCTGAGAGCGATCCTATGACGGTTATTATAATTAGAATGTGAAAATGTTGATAAAATGTTGATTTTAATTTGTTACGGAAAATTGAAATATTGAAGTGAGAAAAACAGCACGTCGAAAGAGAATTACAAGGCAGTGAAGGGAAATGAATTATTACATGCATGTATCTAAAGCGTTGGTAAAAGTAGTCGTTTGAATTATTTCAGTAGAATAGGCAATACTTTTGAAAAATGGAGAAAATAATTGAAACTATTGATTGCGACATACAAATTGGGAGACAAGAAAGCTAAAATATTGATAAGTACTGGGAGATAGAACTCTCTACTTATTTCGCATTCTGATCACATTGAGTCTTCATTGACAGATTACAAGAAATTACTCCATTCTCGACAGAGCAAAGTAGAACTGTGAAGACAATTCGAAAACAGAAAGTAAAAATATGGTGATCTTTTGACAGCTATTTGTATTCTCGTTTATTTCAATAAATCTTTTCTTCAAGATTATAACATTTACAAAAAGTAGAAGTTGATTAGCTTGAGTTTTGAAAAATGTAGATTTTCACAAGCCCGTGTACAGAATTTGTAATTTCTGGTCATGGTCATGACCATAGCCTATAGAATTAGAATCATTCAAAATTTCCATTGAATTAATAAACTATCATAGTATATATTAGCCTCATTTATAGATATAATACTTGCTGATCTCGTATGTAATTGATATACACTATTAAAAAAGATTTTGTACTAAAAAATTTTATATTAAACTAAGAATTTAAAATATATATTATATTATAAAAACTGACAAAATTTTTCATGAATGATATAGGAAACTGATAAATTAAAAATTTCCTAATCTAAAGCTTTTGGGGATAACTAAGATCTTTGTAACAACACCATGAACTAGAACAGTATCTTTTAATCTGCCTCCAACTTTCCTTTCTATTTTTATTAATTCAAAGTTCACATCATGTGCAACAAAACCTAAAACTGCAAATACAGTATTTACAGCTATTTCTGCCATTTGCCTGTGATACTTGATGATTTGGACGACTTGAAAGTTTTTAAAACAAAAGTACATATTTATTAAGATTTATATTTTGAAGCTAGCACTTTCAGAAATGGGCCCATTTGACAATGGGCCTCATTTATTATCTGAAGGAAATCTTAACGATTTGTTACATGATTTAAGTTTATTTGAAAAGATGGTAGAAAGAATTTTTTGAATTCAAATTTTGTTAAAATGTTTGAATCTTTTTCATCGTAATATTAAACTCTGTAATTTTAGATATTATCAAAAAAATCTTAAAAATCTCTTTTCATTAAAAAGAAATTAAATATTTTATACCAATATTTGTCTTCTAATGATCATATATATCAAACGAAAAAATAACACATGTGTATAGATTCTTTTAAAATGAATTTAGAAGTTATTCTTATTTATAATAAATTTTCTTTTATTTCATTAAAACACATGCGTGTGTTACTGATACGAAAAAAATCCTACGAATATATTAAATTACATTTAAAAAATCTAAGATAAAATGTATTCACGATATGTCAGTATAGACTTAAATGTTATTACTTTATTGCTTGAACTACAGTATCGATACACAAGTTATGCAGAGACTAAAAAGATTATTATATCAAAAAGGAATCACATCACGCATCTTGCATCAAAGCAGAAAAAGATATCATGAATTTTTCATTAACTAATCTCAAAAATTTTTACATATCACTTTTGCATATTAAATTAAAATATCTATGTCAAAAAATTTATTAAGATAATTGATTGCAATGGTAATGGTTTTTTCATCTTTGAAAAAAAATGTTCTAAAACAAGTATTCAAGAAAATTTTTTTCATAAAAAATGTAAAGACAGAAAATTATTGTAATTTAATTGCACAAGCTATTGAGCTTCTATAAATATATGGATCTTTAAAAATTCTCTTAATAAATCCTCATGTGGATTTTTTCTTAAAAAACTTGAATGTTGTAAGTGATAAACGTGATAAATGATTTAGGTAATGTTTTACTTCTGAATATACAGGATGTTCACGCTATTACTAGCCAGTGATTTTTTCGAAAACTATTGTTATTAGAAAAAAATGAGAGAGGAAAAAGTGTTATAGTTTTTTATGATCAATAGGACAGTGTATATTAATTTTGCATATTTACATTATTTATGAAGGTGATCTTCAATTTTTTAAATGGAATGCCATATATTTTTTTATGTCATATGAAAGTATGTCAAGACAAGTTCATTCATGTACTATATGATGACTTTTGAGGTTATAGAAGATCGGGAATAAAAGAAGTTTATATTGTTTATTGCTTAATAATTAAATAAAATTAAATTAAAATTTTAGTTATTGTTTATTGATTATTATTTGAACAAAATTTTGCTCAAATGATTCAAATGCGGATAGTCGATAGTTCGGGTCAAATCGGGTAATTTTGGTTGAGCTTATGCGGATTCGAAGACATACGAAAAATCCCCTAACTCGCCTATTTCGCTGGTTTAACCATTTCATTGAGTCGGCAGACAGAACAGTAACAGAAATGTGGCCTTTTAGGCCATATGACACTTTTAGGTTTCGGAAACTACGTTTTCGTCAGGGAAACCGAAATTTGCCTATGTTCTTTTAACTTGCTCTTCCTCTTGTCATTACGCACAATAACGAAAGCAATTGGATGAAAGTGCAGACTGACTATTCCCTCACCGATTTTGGTGATTTTTGAATGTATTGTGAAGGTATTGTGAACAGTTTTTCCCTCTAATGGGTATGTTGTAAACACGTATATTCTAAAATATTCTTCGTTTGTGAGAAAAGGGGCATCGATTTCTAAATGATATTTAGGGATCGTCAAAATCAGTGAAGGAGTGGTTAATCTACAAGTTCATTGGCAATCAGAATGAAGGGAAATAAGAATGACCAATGTTTTAAACTCATAAAATCTTAACATTATCTAATCTTATCATTAAGTCACTCATACTTTGTATCATTTTTATTAACAATTTATAATAATAAATTATTTCGATTGAAAATGCAATTCAGTGAATTCATCTTAACAAGTAATATCATATATCCTATAAAAAAAAAATATGCGTCGAGTATCGTTTCAAAAAATAAATTTGACTTCGAAATTTCGAAACGGATGAGTTCTGTAAGGGATAATTTACACACAATGTGCTTCTTTATTCCAAACAATATTTGTAGAAATATTTTATTGATAAGTTCAGTCTTTCACAAAATCGAGTTTGCAGGATAATTCATTCAGGTTGTGAATTTACACATTTGTAATTAAAAAGACGTCATCTAATTATGTTGTTCATAAAAATATCATATTTCAATCAATTTTTTTAATACTTTAAGTTAGATATTAATAGTCAAATATATACTAAATTTTTCATCCCAATTTTCACCAATTGCTGTTTTAAATCGTTACATCATTGATAAAGTATCGCCACGTTCAATACAATAAATAATTCTCGAAACAGATTTGGCAACACTGTCCATATTTTTTAATTTTAATTCTCATCACCAATAGTGTTGCCATGCAAAACTTCCCTGAATAGGTACGACATGATGTAACGCAAAAATAGTAATGCATTCCTAAGACTGCAAAATCATCGTCGAAAAAATACATTTTGTATGCATTGTTAATTCATACTTACCACTTAAATATAATATGACTAGATACCTTTATCTACATCACATATGGATTTTTGAATATTAGTAACAGATGAGTATTACAATAATAGTAAACATGTAAATTTTCATACAATCTTTTCACTTATACGTTTACTACTATTTAAAATTCATCACTTAAAATAGTTATCATTTAAAATATATATATGACATATTTATAAAATATATTTCATTAATGCACAAAAATTCAACTCGTAAAATTATTTTTTCAGACAAAAGAAAACCAATTAATAATAATAAATATTTGCGAATTAATAATCTATCCAAATAATTTAACTTATCCAAATATCTAATGTAACAAATAACTAACTACATCTCGTGAGAACAGCTCCCATACTTTTAAAAATTACTTAACAGAAAACTCAAAAATTTGTTTAAAATTCTTTTCTGCAATATTTTGTTGCATCATTTATAATTGCAAACCATAAGATTGCACCATTATAATTACGCACTACCATAAGAAAAGAACGAATTGTTCAATAATACAAAAAAGGAGCCACGGATGATGAATCCGTTTTTCTCTTTCTCAGATACATTTATTTTTTCACATGAAAATAAAAATTAGATTATCAGTTGTGATCACATTACGAAATTGTAACTTTAAATACAATCTTAATTAAAATATTTTGATTTTACTTTAAATCGTATTTCAAATAAGAAAATCTATTAGGTTTTAATAGATTCTATAATATCTTCAATTTCAAGATACAATTAGTATTAAATTGAAAAAATTGGATTAAATGGATTATTAAAATAGATTATTAAAAAGTTATAAATTCCGCATTCCATACTAATAATAATAACCTATATTCCACCATTTGTGGCCACAGTTTTTTACGATAAAAGAAATAAATATAAAACACTTTTTTAAACCTTGCAATTAACCAAACTCTTTACAAATGAAACTGTCTCAGTTGCTATGTATTTAATTTAATCTTAAATTAAGCAATGAACATATGCAACAGTGGCGAAAACTGTAGAGTATGCCACAACTGATACATCTTAGATGCTCTATCTTCTGGATATCCTATAAAATGAAATGAATTTTTACATACAGATAACTAAGTGGGTAGCATTCGTTTTCCAATCTACTTTCGAAGTTAATAATATAGTTATGCATTAACATTATATTCTCTAGACTCTAGGATTAGAATTCATAAAATGATCGTAACCAACATAATTTGACAACTTGTTAGACAAATCTTTACAAAGAATATTTTATGAAGCTGCACAAGAAACTTCCATCGGTTAAAAATTATTGTTGAAGAGATTCAATATATGCTACTACTTGAAAATTTGGTATTTTTTGTGTAGTTGTATTCCTTTTCTCATAATTTTGAGAATTTATAGATTAGCAATCATTAAATAATTATAAAAGCTATTTTACATTACAAATTTTTTAAAATTATCAACCTATTCTCAGATCGTAAATGCATAAAAATTACATAAACACTAAGATGTTAAAAGATGACAAAAAAAATAACTATATATTCTTTTATAAAAGTACAAAAAGTGTAATAAAATAATAAGTACTGTATTAAAATTTATTATAAAAACTAAAAGCACAAAAGAAATTTTCATTATTAAATGAAAAATAATCTAAAATATCATTATAAATACTTCAATTTTTTTTAAATTTCATAAAATAACAGTTTTATCTAATGAGTGAAAAAAGAATTAATCAAATCCTTGGAATTCTTTTTCATAACTATGTTGTTTTCATAATGATGTTAAAAAATAAAATTGAAAGAATTGAAAGAATTGGAAGAGTTAAAGTAACTAAAACATGATTAAACACAATTATGAATTAAATGCGTTAATAAAATATTGACACTAATAGATTAAATATAATACTAATAGGAATAAACAAATTTGGCGTTTTTATGTTACATAATATATTCATAAGGTCAATAAGAAAAACATAGGATTATAAAACAAAATGCGACGAATAAAATTTATAATACTTGCATAATAATATTTTTACAATGTTTAAGATATTAATATAATATTTTAAACAAGCATTATTTCAAAATAATTCATAATCCGTGATATTAAAAAAAGAGTCGAAAATCAAAGTTTTCTACATATGTACATATGTATTTTATTTCTATCATTTCATTTAGAGAAAGCTTAAATTATAGCAATGATGTTTTTCAAAAAAAATAAATTTTTTAAAATAAAAAGTATAAATTCGGTTTTAGGATAATTTTTCGTTAATATAAGCTTTATCAAATTATTACAAAATTGCAAAAATAGTAGGTTTATTACAAAATTGAAATCAAGAAATTTATACAACTGCAAATGATTCTTACTTTTATAACAAGTCATACTTTTTTTATATATAATAAGTTTATAATAAGTTATACTTTTATTGATACCATTTATTTTGAAGTGATAATCTAATAAGAGATAATTCTCTAGTTCGGTAAACACTTATCTTTCTACCTCGCAAAAAAACAAGAACAAAGTTTACACTAATCTTTAAAACTATACAGAACTCTATATTGAATAATTTAATATTGAATCTAATAGTTAGTACAAATCGAGACTGTTCTTCCAAATAATCCCTGCCGATTAAAATGAAATTTGGAAGGTATTATAGGAGATGAAAGAGGATCCTAGATACAAAATTTCGGACATTTATTAATTTCTAAGATACTAATAAAAAATTTTCGATACAATATACATCGGATTCTGCCAATACAATGTTTTCGCCATAATAATAGTCATCGTCGAGTATAAAGTTACTAACGCCGCAGCTCTAGTTTTTGTAGAGTGCCCTACTTACAATTAGTAAAGTTAGTAAAGTTAGAAGGTTTAAACAATATAATATACAGGCTATTGAGTACATATGAACTGTTAATTGTCTTATAAATCTTACTACAAATCGTTACTAAACTGTTTTTGTATTCAATGCAATATCAGGATTTAATTATCAATTCAGTGCATCACTAACACTCGATCGATTTTAAAATGTATTTATCTCGAAAACGAAACCCCCAACGCAATTTTGTCATTTTTGATTTTTATCTTATTTTAAAGAATTGCCTTAACCCAATTTATACCACAGTAATCATAATTTTTCAGATCCTGTATTTTCCTGGGCACCAAAGGATATTCGATATGTTATTTAACAAATTGATTCATATATTGATAATAAAGTGATTTTTCTAACTACTTTGAACACAACGCTTTGAATTACAATCCTAACTTTATAGATACTGAAGTTATTATCGCTATTACCTTATCCATTATCCAACAATCACCAACGGCGATTACTACAGCAAAGATTGTTAATTAGTAATATATAGGCGGAATTTGTTCTGAACATTTTTCAATAATATCTCGGAAAATAATTAATAAAACTTAAAGTTAATATTTTATACTTGGGATCTCTCCCTTAAAACTTTGTATAAATTGGTGACAGGAGTCATTCGGAAGAATATCGAAAGAAAATCAATATTAATTTCTCCATAAAATCAACAAAAATAGAATATTGAATAGAAGATTGAAAAATGATAAAAAATAAGTTATGGGAAATCAAAAAGAAAAAATTCATTCGGAAAAGATGTTGAAAAAGAGGACAAAGGATCAGAAAATATCGTTATGTTTCTGGACATTTTAATATTCAATTCTGTTTGTTAGCAAAAAACAAGATGTTTTCGAGCGATCATGACAGCCGACGAGCGTAAATTCTTGTTCTTCATAAACATCGATGCATTTATCATTGTTTTGCAAGCTAATGCAATAATAAAATGGTAAGTACTCACATCATGTACCGAGTCAGTGAAACAACTCTGCTTCAAATGTTTCCCAAAGATTACGATTGTAAATTTAAAAATGCCACTATATTGAATAAAATTGCCAAAATTGAATTCTTAAATTATAAATTAATAAGAAATGAAGAGAAATTTATTTCAACAAACAAATACATGTATCTTAATAGAGTCCTTCTATTTGTTTTCCAGTAAAATAACAATAATGTAATAAGAATAATCATTAAACATAAATAACAATACTATAGTACATATATCCCGTTTATCTCAGGATATCAAAACATTTCGAAAATAATACGTTAAAATGTTTCAGACAAAAGTTGTAAAATATAGAAAAGTATGGTGATGATTTGTCTTTAACCTTGCAATAACCATGAAGCGTCATGCGAAAGATGTCATGTTAAAATTTTTAAATGGATTTCTATACTTTTTATAGCATATTCATATATTTAACGATTCTTTTTAGAGCCATCATGACATACAAAGTCCGTTTCCGCGATATACGATAAGTCTAATATTGGCAGCTCGTTTTTGAAAGCTAATAACTTAACAACACCATACAAAAAAGATGTAGATATTATTTTAAAAGCACCTGGATATCAAATATAAGAATATGCTATAAAAAATATAGGGATTATGATTACTACAAGGTCAATACATACTTCATCACCATATGAACTTCTTCATATTCTACAATTTTTGTTTGAAACATTTTTTTATATTACTCATGCTTTTTGAAATGTTTTGATATTTTAAGATAAACTGGACATATTGCGCTATAATAAATATTTTTATTTGGGGATAGATATACCTTTTTGAACTATTTAAATTTTTGAAGAAGAGTTTGAACATCGCTGTTGTCGGTTCATGTTCTGCGTACAGGATGTTAATAATATAAAAACATTTTATTTATTAACAAAAAAGGAAAGTAATATGAAATCTTTAAATTTTTTTCTTCTGTAAGTATTAAACTTACAAAAATAAATTGTAAGATATAAAAATATCTCAATCTCTGTAATGATTATGTAACACAAAAAAAGTAATTTATATTGATTTTTCACTTCGAATCATTGATTTTTTTCAAACATTCTAAATTCCTTAAAATAACAGAAACTTAACAGACGCATAAGTTTCTCTTAAAGATATAAAATAAAACATACTAAAATTCTCTACATTTATCAAAGTATAATGTAATAAAACTTACAAAATTAGATTGAAAGAGATGAGAAAAAAATAAACAATTCACGTCTAAGCTTATAAATAAACATTATAGTCAATGATAATTCAGTAAATACCGAATATGATTAAATATTTTTCACTGAATATTGAAGCGATATAAATAAATTGCCAACAGATCACAAATATGAAATAGAACCGAAAAATAAAAATTTAATTATTAAATAATGTCGCATTTTCATAATAGATAAAGGACTTTTGTGTTTCCGTGATGAATCGTGCTTTTAACCTGTCAAATATAGTCGTGTGTTAATTGTTGACTTTAAAAGATTAGTTAAAAGAAAACATAAGTTTGGATTATAGTATTTTAATCTTGTTGCGAGAATGAGTGACGAAGAAACATATTTTCGAGCCATTATGCTTTTTTATTTCTGAAAATGGAAAAACGTCACACAAAAAAGTTTTACGATGTTCATGGTGATGATGTTGTAAACATGAGAATGGTGCAAAGATGTTTTACACAGTTTTCTAATGGAAATTTCAACCTAAGCGATGAGAAACGGTCCGGTAGATTTGCTGAGATTGATAATGACCAAATATCGGCTCTAATTCAAATCCACGCTATCCAATCAGAAAGATTGCCAAGAAATTAAAGATATCGAAATGTAGCGTGCTACGTTATTTACACGAACTTGGATTGATTTCCAGACATGACGTTTGGGTTCCGCATAATTTATTGAAAAGACATTTAGTCGTCAGACTAATTTCTGCATGCGATTCGCCATTGAAACGCTATGAAGACAAACCATTTCTAAAACGGATTGTCACGGATCATGAAAAATGGATCACCTATAATAATGTTGTTCTGGACTGACGATGAGCCAAAGACATTGGTTGTGTGTACAATGGTGTACTATGAGCTTCTGCCACCAAATGAAACCATAAATTCTATGAAATATTGTAATCAATTAAACCAGCTGAAGGCGAATATCGAAGAGAAATGGCCAGAACTAGACAATAAAAAAGGCGTAATTTTTCACTACGACAATGTCCGCACGAGGCCGCATGTCTCATTGCAGACTAAAATTAAGGAAGGTTCCAACTAGTTTAACTGAGAAATTCTTATCCACCTAACATATTCTCCTGATATAGCACTCTCAAATTATCATTTATTTAGATCATTACAAAACTCGTTTAATTTGGCAAAAATTTTGATTCTCTAGAGATTTGCAAAATGCATAGGCCTGTATATTTTGTTGAAAATGATAGAGAATTTTGAAAGAAGAAAATTATGCAATTGCCCACAAGATAGAAAAAAAGTCATACAAAATAACGGACAATATATTATTGAAATATAAAATTTTCGTTATTTATCAAAAGATGTCTATTATTTTATACCCGAAAATGCGACATCACTTATGGGACAATATATATGCAGATGATATAATTATATACATAAAAATCATTTTTATTGTTAATAAATTACGTTTAAAAAATATATAGATAAAAATATAAGATATTTTAATAAACTACCTACAACATCCTGCATGTAAAAGCATCGCACATATAAATATTATACATGAAGACGCAACATATACGCAACTCAAATCCATGCAGAATATAAATACATTGCAAAGCACGTACCATTATTATATGCGCAAAGCATAATAAGTGCAATAAAAAACAAAAGCAGACTAATATAGATATAACATATAGATAAAGAATGAGTATCATTATCGCGTCGCATCTAATAAATCCTTTCGCAGATCATCGCGAATATTCTTCCACATTAGTGTTACTTTTTTAAATATTCTTCCACAACAAAACAAACCTACTCTGTGAACACGTATTTCGCAACAAAATTATCACACAATTTATGTATTTGTAATTATTTTATAAAAATATATCTAATTATTAATGCAGATTGCTCCTAAACCCAAATTGCTAAGAAGCGTATTCCATTAAATTACTTCAGTTAGTATGATTTATACAATTAATTCGATGAAGTAATATTTGGACAAACATACTGTAAAAATTGGGATTCTTTCCAATAATATGAAAAGAAGTAAGATATAGAAGACCTGTGTGTGTGTGTGTGTGTGTGTGTGTGTGTGTGTCTGAAAGCTGAAAGTGATTATTGGCTAAAATATTAAATTTTAATATTTGAAACATTCAACAGACTCGCACGTGGCCAGTGATGCCAAAAATGCGACATATTCCTGTTAAGTGACGAAGAAATGTGAGTAATAATTGATAAATAAATAAACATGCAAAAGAGTAAAAATTGAAATAAATCTAAATAATCTTTACATACCATCTTCTTTACACAAATCAACTGAAATATATTAGGAATACATTTTATATATATCGTATCAGAGAAAATAAATAACTAACAGGGAAGATAAATACTGTTTATATAGGCATCATATAAACTTTAATAGAAACAAATAATAGTAAGAGACAAGACAAAAAACAGGAAAAGTAAACATAATGAGAAGTAAATTATTGTTAGTACGCGCAGCTTTTTGGCAGCAGATGCGCGAAATACTAATGTTTCTGGTATAAGATTTCTTCTTTTTTCATGAAATTTCTGTACCGAATTGATTCGAAAGTTTCATATAGTCCAAACTTAAGTTGCTCGAAATATTCAAAATTATTTGTATTAGTTTTATATTTATATTAAAGTTTTTTTCTAATTAATTTAAGTTTGATTAATTAATAATAGATGGGCAAGAAAAAACAAAATAGGAGGATAATAATTTGCAACAACTGTGAATATTAATAAGCAAAATTTTCCAAACAAAGTAATTAAATAATTACGAAAAATATTATGTTTAAACAAATTATATTTAATTTAGCTTCTAAAAAATGGAAAGAAAATTTAAAATAGAAATGTATCAAAAAAGAATATTATAAAACAAAATCTTTATGTACATACAATACTTATATATATTTCATAAGTTTATATGTACACAAACATGATACAAGTTTAAATTAGGGCATTTGACTCGAAAACTTTGTTTGATTTTTAGATTGATAGCAGATGCGATTTGCATAATAATCAATAGTTACGTTTGTAGTAAATTTATTTGTAATAAAACATTACATGATTCACGACAGGAAGAAATATAAATAAACATATTTAAAATTAAGCCTCTATTTAAATTTAAATCACATATGATCGATACTAAAAATAATGGAAGTTGTACTTGTATCGCTTAGTGATAAAATAAACAAAAATACAAGTTAATTGTATTATTATCTTATTCGCAAGAGATGATCCCTAATCAGGAAATTCAGAAAATTATGAAACTTTTGGAATGAGTAGTAATAAGTAATATATTACTTATTAAAAGTAATTATTTTCCTGCTGAAATTCACTGTAAGAAAGTAAAATTGAGCTCTGAAAATTCGTCAATTTTTCGATTTTATATTATAACTTGCAAACTATAAGAGAGTTACCAAAAGTTACTTTTTCAAATTACGACCACCTTATGACAAAAAATTCTTCAATTGTTTATGTAACTAGAAAGAGTTATAAATAAAAATACAGTTGCCTTCGAGCACCTAAACCATTCAGACGTGTTGATACCTGCTAGCGAGTGCCGTTCTATGAGTAACACATTCTATTGTGCTACGCTTGTGTACGTTATGATACGCTTACCACGCCGACAAAGTGACTCATGTGTATGACTTCGACGAGCCTCCTGATAATAGCAATCCAAACGGAATTAAATCTCTTACCGATAAGTACCGAACTTTTCAACTACGTAACCTATAAAGTCTTATGTCTCAGCCACGACAAATATTTCATTTCCCATTGAAAAACAAGCCATTATTATTGACGCTGTAAGCGACACAACAGTGAAAGAATACAAGCCGTAGCAAAAGTTACTGGACCCAACGCTATTCGCTTAGTCTCTCGCATATCCAACGAAAGAATCTGCATTTATTTCGACAGCAAGACTACGGCAAAACGTTTCGTTACCAATTATAAATTACTATTAATACGATTAACAATATTATAACTACGGTCCGGCCTCTATTAGACCCGTCGCAAAGAATAGTTCTATCTAATGTCTCGCCTACCATACCTCACAGTTTCATCGAAAAATTTCTAACAGACCACATTGTCAGATTCACCTCCATACATACCTTTCTACGAGTTGGAATCCAAGATAATGGTTTTTCTTATATTATGAGCGTTAGGAGGCAAATCTGAATTAACGCAGACGATGTCACTAAGATCCCCTAATCGTTCTTAATTATTCATGAAGTCACGCAATACAGAATCTTTGTATCTACCGACAAAGTTAGTTGTTTCCTATGTAAGCAAGAAGGCGATATTGCAAAACAACGCAATAACCCAACAGAACCAACTGTACCAAATTCAATCAATAGTAACCAATTACCAAAAACACCAGAACAGCCAACTCATACTATCAATACCCAAGAAACTACAAGTCGCCCAACCGGAAACCTTACTGGAAACAGAGAAATCAATGAAATCGCTACCATTAACGCCATTGTTACACTCATGGACTACTCCTACACAAACGACAACATTTTCTGCGAATAATTCTCAAACTTTCATTCCCAACAAAAAGCTATTATCAATCTCCTCGAAGGCAGAAAAAGATCTTAACCTGACAATGGCAAGCTCAAACATTAAGGACTTGAACCTGATGCACTCAACTACACCAACCTGAGAAAAAAACTCAAACACACTCATTCATTGACTAGAATCAGAGAAGGAATGGAAAGTATCCTAAGTCTAGCTAAATATATTCTGGAAGACCCTATAAATAACTTCTCACTCACCTACATCCAACTCAAAAGCGTTTTGGAAAACTCTATCAGCAAAGACAACTGAAATGACATCGTCATGGAATATACTTCTGATACAAATGCGTTAATCCTCCTGCTTAAAGCAATCCACCCCTTATTTCCAGACCAGAGTATGAAAAATAAATTTCATCGCCTAATAAAAAAGTTAGAAATTGAGCCCCCAACTCCTGTCGCCTTACAATCTATCCTATCCAACGAAACCCCATCGTCCTCCTCAACTTCAAACAGATTCACCAATAAACATTAAATCAAATCTACCATCTACCATGTCACTGCATATCATTCAATGGAACCTAAACGGTTTCTATAGCCGATTTAAATGCCTTAAATTGCTAATTAACGAAAACCAACTGCAAGTAATATGTTTGCAGGAAATAAATTTTAAATATTAAAATACAGGCAAGATCGAAAACTGTAAGTCCTTCTTCAAGAACCGCAACACTAACCACGCAAGCGGAGAAGTTGCAACCTTTGTCAAAAATAATATTCGTAGCGAAGAAATAAGGATCACAACTGCATTGAGGCCATTGTCACAAAAATTTCGTGTCCTACAAACCTATACTTATGCAACGTGTACATACCGAACAGTAGAAACTTCGAGGAAAAAGAAATTAATCAACCAACTACCCAAGCCTTTCTTATATATCGGCGACTTCAACAGCCACTCTCTGGGGTTCTCACAAAATCGATAAACGAGGTATCATCATAGAAAAAATAATTCAGCTAACCTAAACTTACTAAGCACCAACGATCTCACACACCTATGTACAGCATCCGGACGCTTCAGTGCAATAGACCTATCACTATGCAGTTCAATCACACAGAACATCTTATAGACTTTAATCTTATACACTTTAAATGACCTTTACGACCACTACCCAATTAAAATAACATACAAACTCAACCGAAAGTTTGAACTCCCAAAATACTCAACCTGGATACTTCAAAAAGCCAACTGGAGTATATTGCGTGAGCTATCTAAATCAATTTCTTGAATCACAGAACCAATCCCAGTAAACTCGGTCACTTTAAACTTAGCACTCGATTACTTCTCAGACTCACACAAACGCAGCAAACTCAGCTATCACGAAGATCAAAAACTCTACCAACCCCAAAACCAAATATAATCTATGGTGGAATGAACAATGCTCACTAATCGTAAAAAAGTATAAACATTCCTACAATAGATACAAAAGATACAAAACCTTAGAAAATCTTGTGGAGTTTAAAAAATGTCGAGCCATAACCCGCAAAGTCATCAAAAACTGCAAGAGACAGTGGATTGCATATGCACCTAAACCATCTACGCCACCTTCACAAATCTAAAAGAAAGTTAGACCCATCAAAGGCTCGAATTCACAATTTACGATATCCGCTTTAACGAAAGAGGACAGTATATTTGCCACAGACCCCAATGTAGTAGCCGAAATTCTAGCAACAGCATTCCAAAGAAGCTCCAGCAATAGCAACTACACTGAGGAATTTCTAAATTGCAAACGAGGAACAGAATCTAAACCAACAATAGCCACAAACACAGAACTCAATGCAATCACTCTATCAGCTTTAAATATGCAAATCCAAATGTATGAATTACAACACTTCTTAAGCAGATGCACAAACACCAGTCTAGGACCAGACGAAATTCCCAATATTCTCCTAATTAATTTACCTCAAGAAGCTCTCAATTACATGCTCTTACTTTTTAATTGTATTTGGATACACAACCTATTTCCAACCAGATGGACAAAAGCTACAGTGATTTCCATCCTGAAACCAGGAAAGAGTTCAACGGACCCCAACAGCTACCGGCCGATTGTACTCACATACTATGTGCAAATTATTAGAAAAAATCATAAATTATAGACTTCGATGATTCTTAGAATCTAATCAATTAATTTGTAACTACCAAAGTGGTTTTCGACAGTTCCACTCAACCTATGATCATTTAATGAACCTGGTCACACACACGCGAGGCCTTCACCAACAAACAGTATACAATTGCGGTATGTCTAGACATCGAAAAGGCCTACGACATGACATGAAGAAACTGAATTATGACATCCTCCAAAAACATGACCTCAAAGACAACATCCTAAACTTTATTAGTAATTTCCTGACAAGATCAATTCAAATTAGAGCCAACAGGTCTCGATCTCAAAAACTCTTGAAAATTGCGTTCCCCAAGGCTCTGTCCTCAACGTATCCCTATTCCTGATAACCATAAGCGATATCCTGAATATAACGAACCCGGCCAAAGAATTCTTATATGCTGACAACTTGACTCTAATCTGTAGAGGAACAAATCTTCACAACATACAGACATTACTTCAAGAAATTTTTGATAAACTACAGAAATGGTCATTCGTATCTGGCTTTAAATTCTCTGGCACTAAATTGGAAATAATTACCTTTATCAGAAACCGACAGCGCCTAAATATTAGACTAACTAGACTTAATAACGTGATACTGAATGAAACATCCTCTATCAAACTACTTGGACTAACCTTCAATCGCCAATTGACATGGAAACCTCATATTGACAAACTGAAAACAGACTGGAACCAGAGACTCAACTCAAAACAATCGCTACAAACAACTGGAGGGCAGATTTAAGTACACTGCTACTGTCATATAAAAAAATAATAAGATCAAAACTGGACTACGGATCAATCATCTATAACTCTGCCAGCCTTAGCACACTAGAGAAACTAAACACGATTCACAACACCGCACTTAGAACAACTGTAGGTGCTTTTCGCACCAGCTCAATAAATGATATCCTCGATGAAGTATCCAAACCACCGCTACAGACCAGAAGAGAGTATCTAAGTGTTAAATTTATAATCAAAGCCGCCTCCTTTCCAAAAAAAACCTGTATATCAAAATCACATCTTCAAACAGAATTACACTTTATTTACGCAATCGAGAAAAAGAAGAACCTCTCTTCATTTCTACGGCAGATTTGATAATTATCTGAAAGAACTTAATATAGAAATCCAGACTACTGCCCAAAGACCAAGCCATAATGGAACATCCCAAAAATCGAGGCCAATAGAGCATAGCAATAAGAAGACCAATTATATCATACTAAAATACCTATTCCAAGAACTGCAAAATAAACCACTAACCCAATTATACACTGATGGTTCTAAGATCCCATCTGGCTGTGGATATGCGATTGTTAATGGCCAAGCGATTCAAAAAGTTGAACTACACCAAAAAGCATCCTTTTCTGCAAACTCAGCGCATTAAGGCAAGTCATGGAAATCACTGCCTCCCATCGAAATAAGAACTTCGCTATTTATTGCGATTCCATAAACGCCATTACAGTGATACAAAACCGCTGGACTAACGACACCAAGACTACCAAAAGTCACAGAACTTCTCCTACACAGAAGCTACTCTAAGAAATAATTCGGTAACAATAATCTGGGTCCCCTCCCACGACAGTATTGTCGGAAATGAAACAGCTGACAAAGAGGCCAAGGAGACAGCCAACTCCCCATCCTCTAACCAGCTTCACAACAACCACTAAAAACTCTAACCCATACCTTGAAACAAAGGAAGATAGATGGAATAACAAATGGAAAAATTCATCCCTCCCGCAACTAGTTACAATAAAAGAAAATTTTTTTAAAAAAAGGATATCTCACATCCTCCCAAGACGTGACCAGGTCGTGGTCTCAAGGATTATACTGGGATACACGAAGCTTACTCACCGATATCTTCTCAACAAAGAAGAACCACCAACCTATAGACCATGCAACACTTTCCTGACAGTTGAATATCATCTTATATTGCAGAAAACACCTTACGGAACAATATAACATAAAAGAAAATATCCTATAGAAAACATCCTGAAGGACAAAGGAACCTACCGCATTACTTAAAACAGACCCAATTGTACAACCAATTATAAATATAGACTTTGAGTCACTAATAACCCACTCAGTGATTGATGCGACTTTAAACTCCGGATAAAAAAAAAGAAGTAAGAATATTAATAATTTTTTAAGTGAAATCTTTATCACTAATTTAAATAATTATAAAATAATACAACAACAGCCCTAGTCCATTATACAAGCCAAGTGAAGGATGTCTCAAAACAAAACAAAAATAAAAAATAACAGAATTTCTTTGGAGACACATTTTTCAAGAAAAATGTAATTAAATATGAGTCGAATGCATATATATTTAATGACTGATGTCGTAGTTTTCATTACATACTATTACTACAATTGTTTTTTGTACAATATTTCTCTGAATATGAAAGATATATAGGCATCGATATATATTATGTATTTGTGTATATAATATGAAATTATCGTCACTTATTCATAATTAATTTTCGTCTCTGTGTTTATGTGTGATATAAAAGTAGATATACAAATAAGAAACCCAATAAATTTGAAATTCTATATATTTAATAAATTTCACTTTTCATATCAAAATTTTATACATCGGATTTGTTTTGTGATAATCATACTAATATATGAACAAATTTCTATGTTTCAAATATTTCTTTGAAGAATTTCATATCGTAAATATATTTTCATAGTTGTCTAATCATTGAATTAATCATTTTTGCATTCTCGTCAGATTTTTAGATTCAAAAATTTATAATTATGTTAAAAATAAAGAGATAAATTGTATCTTACAATTCTTTTTTTCTTTCATTTATTTTGTGTATTCATCTTGTATGTTTACTTACTGTGCAATAAAAGATACAATTATATCATATAAAATTGCATAGTATATATTACATATCTCACACATGTATGTTTATTTTTCAATATATGTATGATACGGTGAGATCCAGAAATTGGATTCTTTGATTGTCAGAGCACCAATAAAACAGAGTTCATATATGAAAAAAAGTATTGTGTTATTTTATAGTTATTACCAGCAAAGATTTCACGCGAAAAAATGAATTTTATAAAATTTATTAATATTTTTATTTATAACTTTTTTAATTATATAAATAATTGAATAATCTTTCATCATAAAATAGTTTTAATTAAAGAAAGTAACTTTTGTCTAAAAACTTTTTTTATCTCTTTCTTTCTTCTTTCTTTTATCGCGAGTTAAAACATAAAATCGAAAAATTACTAAATTCAGAGGACATAATTTCATTCCCTTAGAAAATTTCAATAAGAAAAAAATTGCATAATATATATATTTTTTACTTACATATTTTAATTATTCTCACAGTTTTATAATTTTCTGAATTTTCGAATTAAGAATTATCCGTTGTCAAAAAAAGAGCAAAATCTTTATTAACTTTTTCTTTTCTAAAATATCATGAAGAAAGGATACATGACTTTACAATTAATTTATATTTGTCTCTAAAGAAAGCATATTTTCAATTTTGATAATCAAATCTTCTGAATTATCATCCCTGAGTCAACTTCCATAACTGTTATATTTAAATAATCCAAAAACTATAAAACATTTTTTTAATTCTCAAAATATATCACAATATAAATACTGTTAAAATGCTAATTTTTTTGAAAAAAATAGTTATCAAAATATTTTTGATATTAAAAATAAAATTAACTTCAAATAAAATTCTTCAATCAACAATTCATATCACACGATTAATAAATAAAAATAAATTAATGTTATTGCAAATTAATGTTTAATTTGCAAAACTAAATACACATATATTAATTAATGAACTACTACTTAAAGTTTCTTTAAATGAAAGGATTTCTACAATTTCTCTTTTGTTATAGATAAAAAGATATCATTAATTTGATTACATAATAAATTAGAATGCGTTATGAGAATTTCACCTTAGAAAACAAATGAGGAGGCAAAGACTCATATGTATTGATATATTGTAAATAATAAACAC
Source organism: Tetragonisca angustula (assembly GCA_036937485.2). Lineage (NCBI taxonomy): Eukaryota > Metazoa > Arthropoda > Insecta > Hymenoptera > Apidae > Tetragonisca > Tetragonisca angustula. The sequence goes on from JAWNGG020000201.1 coordinate 79,807, forward strand.
AACAGAAGAAGGATTAAAGGAACAATAGAAAAGCAAGATTTTGTTCGTGCTGACACGAAAAGAACTGGGAATATAGAATAATACAGAAGCTTCTAAGCAAAATTTGAAATTGCATCAACACACGAATAATCACGAACAACACTCAGTTACAATTATTTTTTTAATATTAAATGGCACATTGAAAACACAGAGCAGAACTCGCATTCTCTGCTTGCATCCATCCACTGCCAAATTATTTGTCTGATTTCGTAAGATAACCGTAACTACGATACTTCCCTTCTTTCTATTTTTATCTTTTTAGTTTTCTTAAAATTCGTAAATTTTCTTAATTTTAACAATAAATAACAATGTAATGTGCCAATAGATACATTCAGTTGGAATAATTTGTATAAAATTCGAATTCTGATATAAACAGATTGTTTTTAAAATGACGATGAAATATTACATATATATATTTCAAAAACTACAATTAAACAAGATTACTACCTTATTTTAATTGCTTTATTATTTATTTTTAGCTACTACTCATAAAACTGAAATTTTGACTTATGTTAGTAATATATTCATTCTTCACTGTTGTCTTACTCATATACAGAATTAGAGATTTTTAGTTTCGTTATTTATTAAGTAAATTTAAGAAGTAATTAGAAAATTTGTATTTCATTGGTAATGATAATATTCAATTATAGAAATACTGGTTGTACAAAGAATTGATTGAAAACAACTCAGAAAGATTTTTATACTATGTTACCGTCTGAAGACAATAATATATTTTTTATCGACTACTCATAAAATGTCGAAGACATAAATATGAATTATTGACGGAAACCTCAAAAAATATGTCAACTCCATGCTTAAGTTTCTCTTCAAGCACATTGGAAGCTATAGGAAATTTATAAAAGATTATAGGATATATTAAAAAATTTATAATAACTATCTTTTTGAAAAAAATTCCGAATTTATATTTGATTACTTTAACAATAAATATGTCAATGTCATTTAACAATAATTTTCTAATGTCATCTTAAAAACATCTTATATATAACGACTCGAATATATGATTTCGATAATATTTAATACAATTCCATGTAAAATATACAGGAACCTAATATGGAAATTGTCAAGGAACACTTTCTTTCCAAAGAATATCATGGATTAATAACAAAACTTTATAACAAAAATAAAGGAAAATTTTTGCAACTTAATCCTTTAAAATTTGGTATAATTTATTAAGATCAAATGAGACACATATACAAATCAGATTTTTCACTCTAAAAAAGGACTTAAACAAAGGAAACTAATTCGATGCTTTTTCCATTGCAAAAGATATATATATATATATATATATATATATATATATATATATATATATATATATATGTTACTGTAAAATCATCAATTTTTATGACTTTTAAACTTTTTTATATTCACCTGTAATCAACAAATTTAGATGTTATTATTTTATATATACTCAAGTTAATTACTGCATATTTCATAAGTGTAATTGTTAGAAAACAATCCTTCCAATGGAAACATGTTTTGAATTAGAATATACTGACTTTTGTTAAAAAAAGTATAATTGTATAATTTATATTATTTATAAATAATTTCTAGTCTGATTGATGACATAAAACTTGAAACAATCATCTTTAATGTTCCATATTTTTCTATTTGTAATAATTATTCATTTTTATTTGATTTATATATGTATAAAAGATATAAATAAATAGTGAAGTGATAAAATCGTTATCAGAATAAGACTCGTATTATAAATAAATATTTATCATATATATATTTAAAAAAAATGATTTGTAAAATAATCCGTGAAAGTTACCAATTATCTAATATATACAATTATGTGCCAAAAATATCTTGGATTTATATTAAAATAAAGTTAAATTCTTAATTTCTTAATTCCTTTAATCGCAAACTTATTTTCTACGAAAAACCTATATACAAAATTCAACAATAAAAAAAAAAATTTAGAACTTTCACTAAATTGTCAAACTATACCTGTTGCTTGTCAATTCCTAATTCAACGCAAGCAATTTCAATTTCTAACGTTTGGCATTTTCCAAATATCGATACATTATCCTATCCATATCTAATATTTTACAGTAACATCCACAATAATCTATACAATGAAAGTAAACATCAATCAAGTTTCCAATCATGATAGTTTCAATTTAGTTCATCATTGAAAATAACTATTATCGAAACAATCCCGAATCAACGAACGGCAAAGAATGAACGAATATCGTTGAATCAAACGACTCATAAGCAACTAGAAACAACAGCAATCAACGGCTATAGTAGCTACTGCCACTGAACTCGGATTAGAAGTAGCGAAACCTTACCTTTCCCAATGGTGTAGAAGGCTGCCCAGCCGGAGTTGGATCTTTGATGTAAATGTTCCAAGTGGCTACACTGTTGATAGCTTTATCGGCGGCGTAACATCTCCATAGACATTGTATTAACATCGCAGCTGCTGGTATTTGCCTATTAAAATGTTTCTGTCGTTGTTTTTGTTGGACTTTTAACGCAAAACCAGAGCCCAAAATTCCCTAAAATAAAATTTCAATATTTGTCTTTTACTTCCTAACACATAAAATGTCTAATTTTTAATATAATTGTAATAATATAACAGATAAGTTATTTTCTTTCTAACTTTTCCACTGACATTAACAAATACTGTACTGATTCTGACAAAAAATTCATTGAAATATATTTGCCAATCCTTTTTTAAAACAATGTTGAAATAATCGGTAATTGAAGTATGAAATTTATACCAAAAAATAAAAATAAAAGATACATGTACAATATTAGGAGAAAACAAACTTTTATCAACATATTTTATAAAAAATTATCCACATGATTGGACTGATTATTAATAGCTATTTAGAAAATCTTTTTCAAACTTTTTTTATACAATTTAATACATTGCAATATTACCTATGATTAATGTTATTCTATGAGTTTGTGTGTTAAAGCAATTCAACATATTTCATTAACACAGACGATTTTATCATGAAATTATTTTGAAGCTAATTCAAGAATACGTTTGATTTGGTTATTGAGTAATATACTATTTATTTGAATGTTCGCAGAAATATACAAAGCACGAATGAATAAAATGTATTTCATGGACTACAGAAAAAAAATTATTTATTGATATTTACCAAACTTTTCTCTAAACTTACAAAATAGTAAAGTTTATGTAATTAAACTATGAACAGAATATATTTGTGTAATTTACGATTAATTTTTTTTTTTTAATGTCGCATAGACAGCGAGGTCATTAGCGACGACGGCACCATTAGATGTGTGAATAGTAGTTTATGTTTTTTAGATATAATAATACTCTTTGTATGTCATTTTGAGAAGTCAGGTTTATGTTTGCGTTGATTCCGTATTTCCGTCTTTGGATTTCTGTGGTGTGGCATTCGTGCAGTATGTGTGTTATTGTTAATGGATGGTTATTGCAATGAGTGCAGGTGGGTGGTATAGTTTTTTTGATTTTGTGTTAGCTTGGTATGACCGGTTCTTAGGCGTGTGGTAATTATTCCTTCTTTCCTGTTGTTAAATTTTGGTGTCTGCTGGTGAAAGTCTTGGATACTTTTGTGTAACTGGGTGCTTTTAGTTGTTTAGTTGTAGTTCTTGGATGGTGGATATTAGATGGTTTTCTTGATCCTATGATTTCATTAGGGATTTTGTAACGCTCATGGAGTCGGTGTATATGACGTCTGGACTTCGTTATTTGAGTGTGCATATTTAATGGCTTCCAGGATGGCATAAGTTTCGGCTGTGAAGATGGATGATGAAGAAGGGAGATTTTCCAATGTCATCGGGATCAATGTATGCCTGTCTTCTGAAACTGAGGATGTGGGCGTATTCCGAGTCGGTCATTCCTGTTTTCAGAGTTGATATTCTGGAGCATAGCTTGACGTTGTTTCTTTTGAAAATTTTTTCAAATTCTGACATTGGAAAAATCCCATCCACCTTCCTAATAACTTTTGAAGATACATCGTACCGTATTTTCATCTCCATCAACAGCCTCTTTGCTTCCGATGTAAACAAGAAGGTCACTTAGCGAAAGATTGTCCGCTAACCCAAAATTCAAAATGCTAAAAATGCTTTCAAAAACTGGAATAAATTACCTGTTAAAAATTTTCAACTGTATATGGATCCATAAAGTTTTTCACGGAAATTGGCAAAAAGCAATTGTAGTTCCAATTGTCCTAGCCAAACAATTGCAAATAAAACCCTACCAGCTATCGCCCAATTGCATTAACAAATACCATGTGCAAACTACTAAAAAAAATCGTAAACCGTAGGCTTAGATGGTACCTTGAAGTAAAAAAACTTCTTAACCCAATCCAATACGGATTTCGATACTATCATTCAGTCATAGACGTCCTAACGAACTTGGAAACAAATATCTGCGACGCCTTCCTCAATGAAGAATACATAGCCGCCGTATGCCTCGATATTGAAAAAGCCTTCGACACAATCTCGAGAACCAAAATTATTAATTCCCTCATCGAGTTAAAAGTAAATGGAAATATGCTATCTTTCATAACCAACTTCCTATCTAATAGATCAATCCAAGTCAGAGCAAATGGATCTCTGTCACATCCAATTATAATCAAAAACGAAGTCCCACAAGGATCAGTAATGAGCATCATACTATTTTTAATAGGAATCGACGATATCATCACCAACCGAAATCAGCCACCAATAAAAACCCAGTTATTTGCGGATGACATAACAATCACATGCGGGCAAAATATTAGTTTCATTAACGAACATTTACAAACAGCCAATACAACATTTACCAACATCAATACCCTTCAGAACTGGTCAAAAACAACTGGCTTAAAATTTTTTCCCCCAAAAACCCCCAAAAAACCCAAGGCATTCACTAGGGAAACTAAACTCAATCCCCCACCTAAATCTGAGTAATCTTGAAATAAAGTTCACTGACACCATCAAAATATTAGACCTTATTTTCGACAAAAAATTATCTTGGGCGCCATACCTAAAAACCTTAAAAGAGTCCTGTACAAAAAGATTTAACATTATAAAACTCTTTCCAATAATAACCGGGGAGCAGATAAAGACACTCTTCTAGAAACATACAGAGCGTTAATTAGATCCAAACTAGATTACGGCTCTACCGTTTATAACTCAGCCAAAAGCTCCACCAAAAAAATAATAGATCCAATCTCTTGCTGAGCTCTTAGACTAGCCACAGGTGCATACCGAACATACCCCATAAACAGCCTACTATTCGAAGCTAAAGAAATGGCACTTGAATCCAGAAGGAAGTTCCTAACTCTTAAATATGCACTAAAAGTCTCATTCACTGCAAATAACCCTTCCTACAACAACATATTCTCCAATAGATACAAAGATTTCTACACCCAAATTTCTACACCCAATAAACCCAAAATTCCCTCACCTTTCTATATCAGACTTAACAAAATCCTTCAATCCACTATTTTCAAAATCCATCTCACCATTGAACGTAAACCACCACAAATCCCATGGACAATAAAAACATTCCCAATAAACACCAGTCTTGCCGAACTTCCCCAAAAAATCCTCAGTTCAACTGACCACAGGACTCGATTCCTAGAACTAAATAACAACTACGCCCAACATAGCAAGATCTACACTGGTGGGTCAAAAACGGACACTGGAGCTGGATATGTCATTATCACAGAAAAGACCAAAAAGCAAAAAATCTCCCTTCTTCATCATCCATCTTCACAGCCGAAACTTATGCCATCCTGGAAGCCATTAAATATGCACACTCAAATAACGAAGCTCAGATCGTCATATACACCGACTTTATGAGCGTTACAAAATCTCTAACGAAATCATATGATCAAGAAAACCAACTAATATCCACCATCCAAGAACTAAACCACAACCAACCTAACACAAACGCCACAGTCATCTGGATTCCAGCTCATCAAGGAATAGAAGGAAATGAAAAAGCCGACGCAGCAGCGAAAGAAGCCACAGTTCCCTTACTTACTAGCAATCGTAACCATCTTCCAATCTCCTGCGACGACCAAATAATCCATTGCAAAAAAAATAGCAAAAAATGAATGGAACAATACATGGAAAACAACTAAAAGCATCCAATTACACAAAAGTATCCAAGACTTAAACCAGCAAACACCAAACTTTAACAACAGGAAATAAGGAATAATTATCACACGCCTAAGAATCAGTTATATATCAAGCTAACGCATGAACACAAAATTTAAAAAACTACATCACCCACCTGCACTCATTGCAATAACTATCCACTAACAATAACCCACATACTGCACGAATGTTACACCACAGAAACCCAAAGACGGAAATACGGAATCAACGCAAACATAAACCTGACTTCTTAAAATGACATACAAAGAGTATTAAAATATCTCAAAAACATAAACTACTACACGCATATCTAATGGCACCGTCGTCGCTAATGACCTCACTGTCAATGCGACATTAAAGAAAAATAGAAAAAGAAGAAGAATTAAATTAAATAAATGATAAAAGAACTAACAAGTGAACGTAAATTATACTTACAGCTGGAAGTGCGAAAAAGGATATAGCAAATACGCTGAAACACGAAGCCACTATCTTTCCCATCCACGTTTGTGGAACAGTATCCCCGTAACCAATTGTAGTCACGGTAATCTAGAAACAGATTAGAACAGAACATTTCGTTAGAACAACTGAAATGTTTTAGATGTGTTAAACAAGAAAATCTTTTCATTTCGGAAAATCATTCAGTCAATTTAATTATAATTTTCATCATAATTTAATATAATGTGTTAACAGTTATTTTTATTATTATTAGGCTATTTTTATTCATATTATACTTAGGCTTTATATTAATATTATACTTTCTCATATAGAAATAAACTAAATATGTATATTTCTTAATATTATATGTTATATTAATAACAATTGAATAAAAAAGAAAAAATAAGAAATAATATAAAAAAAATTATCAAAATATTGTTTTTTCAGTTTATATGACTCGAGCAGAATCAAAAAAGAAAAAAGAAACTGCGTCGAAAAATACAAAATTTAACAGTAACGATATTCAAATAAAATAATTTCAAAAATGAAATTTAAATCATGATAAAAATATGAGAAAACGAAGCACACGTAAAGTCAAATTGTAAAAAATTCAGATAGGTATATGATATTTAAAACTTATTTGTCATAAGTTTGATAGGTGTTTCCGGAGATCTGTTTAAAAAAATAATTGCAAAATTGATCTTGAGCATGATTTTCAAGATCAGACTTTTTTTTACATCTTTCCATTCATGTCAAGAATAAAAAAATCTCAAAGAAACTATGGGAAAACTATTAGGAAATCATCATAGGTAACCGGAATAAAATTCTTGAAACTATCACAGATAATCCAAATAAAGTTCTGGAAAATAATGTTAAAATTTCGCTAATTGCTAAACTGATTTTATTTACATTATTTATATTTAATATTTTTTTTACAGAAAATTTCACTAACTCACCAATTTAAATAATAATCTCGACTAATTTCAATAATTGAAAGGAAAAATTAATGTATGAATGTTTACGATTTATCTCAATCAGTAATATAATATTAAAAATATAAATATGTTTGTTAATATTAATCGCGATTCAAAAAATTGTGGAATTACATCAATCTTTCAAAATCTTTACGTTGCATGATTTGTAGTAATATCATGAAAATAATTTTTTTGTTTTGTTTTTTAATGAATTTTTTATTACAGTGACGTCATGTTAACATCATGAAATTTCTCAAAAATGACTTTGAAGAAATTTTTTGCTTACTATTACTTCGAATTATTATGTTTTTCCTATAATAAAAATTGAAAACATTTGAGACGTTTAAATTAGATGAAACATACTGTATTTATTAGCAATTTGAAATCCATAACATGAAAATAATGGAATCTCTCTATCAAACTGAGAAGAATATTAAAATCGTAATTTCTAATTTTATTGAATTCGATATTACACATTGTTGTATAACTGTCATCAGTTAACAAATACATTTGTTAAAATCTCTTTCGTGGATAATTGAGTGCAAATTGAGTGCAGCATTGTAATTATTGCCAAATTGAAAAACAACCTAATTAAAATTTCAATTTCGCGTTGCATTTCGAGAGAAAACGATTTAAAAAAACTTTATTTTCGTCCAATTTGCTATCTCCTGGAAAATCAGACAGCAGTTGAATAGTGAAAATCTGCGAAGAAACGATAATCAAATCCACATTTAAATTTTCGGTTTTATCGATCCTCAGAAACATATTCCGAATTAGTCATTCTCGTTTAGCAAGCAGTCGTTCGTACAGAAGATCAATTACTTTGTGGTACAAATTTAAAAAAAAAATCTGTGATTTCGAATATTTATTTGAATTAATATAAATCGGGCAGGTGAATCAGATGTACTTAATATTGTACCAGGTGAGACACGGACTAGTAGTTGAAATATTTTTGAAATGATTAATTATATAAAAAAATGTTTTAGACAAAAATTGAATCATTTCAAAAGAAGCATTAATTGATATAATTGTTATCTTTTAATGTTGATAGCATTTGAAGGTCAAATTTTTTTAAGTCAAGTTATATACTTTTTAATATATTAATTGATCCAGCTTGTCATTTTCCATAAAAAAAGAAAAATTAAACCATTTATACCAAAAAACCATAAGTTCAAAAGATATTTTAATTAAAATATTGCGATATTTCTCAAAAGCCGAATTTCTTTACTCAATTTTTTGTTTTTTAGATGTCAGATAATGTTTTGTTTCTCAGATTATCTTTTACTATAAAACATTTAACGATGATTCTTCTTTTATTTGCTAATAGTATTATGTTGTGTTTACATTGCGTTTTCATTGTGTCTTGTTCAATTTTTGAAAGAAGTGATGTTGTAATTGTATTGTAATTCATTGTAATATTGGACCAACATTTTTTCTCTTGGTAGATTGGACGAGGTGGATTAATTCATTGGTTAACCCGTTCTTTAGATTTTAACCCTAAAAAATAATTTACTAGCTTATGTAGATGAACATCATTAACAATCACTGAAGACATACGTCAAAAAATTGTTGAAGAATGTAGAAATAATGATGCATTAATGTTAAGTAATGTGAAACATATTTTAAGAATTAGATTACAAAAGTACTTAGATGTCAATGATCATCGCTTTGAGCACATTCTGTAATAACTGTTATGTAATAATGAAATAAATATTTTTAATTACAATAAATAATTAATAAACGTTATACAATATCCTGTATTTCTCAATGTTTCACAAAACATTGAAAAATTTTTTTATGACTAGATCTACGTGAATTTGAAGACTGAAGCTTTCTCTTCACAATGACTCCCTGAATGACTCTTAATATGATTATTTTCTGCCAAGTTATTGAACTTTGAATAATAGCGTTAAATAAAAATTCTGACAATAATAAAAAGAAATTCGGACTTCCCCGAATTTTCGTCATTTTCAAATGTCATCAAAAAACAATAACCTAACGAAAAGAAATTGTACAGTAGATTTTAGAAGGTTATTGTAAAGGGAAAGCTTGTCTTCAAATCTATCATAAATTCAGTCGTGAAAAAAAATTTTTTCAATGCTTTTAAAGACGTATGAAATTTATAACACTTTCAAGAAAAAACAATATCTTTACTTCCCATACTTCATTTTACTGGATGACAAAGAAACATTTTTTTGTGAAAAGTGAATGGAGAACAGTGGAAGTAGAAGTTGCGCGCTTTAAAATAAATCCGATAATCAAATTCATTGCAATATGATTTGTTGTTACGAAATTATAACAGTTTAAATATCGCTAATTTTTCGAAATGTTGAAAATTTAATGTATTTCTAAGCGCCACTATATATAATGTATATGTAGGATTGAGTTTTTAAGCAGTTTTGATGACGTAATTAAAAAAATATTTCAAATAATCGTATTTCGTATTTCATAAAATGCATTAGCTATTGGAACAGTAAACGTTTTCAGAAAATGCTTCTTTCAACAAAAGTCATTAATTGAACGATCATCTAGTATAGTTAAATTTATATGTTACTTATAATATTTCTTTAATTTCTTTTATTGATCTAATGCTTATACTTGTCGTTAAATTTTAAAGTCATCTATATTTAGATAATGCTCGCTATTTTACTTCGATCAATTAATTTTAGTTAAGAATAATTCTAAAAGGAGAATACAATGAAATATAAATTAAAACGACAATGATGTTAAAAGTACCATTCAGAAATCCAATATTTTCTATTTCTCTTTTATTTATTTATTTATAATCACCTTCATTTATGTTAATCAAATATTCTCTTAATAATACAGTTCATGGATTTACTACCCAGCGTTTTTTTTTTTTTTCCATAGACAGTAGATGCTGCAGAAGACTGTAGAAAAATGAAAGAGGACGAAGTTACTATTTTTTGTGCGCAATGTAATAGTACACTAAAAATTTTTTCTAATCATACTATTTTCTAGTTACACTGAGAACTGAATATGATCTTCAATTTTTTAAATGGTTATTTTTTTATATTATATGAAAGACGAATTCAACGATATGTCATTCAATAATCTGCACATTTACATAAGGTTAGGAACGAAAGAAATAGTTCGGATATTGTGTATTGATATGCCCACTCGAATGGATGACTTCCATTCGCTAGAATACACTTTTGTGTTCTATGCAATACACTTTTAGTGACTTCTGCTTGTACTTGTGATATCGATACATCGGTATTTATTATTTTTTATTTTAAATTATTTATACCGGAAGACAGTCACAACCGATTATCACAAACGATTCGCAAGGTACACATATGTTTATGACATGGTAATTATTATTGTGCGGAAAAACTCCTCGCATTCAAAACTAAGATTTATGGGAAGGCTACTTGCAGATTTTCTAAATGGTCTATACTTGAGGTATGTAAAAAACGTATAAAAGTTACTAATTTAATACACTGAGTCTGGAGCATGTCATTCATATCATAAATATTATATACCGTTGGCTTTAATAAATATGTTTTGCTATGTTTTTTCTGTTTTGCACTTCTAAGAGTAAGTATCAATACAAATCTATTCACAACCACTAAAAGTGGTATGAAATATTCATATTGAATCCGAAATATTCCTTTTATTCTTGACCTTATGTAAGTGTGAAGGTCATTAAATAATACATCGTTGAATTCGTCTTCGTATTCGTTTTTATGTAATGTAAAAAAAATATAGTATTCCATTTAAAAAATTGAAAGCCATCTTCTCGAAAAACAGTACGACTAAAAAAAATTTTTGTGCATCAATTCATTACATCACGTACAAAAAACAGTACTTCTTCCTTTTTTATTTCTACATAACATCTACCGTTTATGAGGAAAAACGGTAGACAGTAAATCCGTGAATATCCTGTATACTATACGCTGCTTACAAAAATTAGGGGATATTTCAAAATGAATATGAAACGATAAAAAAAAGAAGCATTTGATTTCTTTTTTATCAAACAAGAACAACTTTCTTTGACTTGTCGTTTGCTTTTCTGATGTTCTTAATATATATTATATATAATAAATATTTAACCACAACAACCCACAACTTTGGATATGGATATCCATCTGCTACATACTCTTTCTCTTCTTTCTTTACTCAGTTTCGTCTATTTGTTCCACGAATTTGAAACTCAACAATATTACAACATTATATCACAATATTACACGTTACATTTTTTTAAAAAGTAACTTATTTTATGCAAATCAGAGTAGATTGGTCAATGTTATTCGGGTTAAAAGCATACAGTTTGTTTTCAAAAGTAATAGTATTAGTAGTATATGTGGTAGTGGTTACCATAGATGAATGAAAATACATGATATTTGTATGAGTGTGGCGAGAGTGAGAGTATAATTGTGGTGTGGTGTGATCTGAGTGTTTGAGATATTTCATGGCAGAAGAAAGAACGAATCAGAGAGATGCATGCGAGAACAGTTGAGCGCGATCATGGTGACGGAAAAAACAAGTGTGATCGGAAAGATACCCAGTCGAGAGTTGGATAGACGCGAGACTTGAGTGTAGCAGAGTATGAGAGTTAAATATTATGTGTTAATGAGTTAAATATATGTATTTCGTAATTTCTATTAAATCTATCTCCAACTATTCTGTTTATCATTCGATCCACTAACAATATATTAATTCAAAGTATTCATATTTATAGAAATGTTCAATTAACTCATTATTTTTTCAACATCAATACAATGCTAGAAAGAGTCAATCAATAAACAAATTCTAGATGATGGGATTTCTAGAAATGTTTTTATCTTAAGTATTTTTGTTGTATCTAGTACTATAATTAGAATATCTTCATTGCGAGTTTTTTTATTACAATTTTGAAACATAGAAAGAGAAAGAAATTACAAGAACAACCTGCATGAGGAAATGATATACATGTACATACCTATATGTATTCTATATCATATACGTATATACACACGTATATGTTAAATTCAAAGACTAAGAACGTTCAGTAAGCAAAACAAAAAAAAAACATCACAACACGTTGTAGTCTTGGAAAAGCAATCTGTCTACTACAATTATAAAAATTTTCAATTTCTAACAAAATTACGAAAATGCCGATACGTTGTGATGAATTTTTTTATCACAAATTTCACATCGTAGTACTTTATAATGTGTTGTGAGTGTTTCTCTAAAGTCACAACGCGTTTTAGTCATTTTCTTCGGTCACTAAGCATTTTTAGTCTTTTATGCACATACTTAACATTCATAAAATTGATGTATGTATAATGGAATCTTGAAAGAAAGATTCTCGATATTTTTTACGTAAAAACAAACCAATATTTAATAAAAATTTTGAAAATATTAGAAACAGATGCAAAAATTTAGTATTTAAGACAACTGATGGGTATCCGAGAAATCTTTTACGTTAAAAAATTGTAGCCATTTTTATAACTGATTTAACTTACGTAAAAAGTAATACAGTTATTTTGTATCAAAAAATTATTTGACTATGAAAGATGATTCAATACCTTCAAACTGGTGTAGATTTGTTTAAAAAGTGGATCATACTTTTCACGGTCAAATGTTTTTTATTATATCGTATTCTACCATTATGACAAAAAAAATGCTCCAACCAAAGAAACTATAAGTAGCAACTCAACCGTTTTCTTGGAAAAAATATCCGAATTTTAATTCTCTTTATTTGTAATGTGCTTATATTTTATAATTGTAATTATATTTTATAGTAATTATAAATTATATGTAAATATTATACAATACGCATTGTTTTGTTCATTAGAACGTGAAAGTGACGACTATAACTATCGGAAGGATTCTGATACACACTGATGGATTCCTTTATTGATAAAATTTTATTGATGTATGACGTCGTGTAATTGAGATTACAATGCTAAATTGCAGTCAAAATGGAAAAGTATCATTCATTCACGAGAAAACACACATATACACATATAAACACACACGCACGGACACATCACTCATTTTTTTGAGTACAAGTATGCTCATTCGCCTATATTGCCATCAACCATACGCATGACCATTGACCTACTATACGATGCTTCTGAGCACTGATCTAGTAAACACTAAATTGAAACATTCAAAGGAATGTTCAACGGAAATGCAACCAAATGAACCAAACCATGATTCATTTTACTGCTAGGGAGTGATGAATTTTTGATTTATGCACTTTAGAATTAACGAGTGTCGCATGTCTGCAATCAGCTTTGATCAACAAAACTTGTACTACTCATCTTTTCATTGAATCATCCATCTACTCAAAAAAATATTAACTCACTTTAGCCGTAAGAAATTTTATTTTTGAAACTCCAGATAACTGATAGATTGAATACCACTTATTCAATCATCAATTATCTTGGATGCATAGGTATGAAATCATCTAAAAAACTCATGAAAACAAACATGAATAGAACGTGGCTTTTGTTTTGCCGGTCTCTCCTATAAAAACCTCAAAATGATTGATAAATGATATTTATAAATATTAATTTGGAAAAAAGGAAAAAATATTTCTAAACAGCTTGTGTATAAGCGGTCGAAAGATGATTTCGTATTCACCTGCGTATCGGATAATAGAACTACCAAATTACAAAAAAAATACGCTTTTTATAAAAATAATTACTTATTTATTTAAATAAGTAAAAATAACATTCACTTACCACACCCCACCATAACGCGTCGGCATAGCTGGAAAAATCTGTTTTCCCATTGGGTCCAACAACATCTTTTTCGGCAAGATACACGAAATAGCTGCTGAAAATAAGACCCAGAAATCCGATGTACAGTGTTGTAATCAGCTCCTAAAAAGTATGAAACAATACAATTAAGAATCGTTATATTTTACTCTAAAAAATTGAATTACTTCTCATAATAGCAGCAAAAATAAGAATTGACAGATTAAGGTCAATATGCCTGTATGCAAACGATTAAAGCTTATTAATTTTTGGAATTCGAAAACCAAGCCATTCAAGTAGTATAGTGATTCAATTAATCGTATATTAAATAATTTATTTGCTGATGATATTTTTGAAAATTATTTTAAAAAGGATTGACGATACAAAATGATCGTATTTAGATGAACAAAACAGGCCGACTAGTACTTAATGCAAGATATGATATATTTTTTAATAAATTCAATTATAAAAATTTAATTAATGAACACGCAGTAGAATCTGAATTATTCAAATTAATTAGGCAGCATGGATATTTCGATAAGAGATATAGTTTTGAATAATAGAATAATTTCTTTTATCTTTATATATTTCATATATTTCAAAGAAAGAATGTATGTATTTCAAAGAAAGAACGTGTATATTTCAAAGAAATATTAATAAGAGCAATTAATGAAATTAAGTATGATTCAGTTAAAGATTTATAGATATAGACATTCATAGATTTAGTTAAAGATTTATAAATCGAAAACAGCATGATTTAATGTTGTAGTTCTCGCGAATATTCATCATCAGTATTAATTAAAAACATAGATGATCTTTATACATTCTCCACTGATGTTGATTTACACGAGAATTAATAATCTAATCATATTCCCTTCGATACCATACAAATGAAACGTTTTCTTATACAATAAGCAATTTTTAAGTAATCTAAAATCATAAAATTAGCGCTCCGTTTCATTTAGAATATTTCATGTTAAATATTTTAGCTATTAAAAAACATTTCCCTATTCCACTATTAATAACTTATATCTAATTGTGAAATGTAAATATGTTGATAATAAAGACCATGTAAAAGCTAATGAAACTTTAAAGAAGTTTCTCAAGAGGTCATCTGTAATTTATAATTTTTCTTTGACAAATTTAGTCTTTGCAAGTAGAATACGATGTAATTACAAAAAATTTGACTTTGAAATTCAAGGATAAGTTCAATTTTGTGACAAAACTCTATCGATTAAAAAATACAGAATACTATAGTAGTCGTGACATATAAATTCGATAAATATGCATTTTAGTGAGTTTTCCGAATTTTACTTATTTCGATACAAATACGTACTAAAACAAGAAATGAATCAAGGGAGATTGAAAAAGTAATGTATTTTTGTTATTTAAAGAAAAAAACCAAAAATATAATATGTAGGGAATGCGTTATTGACATAGGATTGACCTTTGTCAATAGCCGAAAACAGTTTACCTTCCCAATCACGTGATTGGAAAGGACATAAAGAAAAATCCAATTGCAGTTGTCCACTGTGATTCCAGTCTCACCAATGGCCAATCAAACGACCAGTAATGCCATTGGCTGAACATAACAAGCGGAAACAAGTCGATCCGATCTAGTTTATTCACACTCATGCTTCGATTTCCTTGCAAAATAACGTTCATCGTGTTGGCTGCACGCTCCATTAACAACAGTACTTCCGCCAAATTATAAAATAAAACGGTCGCGAGAGCACCCTCTACGATAAACAGCCTGTCCCCGACGTTGCAAACAGCCAGTAACATCAGCTTCTTGGCAGTCACAACCACCGATCCCCCAATATGTTCAAGCCATAGCTGCCTATTTTGTGCTCTCTAATTCGCCGATAAGCCTGTCATATTCGTTCTTCGGCGTCAGCGAAGCGCCATTTTCCCATACTGGCAGCAACCACGGCTCCAGATCGCCCAATGGGAACGCCTTTCCCAATCTTCATCCTTTTTCATCATCTGTAGATCACTTGCAAGCATCCATTTCTACTAGGCATGGATACATGTCATTACGTTACCCCGCCAAGAATGAAACTCTGCCGTTCATCTCCACGGCCAACAGCCCGTTAATGATACACACTCCAAGAGAAGTAACAGTACGACAATAGTCCACAGATCGAAAGAATCCTCGGACCACTAGTTAGTAGCAAGCCCATATAACTTGTTCCCGATATTCACAAGGCAGTGGAAGAGGAAATTGACCTCATGCTATGCCAATATATTGTCGACTTTTCGAACAATTCGTGGGCATCGTTTCTCAACTTTGTAAAGTTAGCATTGGCAAGGGAGTGTTCATACCCGGCTACGGTAGTAAGCCTTAAGGAATAAAGAGATGCCAGACAAACTAGGCCTGGATAGAGCTTCAAGACGGATTACCCTGACTGTGACTCCGGGTAGCCGAAAAAAAATACGTGGAAATAATGAGCATTTCCCGAGATCGAATCAAGATATCAGAGATTGGGATCCAAGAGGTTCGCCCGCGGCGAATAATCTCAGGCGGGCTGGCGCTGGAAATCTCTGGGAAAGAGAGCATAACCAAAGCGGATACTCTCACAGGCCATCTAAAGAAGATTCTTCCGGAGACAGGGGAAATAAAGATAGCCCACCGTATAAAGAAAACGGATCTCCGCATAAGCGGTCTAGAGGACTCTATCGCTTCGAATGAAGTGGCGCTGGCGGTGGCGACGGTTGGCACATGTGAGGTGGCGGACGTCAAAACTGGGAAGATACGGTGACGCTCATCTTTGGGACGAAGATCTATATAGATTCAGTGTCCTGCAGCGGCTGCCAAAAAGATTATTTCTGCAGGTAAAATCCTGGTCATCAGCTCAAGTAGAAGCACTTGCTACACGCCCGCTCTAATGTTGTTGCTGCCTGGAGAAACGGCACGTGAAGTAATGGTGTACCTCAGACACTGATCATAATGCGCTTGGTGCGGAGGATCACTATTCAAGGATCTGTACCGTCCCGCTCAAGTGTCCGCTATGTGCAGATCTCGGTAGGCCAGCAGAACATCGCCTAGAAAGCTAAACTTGCTGCTCACCGTTAAACAAGAGAAGGAACGCCAGAAGCACCAACGTCGGCAATAGGAGACTGGGACTCGTGGCATTCCCCCCGACTGCAGCGTCAAATAAATCCCACCAACCATGACCACCAAAGGGGAAAATCGGACTGCTGTACTATCCGCAGCCCAATAGGAAGAAGAATGCAGCCATGAAAGAGCCGTGGAAACAATGCAATAATGGCCCTACAGGGCCACCTACTACAGTTTAACTTGAATCACTCGGCCAAAGCACAAGACTTTTTCACGCAAACTATGGCCGAGTGTAACATTGGATTGGTCGCTGCGGCGGAACCGTATCGGATCCCCGACTGCCCCGTCCGAGTCGGAAACGAGCTGGGCTCCATCGCCATAGCCCGAAAAGGAACCCTGTCACAGTCTACCTTTCAAGGTGTTCCTTGATGAAGTTCGGAACTGCATGGCTCGCTTCCTTCCATGCCTAGCACTGGTATTAGGGGATTTCAACTCAAAGTCTATCCTTTGGGGCTCCCCTATGACGGATGTAAGAAGCGAGGAAATAGCCGACTGGATCTCCGGCTTTTGAACAGCGTCAGTACCTGTGTTAGCTGGCAAGGAATTTTTTTTCTTTTTTTTTTTTATTTCCGCTATAGAACCCGCTACAGGGTTATTAGCTGCGTATACTAACAGAAACAATATCGCAAACTTTTGTACACAGATTACACTGATTTACAATTAAGATACATGTTTGCTATTTACACACATATAACTAGAGCCTACAACTAAAACTAAGAAAACTGTTGAGTTACCAAGAAACACAGCTAAGCACTCGACACAGATCCGTTACAGATGCCAATCATGGCTTTTGAGAAATTGTGAATAATCAACAGAGGTACTATATGGTTTGCTTAAAAAGAAGTCCATTGTGTGGGGAGGGAAATAACTCATTCCACATAGTTTACTAATTAAGACAGTCCTATTGTCGTTGAGATTGGGGCACTGCCAAATTATATGGTTAAGGTCTTGAACTAAACTGACATTTTGTATCAAGAGCTATGTTAATTTAGGAAGCAGCTAATGTGATCTGTTCGGATTCTGTTCGTTCAGCAAATAAAGTCTCTAGGGAGTTTTCTACGTGAAAACCATGGTTTAGTAGAAGGATGGTAATAGCTTTTGAAAAATTTTTTACCCTTAAATTCAGATTCCAAGATATTCTGTCTTTCTGTTTCTGTCTTAGCCTGCTTTTTAAAGCTATGGAAAAAATCAGAGAATGGAAGCAATATGTCTGGCGAGACATTAGTACATGACGCTTCTTTAGCTAAACTGTCCGCTTTTCCGTTAAAAATACCAACATAAGAGGGAATCCGCTAAAAATATAGGTTTTTATTGCCTGAAGAGTAGCGGTTTATAAGCCTTCTAATATCGAGAATAAATGGGTTAGTATTGACAGTGACTGAACTCTTAATTAAAGCTTGCAGGGCAGATAAACTGTCTGAATATATAAATCTACGTTTTCGTGAGAGGATTCAAGGGCCATTTTGATAGTATTTTTTAATGCAATACATTCAGTTGAGAAAATAGAGAAATAACTATATAAGCCCAACATTGAGAAGGTATTTAAGTCCGATGAGTAGCAGGCTGCTCCTACTCTACCTCATCCTTAGTGCCATCAGTAAAAAAGGAAATGGAGTTAGGGGGTCTGTTACAGAGCTGAGCAAGGAACATGGAGTTAGAGTCCGTAGCATCCTTGAGGAGATAATCCAATCCGGTTTCAAGGGATATTGCTGAAAAGAGTAAATTGTATTCATATAAAAAGGGCGAGTATAGTTTTTTTCCGTTTTGAGCAATTGTCTTTCATGTACTAGAATATCGATTTGACTAGGAAGTATGTTGTGAGATTTGCGCACTACATTACTCCAAATAGTGGAGTTGTGGAGTCTGTTAACCCAGTTATACAAAGTTGATCCTGTATTTAGAGAGATTTTTCATTAAAAATCTGTTGCGTAGATATTTGGCTCTGTGCTGCATGTTCAATCCGGACTCAACCCAATATAATATTGGGGGGAGTGCTGCTACGATATTCGAAAGCAATTCTTAGAGCTGCGTATTGAATTCTCTCCAACTTTAACATTAGGTTTTCAGTTTTAGGAACGAAAACAATGAAACTGTAATCGATATGAGAACAAATGAGGCTTTTGTATCAAGAAATAAGTGTGGAAGGTTCAACTTCCCAATTTATGCCACTATTAAATTTATGAATGTTTAGTCTTTTCGAGCATTTATTGCGGACGTAATCAATGTGCTGGTAATCGAAAAATATTCCTGAAAATTGAACATGATCACTAGATCTGATGGAATAATTGTCAATTTTAATCGAGCAGATACCTGCACGGATCCCTTTTTGATTGAAGTGAATGAGGATAGTCTTTTCAGATACTAAAGATAGCCCAAGGCGATCGAGATTGGCACCCAAGGTGGTAATGGTTTTTTTCTAAAGTTCCTTTACTTTTGCTAGGTATTGTGACTGGACAGTAAATAGTTATGTCATCCGCGAACTGTGAAATCTGGATAGAAGGATTTAGGCTGACTGTAATATCAATGACGTAAATAAGATATAGGAGAGGGCTGCGGACTTCACCCTGGGGAAGGCCCTTAAATATTTTTCTTGTGATAGGAGTCGCTGACGACGACAAACGTGCATTACGTTTGTGCATTAGAAAACTTACGAGATTAACAATATTATGTGGGCATCCCATAGCATTGAGTTTTTTCATTAGAATATCACTGTTAACATTGTCAAACGCTTCCTTGACATTAAGAAAGCAAGCCAATACGTCTTTGCCCATTGAAAAGGCTTCCTCCACGGATATGGTTAGCATTACAAGGTTGTCAGTACAGAATCTTCCGGAAACCAGCCTGAGAAGAGGGAAGAAGATCAGGGGTTTCTAGCCTATTGAAGCCTTGACTTAATCATTTTTTCCAATATCTTTCAGAAACAAGATGTTAGCGAGATGACTCCATTACCATCCTTCTTATTAATAAAAAACGTAAGACTTTCCTTCCGTGCTGGAGGATATATACTGAGCGAATAGATCTCATTGAGTAGATCAAGTAGTATCAGTTTGGCTGAGAGAGGTAAGTTGACAACTAGAATGTATTCAGTTCTGTCCTGGGCCCCTGGGAAGGCCTTGAGGCTACAACTGTTAAGGACCAGAGTAAATTCATGAGGGCCATAAAGCGAACTGAGAAACTGGTTATTTTCATTAGCGTATAGTTCTGGAGAGGCGAAAGATGGTTTAGTGGGAACCCGAGGAGGACTAAGTTTGTTAACTGCATCTTCAATTTTATTTAATCGGTCTGAGTAACCTTCATTGAATTTGACACTGTCCCATTTATTTTTTAGGATCTTGCATTTCTTCCGGACGTATGTCACATCGGTTTCTAAACTGATACCTTCTACAAATTTTATAAAATTGTCAACTTTACATTTCTTTATATACTTTTTCGCTGAAGCTACGCGTTTCTTTTTAAGTGCAACTTTTTTAAGACGCATGAGCTTAGTACACTCGTCATTCCTCCATGGAACTGGGTTCCTGTGCTGTTTGACGTTAGCAACTTTCGAAGAAGGGGTACAGTTTGAAATAGCTTCCACATTATAACATTAACAAAAAAATTGTATTTGCCGATGGTATCGAATGAAAGGTCTAGAAATTTCGAAAGTGATTGTTTCATCAAAGTATGATATTGGATCCAATTAGTTTTATTGGAGATAAATCGCCGTTGTTTTTGGATGTAAGGTGTTTTATGGAACGGGGTTATATTTTTACAGTTATAGGAAAATGGTCTGATCCCCAGGAATCTTCAAGTATATTGAATTTAATTAAATCATAAATAGCCGGTGAGCAGAGAACTAGATCTATATTAGATAAACTATTTCGGTTAAAGTTAATGTGAACAAGTATGTTTTGATTAACTGGAATTAAATCAGAGTCGTTTATAGAGTTAAGGAGTTTAATTCCGTTGGTATCTATATATTGGAGCAGTTCCATGATGTGTGATGGGAACTGAAATCGCCGAAAATGAGACTAGGATCATGCATACTTAGAGAGCAAGAAAACTGGTTCCATTCTATCTGTGAGATCGAGCGTGCAGGAACCCTAACAGGCAGCTAAGTTTAAGGTGGAATTCAAGTTATGTATTTTGATCACTCCTGTTTCCAGGTTGTCCGTAGTACCACACAGAACTTGGATGGGTTTAAATTTTAGATTCTTTCTTACCAGGTCTGTGAGTTCTGTCAGTTCTATATGTGTAAAAACCGGAGAGATCAAATTTTTGATGTTTTTTAAGATTAGTTTCAACGTCTATAAATACATCGACTTCCTTTAAACGTTTTTGTAGTTTCTCTCTGCGACTGCAAATTCCTCTGCAGTCCCAGTATAGCAGCTTCAGTCCAGTACTAGAGCAGAGGTCACGGCAATTTGAATTCATGGAAACGCTAATTAGGAATGGGCTGATAGATTGATCGAAGCGTCGTCCTCTGAAGAAATGGAGAAGTCGGTGTCCGAGTCTGGATCCTGAAATGAGAAGGACTCATGGAGATGATAGTCCTTTCCTTCGGTTGCCATGAAGTTCAAGTGTTTTAATAATTCGTGAAATTTTATTTTTAGTCGATCTGTTTGACAAGCTGGGATAGGTTTCACGCAGTATTTTAATTAGCGAAGTAAGGTCATTTGTGTAGGATTGTGCCATTTGAACAATGTCCGGATTGCCTTTGGCTTTAGTTAGCAGATCTTTATACTGTTCGAATTTTATAATATATATGTCCGGATTTTTAACAGAAAAATGTTTCACAGGTTCAAGTGCCAAATCTATAGTTTTTGAGTCAGGCTGATGAGCCTTAGTTTCTTTTTTCTTCTGCTTCTTGAGCGGAGTGGTAGGTCGCCTTGTAGGGGCCACAAAAAGAGTGGCCTCCCTGTGTGAGGGGAAGCTTGCATCCTTCGTGGAGAGGGTTATATTTCTGTCCATTGTCGTGGGGCCAGCAAGCGGGGAAGCACTGTTAGAGCTTGTAGAGAGTGGTCTTTTATTGGAAATTTTGTTTCGAGTGGGGCTGTTATACTCCTCATGTAGAGACTGTTGCTTTTCAGTAATCAAAGGAGGAAATGAATCCTCCTTGTTTGCATCTCTCATTTGCAATTTGTTGCTGCGAGTCATTAATAGAGTTGGGACAATGTTTCGCCAGATGTCCTTCCCTCTTACATTGGAAACACTGTAAGTTGTCCGTTGAAATGAAGATCCAGTAAGAAGTATCATCATAGTTTACTTGTAGACTTTCTGCAAGTTTGTTTACATCGTCTGGATGAATGTATACTTGGCTGCGGAAACTGAATATGTGTGTGAATCCTGTTTTTAAGAATTCTACTTTTATGAAGGTGATAGGTGAAATGATAGGTTCTAATCCCCATTTGCTTGAATGCATTTAATATAACATTATGAGGAATAGTACGACAGACGTTAGAGATAATAATTCGCTTAGTTTTCATAATTAGGGGTCTAACAGTAATCAGTCTTTGATGAATATGTTTGAATTACCGGACGTGAGTTTGTCAACAAGGGTTTTGCCTGCGAGGTACATACATATTCTATTATTCGCAATTCTTGAGGCAAATATTTGTTGGGCTCAGAACCTTCCCAACTCCCAAAATAGAATCTTTTATGGTAATATCCTTGTATGCATCTAGAACAATAGCGTGTTGTTTCATGGGAAAATTTTCTTTTTGAGTTACACTAGCGTATGAAGATGCTGGAGAAGACATGTCTTGAGGTTCGTTTACTTTATCCATTGTTTTAAGAAGGAGATTCCTGTACCCAGGAATTTATCTTTCGAGTAAGAAGTATGTAGAAATATATACGTTTGCCGCACCTAATCGAGTTGGGATGTGACAACACGAAACCACAACTATTAGCAGTACGTATAATGAGCACACGCGGAACTAAATACATCCTATCTTCACGCGTGTCAACACAGGGCTGAGCAAAGAGAGTTAATGGTGAATCTGTCATGGGCCTTCCCCTCCGCGGCGCGCCGTGTGACAGAATGGAATGTGGAGGAAGACATGGAGTCCCTTAACGAACACTTACACTGACGAGATGGGTGCTCAAAAAGATGATGAGAACATCGATCTGATGGCTGTTGCTTACGCTGTGACATGACTGTAGTGCCAGGTGACCCCAGATGTCGAGCGGGAGGAATGCGATTTAGACGTGTGATAGCCACAATTTGCAACACTGGCATGCCTCACGCTCGACCATTTTCTCGCGACTCTGTGTACTAGTGGTCGCCCGAAATAGAAACGAAGCGCCTGCGTACGCGCCGCTATTGCCAACGGGCCCGAAAACAGAAACACCGTGATGTAGAGAACGAGGACTTATAGGGCAATACAGAGTGGCCGTGGAGGTACTGCAAAAATCAATCAGAGAGACCAAGTTGCGAGCGTGGGAAGAGCTTATTGACACTCTCAACCACGACTCGTGAGGACGTCCTTACCACCTGGTGGTCTAAAGCGCTTCTCGTGACCGAGGCACTCAATTCGGAGGCTCTGGAGCGGGTTCTGACTGCCTTATTTCCCGGAGCATTGAGCGAACAATGCCTCGGCCCCGTTCGGACTGAATACTCTCCATCCTCACCGGTGACGAAAGAAGAGCTGGCTGCAGTGATGAAGAAAATGATGACGCGCAACATTGACCCAGGCCTGGACGGAGTTCCAGGTCAGGTGCGGTCACTGGATCTTTGAGTCCTTGGTGACAGACTTAGACGTCTGTTCGATGTCTGCCTGCAAACCGAGGAGGTTTCCTTAGGCTGGAAGCAAAATTAGTCCTGGTACCGAAACCAGGCAAATCGCCGAACTCTCTTTCAGCATACCGGTCGATTTGGCTCCTTAACGAGCTGAGAAAGCTTTCTGAGAGGATAGTCGCGACGCGTTTCTCCAGACATTTATCCCAGAAAAGTACCTGATCTGTCCGACAGCCAATTTGGTTTCCGTATGGGATCCTCAACCATCGACGCGATCGATCACATCAAGTCTCTCGCGGGGTCGACAATTTTCCAAAGCGGGATGCTGACAGTGTCTATCGACATAATCAACGCCTTCAATTCCTTGCCCTGGATGAAGATAAAAAGAGCGCTAGTTCAACACCGGGCGCCCCCCTACTTGAGAAGGACAACTGATAGTTATTTCTCTGAGAAGGCCATAGAATACCCCATAGGTAGAGGTGGCCTGGCCCGGAGGGAAGTGAACCAGTCTTCGGCTTCTTGCTTTGGAACAACGGACTCAACACAGATCTGGAGGCCGTACTTCCTATCAGTTATCCCCTTTCCTCTACGTTATCTACTACGCGGATGACACAATGATCATTGCCGGAGAAAGGGATTAGGCCCGCACGCTTAGACTGGCCGAAACTGGAGTTGCAACACCACTAAAATCTGAGGACTAGAACTGAAAATAGCGGCACACAAGACGGAGGCTGCCTAGTTCCACGGCCTCCCTCGATCGCGAAACCCGCCTTAGACATAGCTCAAGGTGGACGAAGAGGATAGGAGATGCACTGAAGTACCTTGGATGGCCGACTGAACTTCAAGCAGCATTTTGCCCGTTTGACACCGAGAGTAGAGGGTATTATGGCCCCTGCTGGGCCACCTTCTACCTAACATTGGGCTGGAGGAAAAGGTCTGTCGCCTCTACACCGGCGTAGTAAAGTCTATGGTCCTCTACAGGGCGCCGATCTGGTCCCAGAACTTCTCGGCCACCCAAGAAAACATCAAGTCACTGCGTTGGATACAGCGATAAATGGCTATTCGAGTCGTGCAGGCGTATCGCACAATCTCGTTCGAGACGGCGCCCACGCTTGCGGGAATAGTTCTCTTCTGAATTGCTGGCGGAGACAGAGGTGTACAACCCGTGGTGTGGTATTTAACGTGCCAGTACCTGGCATGAAGCCCTATCAGGCATGGTCCCCATGGACACGGGATTAGGATACGTCCGATCAACGCGTTCCTGCATACACAAGAACTACCAGTAAGTCACAGAGTACAAGCTCTGAGAAAAGCTTGGTGAGGGCGGGATTTTTCCATGTCCCTACCGACTCTGCAGGCCGGCGCCCGAATTGTAATTGACGCAGCTCACCGCCGAGGCGTTACTACAATTTAGCCTGCGATGTAGGCTCGTACCATTGCCCCCGAGTCTAACCCAAACGGACGGCAACGGAGAATAAACCCTCCGTGGGCTGATGCCAGCCCCCTCGATACCGGTGATGAGTCCGTACTAATATAACTTTCGCAGATAAATCTGCTTTTGAGTTGCTTGCACAAAACTACCAGGATGAGGAGACCTTTTAGTCAGCTTTCACGACATGCAGGCCATACGTCGGGCGTATTCTTTCGCCTCACCCGAAGGTGAGAGGCCCCCTACCTGCGGGAACCGGAGACAGAGATGTACAAATGCGAGACCTCTGGGAAGGAGGATTGGTTGTTCTGGAGACCTAGATGAGGAACATGAGACACGTCGAGCATACCAACGGGCGCAACAAAGATGGAGGACGGTACGTTGGCGCCGGTTGACGACGAGCCGAACGAGATGATCTTGGCTAGACCAAGCCAAGGAATCACCAGCCTTACTTCGCGCAGGTGCTCACTGGATATGGATGCTTCGGTGAGACCAAATTGGTGCGGAAACAACGGTGGAGTGTGCGAAGTGCAGGGCAAAGCTGGAGTCTGCCCAGCACACACTGAAAGAGTGCATTTGAGCAGCAGCGCGATGATTCCTTCAAGGTTTCATTGAGGAGTACCTGTCGCCGACGGCGATAATGAGAGCACTGCTGGCAAGAGAAAGCCAGCGCAGGGAGATCAACTCCTTTTGCGAGGAAGTGATGGTCCACAAAGAAGAAGCAGAAAGAAGCCGTGAGAGGAGAGATCCAGCCAAATTAGAAAGACGTCGCCGTACCAGGAGCGACTCCACTCCCAGCTGAAGAACGCAGCAGCCCTGCTATATCGCCAGGGGGTCCCCTTTGGGTCGCCACTACCTCCACGGGCAAGAGATGGAGGGGAGGGGGGAGGCATTTCCCCACTTCCTTCTACGCATAACGGAAAAAAAAGATCGCGCGGAGGGTGCAACAACATCTGTACCCTCGTATGTGCGAACAGCCGTGAGATAGACCTGTTCGGACCTATTATCCTGGCCAGTATGACCCTGAGAAAAAGCAACATTGAGGAGACCAACTGTCCTCCTGCAGAGGAAAAGTCTCAATGGGACAAATGCACGGGGAGCTCAATAGCTCAATTTCTGGCCCCAGAGCTTTCTAATGTGCAGAAACTAGGTCACTGTGGAGGTGGTGATTCAGTCACGGTGGAGAGATGCGTTCCTCTGGCCTTGGTCCTACTGCCAATAAACCTGGTACCGTAATCCCGTAATTGCGAATATTACTTTATGGGACTAACTTTTGCCAATAATCGAAAACTTACTTTCCCAATCACATGATCGGGAAGGGCATCCATCTGTGTCCTCTCTTTGGAGAGTTGGTCTTATATAAGGGCTGACTTCAACGCGTCACGATAGCCAGTAAAGTAGCACATAACACCTAGCAAGTTACGATGTAATGAAAACGCGACCACCCTCACCGTAGATTTCCAAATAATATTTTTTTATAACTTTGAAAGAAGACGTTTTCGAAGAGGATATTTCAAACAGAGTAGTCGTCTGCTGAGTCATCTGGACTTGAATCACGGTCCAACATCTAATCGGCCAAATATTTTCTTTTTCGCAAAAATAAATAAAATATATTATTTTTATACATAAATATTGTTCTGAAGAAATATTTATACATAAATATGTATGAATATTTCTTCAGTTTATGTATATATATCTTTGCTTTTGGGAAAACTTAAAATCAAAACGCATGAAAGGAAAGAGGCTTAACCTATCCGCCATTCCATAAAATAGAACCCAATTTACACTACTTTATTAGTACTTAATCTTTTATTTTATATTAGGATAGGTTTGGTTATATTTTATGGAGTAGTGCAAGGAAAAAGCTTCGTGTTTAGATTTTGTATTTTCCCAAAGGCAATATATAAGTATAGAGATATATATATAATATATAACTAAAGAGATATTAAGTTTTCATTTTGTTACGCGGTACGAAGATTCCGTTAAAACATTCCATTGTAAGGAAACCTAGGAGAAGTCCCTCCGTCCACGTAATAAAACGGAATTTATTTCTTATTATCTTTGTCAGGGAGCTGTTTCCCAATTTTTATTTCGGTGTTTTTAAGAAGTTCTAAACCGTAATGGTAACAACCTTATAAAGTCCTCGAAGGAACAATAGCAATATAGAACCGATATAGATCCGATTATAAATAATACCGTACTTCATAAGTTTTGTTACTATTACAGTTAAGGGTCAAGGATCTTCTTAAGGGTTTGCGTACGTCATACTAACGTAGCTGGCTCTATAAAGGACCTAAAACTGGGATCAATTTATTGTTCCGAATTGCCAATCAGAGAGCTTCAATCATTGCACCAAGCACCCTCCGAGGTATATAAGCAACCGATTGACACATCTCGAGTCAGTTCTTTTTGGAGAATATCGCTAACAATCAATCGTGACACAATTCCTTTCGGTACAATCACGCAACCAGTCAATCGTCATTACCATCATCAAAATACATCACTCAATCACAAAAGCTTCGTCGAAGTTCAACCCGAACTATCCTTACCCTCATAACTGTTCGTAAAGAAAGCGGACAGTACGAAAACGAACATCGAATCCGCGTCGTCACATTTATTTTTATAGAAAAGAAAGAAAAATATTTGGCACTTGCCAAATTACTTTATGAATTATCTTAATCAAAAGATTGACGTTTTTTCCTAAAGTTATAAGAATATATTGTATTTCTTACTTTAAAGCAAAACAATAAAAATACATTATCTTTTCTCCCAACTGATTTCTTTTTTTAATGATATAAAGTGTTCAAGGAAAAGGTTATATCAAAGTTACTAAAATGCATTTACCGATTATAGATTTATTGTATAATTTGTATATATAAAACATATCCGAATAAATGTTCAAGTATTTACATAATAGAGAGTTTAGATAATGCCAGTTCAAATAATCGAAGTTGTATCACTGTATAAAAAATAAATAGAGGTTCTTCAAAAATCTAAAGATCTAAGTCTTTAATTTATTTTTTAATAAATTATTAGATATTACTTTTACTATAAGTATAAATAATAACGATAATACTATTTACTTGTATCAGGGAAGAATTATAAAAATACATTTCTTTTATTGAAATATCAAGTACAAACATTGATTAGAATAAGAGAAAAACGAAAAATATTTAATCAATAAATTGCGAATCGTTATGCAAATTCAGAGTTTTACAAACATGTATAAAAAAATAACCTCCAATTAAGATTGGTTTCACCTATTAAATATTCTAGCGAATGACCTACTTTAGATATTTTATGCACTTTTGCCATTATGTAAATACAAAAACATTCGCAGTCTAATAATTAATGCATTAAATGTAAAGATAATGATGAAACTTACCTGACGATGAATAAAAACGACGGAACCGAGAAGTCGCCATGTACCACCTTGTCGATCAACATGGAGCATTCGCAATATTTGTAAAAATCGAATGCCTCTTATGGCGGACGTTGCAAATACCTGACCATTGCTTCCCACTGACAATACCACCATAGACGCGACCACCACAATTAAATCTGCAGGCAGAAAAAACAGGAAAGAAAAACTATGCCTAAGAATCCAAATGACAGTAGATGTTCAGATCATAATAAAAGAATGCATTATATTTACTTTTATACAGAGTAGTTAAAATAAATGCTATATTTAATATAGACGATAGAGTTATTTCTTTATCGGGAAAATAAAAATAATATACCTATCCTTTTTACTAGTATTTAATTTTTGACACACTTTTTATTTTAATATTTAACAATAAAAAAATTATATTGAAATAACCAATCGAATTGTAAATCAGAAAATAAAAATATATTCTTTATTTTACTTTATTTTTAATTGAAAAGATTAAATTGGCAAGTTTTATCATTCTGATTTTAGTTTTCGAAATATAATAGATACTCAAACTTCAATATTCAAACTTCAATGTCTCAAAATTTCCTGTTATATTAATATCTATTCTGGAATAAATTTTTCCAAACCATAGATACAATATGCAGTATTTCTTCTATATTTATATAACGCATAATATTTCGAAATTATTAAATTCCATAAATATCATTGTAATTGAAATTATATTGTGTATCCACAAGTACGCTCCCATGGCCGATGACATCTTATTACATCGCTTATTACATCTTCTGCAACGCTGATTATGTGCTGCATGAAAATTAAGTGTGAGATAGATCAATCTTATCGATAAACGCACGATATTATTAATATTCGGTTTAATATCACGCTTGTAAAGTTCGTTTCATCGCCAATCATGTTGTTACGAATCATTTTGATTTTCACTATTAATTATCGTTTTTGATTGATCATACCTATACTTTGCGCAATTTAATTATACAAAAAATATCAATGGCAAATCCATGACAAATAATTAATGAATCAATTTCAGTATTATTGGTTAGAATTTTATCAATATAAGACATTTCAGTAATGAATTTCGTGTACAAAATTAATATTATAAGGTAGCATGAATATGTCAAAAATGAAATATCAAATTTTGAAAAGAAAGATAATGTACTCAATAATTAGTATATCTTAACTTTTAAGGGGGTATTCCGGTTTTTCGGCTTGAAAATATCGTTTTCTTCGGGATTTTTTTTGTGAGGAAACCATGATACATTTTGGAATGGAGCTTCTGCACATAGATTTATTCATACTTAAGTAGTATTTACAATTTTTTTTTAACCAAATTAATGAATGTTGTTAAAATTATGTAGCATTATGTAAAGTATTATGTTTTTGAAAACGGGCTCGAATGGTTCACGTGATTCCGGTCCACCTGGTCATGTGAAACGGAAAAATAAAAATGCATCTTAATTAACATAAATATGGCTATCGCATGAACTACGGAAAAAGCGAAATTTCGAAAATTAAAAAAATGGTAGCATTTTGAATTTAAAATATCGATTTTTCTTGTATTTTTCGTCGTTTGGATGGTAAAAAAAAAAAAAAAATAAAAAGACATCAGATTTTGAAATCCGTAGTTCATGCGATAAAGGTACATCCGTTGAAAATCTCTTCCAAATTTCAAGTCAATCGGTCAACTTGAGATATCACCTGAACCAGTTTGAAAAATACGGATTCGAGAAAAACGCATTTGAAGATTTTGTAACATTGCTGTACAAAAATATTCATACGTACAATCAATCGGCCAGTCCAGGTCCATACAGTGGACTTTCCTCGTGTTCATAGAAATCTTGTAGGGCAGATTTCTCTTTTCTACTAGTACCTCTTTGCGATTTCAGTGGACCAACGCTTTGAATGCTCTATACGACTTTCATCTCGAAAGTTTGCATCTACTTCCATCTTTCCTGCACTACCTACGTGGTTAATCATACACTGTTCTTTATGATCTTCATACTTCATGTTCTTCTGTTATGTTTTCCATAAATTATAACCTTAGCATCTTGACTTGACGACAGTGTCAAGAACTCTTTTACTGTACATTCCGACGAGTGTAGAGACTCCGAACAAAGAAGAAAACCCTCGCTTTTTTCATGTTCCGTCTCCCTAAACAGTCAAATGAACTGATAGATACCCAGCTTCTTCATTCTTCTTTTAAGATACAGTAACCGTGCGTACTCGAAATAATTATGTTGAGATTTTCCTTGTGTTGTAACTTCTCGCCCGATGTACTCGAAATATCAACATCTTTCTCGACAGTAAATTGATTGCCGTGAAATTTTCTTCGTTTGGAAATCTTCTTTTGATCCTTTTCTATCCATTTTAATATAAAATGAATACTCGAACTCTGGATGTCAATGTTTGTAAACGCGTGTTTTACTAATTGATCGAAAGAAAACTGACTGCCGAAAGCTTAAAAATGTATCTAAAAAGTTCAAAAGCAACCAACAGGAACCTCACTTTAAGACAATTGACCTTCGACAATAAATTTCGAGTGAATTTGAGGGAACGATATACATGTGGCTGCGGTATGGTTGTGCGCCACACGTTGCCAGCAGGACACCGTCTCCTTTAAACATCTATAACTTTACGAATTCAAACAAATCCTTTTACATAAACATTCTCGAAAATATGCACTTTGAGAAAATGTAAAAACAAATCGATTTTTTGAAGCCGAAAAACAGGAATACTCCTTTAAAGCTTTTAGAGGCAGTGTATAAGCACTTAATACTGTAAATCCATATGCATATAATATACATATGTCAAATATTATCTTATTTTCATTTTTAAAAATAAGAAAAAATGCTAAAAAATAATTAAGCATGTTAAAAGAATTAATTATAGAAATCCATATTTTTGTCCTTAACACATAGAATAAGAATTGAAAGTAAGTATATTTTGCAGAATTAGTTTTTATTACCAGATTCAGATATTTAGATATTTTAAAATCAAATCTAGTTGTATATAAAGTATTCTAAAAGCTCAGTTAAATTCATAGATCTTTCAAGACCAAGATTCAAAGCACATCATGAAAATGAAAGATTGATCATTTTAAAGTACACCATGAAGGTGAAAGATTGATCACTGTAGAATATTTTTTAAATTAATTAAATACTCGGCCACAATCTTTAAATCCAAGCATAATAGAAAATTCGCAGGAAATAAACAAATTTTGTTAAAGATATATGCCCAATATTAACTTCCACTAGAGGGATACTGTCTCAGATTACTCATGAACTTATTTATAAAGATATTATACTATTAAATATTATACTATTATTAGAAACAGATAAAATTTAAACACACCGCGTATATAAATCCACACGTCATCTAGATTACTGTGACTATGTTAATTAGACAATTATTATTTTTTAATTGTTCGGTATTATCAAACAAGGGGGCCATAAACATTCTGTACTACAGCTACCCCTATTAAAGGGACAAAAATCAATATATAAATTCCCAATTTGAAGGACGCATTCTTAGACAGTACCG
Organism: Tetragonisca angustula; assembly: GCA_036937485.2. Lineage (NCBI taxonomy): Eukaryota > Metazoa > Arthropoda > Insecta > Hymenoptera > Apidae > Tetragonisca > Tetragonisca angustula. Next base: position 112,302 of record JAWNGG020000201.1, read on the forward strand.
TTGGACCAATTATAAATATTACTTTATGGGGCTGACATCGCTCAACGATACTTCTTGACTTAATTAGCTTACTGTTCCTGCCCAACCCTGTGACCGGAAAGAATATAATAGAGTCTACAAGCATATAAGACCGATCCACAAAGAGCAAAAAATCAGATTTACTAGTTTAGCAAGAGAATTGCAGCGAGTCTGAGATCGTCAGATCACCAAGCCAGGAAGTATTGTTCAATGAGACGGATTCCGAGACCAGTCCAAATTTTCAAAATTTTTCATTAAATCATGATAATGAAATAAAAATTCAGATTTCCTTCACAGAGAAGTACTCTAAAAAGAATTAAAGATATAAAAAAATAAATAAATGTATGCTGTGATATAATAATCGATATTACTATACGATGCTACAATAGTAGTAGTAGTCGGATATTATTTATACTAAAAATGAATAACTATTTCTTGCTAATTAAAATCGCGTTAATGGAGCAGTTAATTTAATTTAACATATTTTCTTCTGTTATTTTATAGAATAAAATAGTATATCATAGCATAAATACTACAAAGTGATTTTCGCAGTAAGTGTTCAAAAAATATATCCGAAATCCTAATAGTTTTTCTCATTCTTACAAATTGTAAGTTAAATATATCCTGCTGTAGGTTTGGATAAAATTTTAAAATGTAATAAAATCTTTGTATGCAAAACTTCTTTCTTTATTTGAAATATGAGCTTATTAAAAGCTAACAGATCATGCTAATAATAAACTAATATTTTTACTGAATATAATATATTATACTTATATTCATTGTACTTATATCATTGTATGTAACGAAAAGCGTACAATAAAACAGAAATTTAAGTTAATAAATAATTTTTAAAAAGTTTTAAAAATTCAAATAAATCATTTCACATAAATCAAGTTTCAGTAAATCTTAATTTACTGTTGTAAACCTGAAATAAATCAAATGAATCAATAAATTTTCCTACCAACTTTCTTACGTCGATTTATACAACTAAATGCAAAATATATTGATTGATATTCGATTGAGATATTCAATTTTAATCGAAAATATTTAAAATGAATAATACATCAGTGATTAATCAGAGCAGAGATACGAATTAATAGTTTTAACATCAACAGAAGTTTTATCTTACATAAGCTACATAAGCTATATAAAAGCGACATAAAAAAGTTAGTATTCCCACGATAATCGGACAACACAAATATTGGATTATGCCACAGAACTAATTGGACCAGAATTATATGTGCATTAGCGAAACGCACTTACCTATGATACAAATCGGTTTCCGTATGAAACGGAGTCTACCGCAGCAGCCCATGTATTTCGATCTGCAACCTGCACTCCATAACCTCACCATGTATTCCACACCAAAGAACACCACTAAACATATTTCCTGTAAACATAGAAGAGAGCACAATGTAAGAATACGTAGTCAATTTTTCAAATTTTATAATTAAAAACAATACAAAAAATATCTTTTTGGAGTCCTAAAAATGAAGTAGATCGATATTAAAGATTTAAGGTTTTTAAAAGAAAGAGGGAAATATTCGTATAAGAAAATCATTGCGTAATGGACAATAAATATTTAATTCAGTTTAAAAATTTTATAAAATTAACATTTTTTTTAGCTTCATTAATAGTATCCAGACTACACTACTTTGATCTGAATGTACCGCTGTGGAATACTTTAGAATTACTCAAATCGAAAATAAGGATCCACGTTTCCACGCGGTTCTGCAGCATTCGAAACATTGTAATGACGAATTACGCATATTACAGGATATTATAGCTGTCTACACATACTAACCACGTTTGTGACTATATTATACCTAATCAAACCTCATTGATCCATAGAGTCCAAAGTTATAGGGAAACAGTCGCATTATATCGCGATCTAGCCTTTATAGATTTTTTTACAGAAATAAGACGTTTGGAATATTTAAATATTTGTATATAGAAAGCCTATAAATCATTCTTTCATTTACGTATAAATTGTATAACATTTTTAATTGTTAATAAATTAGGTTTATTTCTTTTGTTACATTAAATGGAACTTTTTATAATTCAGAAATGAAAAATAATGTCGCGTAAGTGACTATTTTTTGGTTTCGTAAGCGTAGGCTTTTTCTATTTTTCATCATAATTGTTAATGTTTCGATCTCAGAACTTAAATTTCTTTCTGAATCTTATTTATTATCTCTGTTGAAGAGTATTAGGATCTTACTAACATATACTTGATTCTTCAACTATTTTCAAAAAAGAAAACAGATGCTATTAAGATGGACCGTTGGAGATCAATTAGAATTAAAAACTTGCGAAATAAGTTTTAAAAAAAATAAAATTCAATTCTCTACTTATTTTTCTATTCTGAATTTGTTCCTTATGAAATTTCAAGAAACAAACTAAAAATTTGAGAAAAGAAATCATAAATATACAATAGAAGAAAGGTTTTTTAAAATTTAAAAAGGATTTTTAAATAGAAAAATGACTTATGGGATATTTTTTACCACAAATCTATATAGCTAGTATTATAAATGCACTATTCAGCAATCAGTATAGAAAATAAGTCAATAATAAGTTAATAACTAACATCTGAAATAAGTCGTTATTTTTAGTACCAAAAATGGTTTAAATGTATTAAACATTTTAAATGAATTATGTGACATTAGATGCATCATTAAATGCAACTAGATTTTTTGTATCTCATATTGTTTAAAATTTCAAGATTATTTTAATTGTCAATGTATATTTACGTATGGTAAAACTAATCGCGATCATCATTAAATGTAATAATTTGTTTTACACTATAACCACTGAGCGTTATAATAATTTCTCTGTTCTTTCTTCCGACATAACGACAACAATCGTCATTTAGATGTAATTACAAAGACGCGAAATACACTGTATTATCCAATTTGCAATCGACTTATTGTTTCTCTTGATTAAATAACAATAAAAGTAAAGTTAAAAAACTTTTCATAATTCTTTGTAACGTGTAAGTTTTATATGTGTTTAGCATTAAATGTATACATAACATTAAATGTGTACATATATATATTTCAATATTTCAATATTTCAATTAAAAGAATTTTCATTAAATACAATACATCACCTCAGAGAAGATGTGTTTTATCCGACGATGATAAATCTCCCAAAATCAAATAACCTCAGTGATAAAATGTTTGAAAGAAAAGTGTTTATTAAAACCAATTTAAAATTGGCTGATAATTGTTATTAAATTGATAGTTTCACTCAATATGATCCTATAAATAATCTGTCAAAAACTAAAGACATTGTTTTTTTAGGTCTCTTTTTTATAATACTATTTTGCTTCTATACTGATTTTTTCAAATCAAATTTCAAATTGTATTTATTTTTTTTTTTTAACTATTTTGGAATGTAATCATGTCAATTCAGTCTGAAGCAGAAAACGTTCATGAAAGGTTCGTTTTTTGTTGTGAAAGATCAGCTCCCGGTCGCGAAGTTAGTAAAGAACACATTACTGCACTTCTTTATACGAATGCTCAACTTCCAATTCTGATCATCGGAAAAAATTAACATCCATGCTGTTTTAAACATGTCAACATGAGTGCAATGCCAGTTGTTTATAAAAAGTAGACAAATGTTTGGATGGGCAGTAACATTTTTGTTGAATGGTTTGAAAATATTTTTATACCAAAGGTCAAAGAACATCAATTAGAAATTGGTCATAGAAAAAAAACTTTTTTGCTGGTAGACAATGCTAGATCACATTCTACATGTGACATTGTCGACATTTTTAACCAGAAGGACGAATTTATAAAAGTTATGTTTTTGCCACTTAATATAACTTCACTCATACAGCCACTAGATCAAGGAGTAATTGAATGCTTCAAACGACTATATAGAAAAGATTTGCTTAAAAAATTTCTGTTTGTGTTTTAATTGAATGAAGAGCGTGTGATACAGCAATATAAAAAAGTTTAAAAGACTGCTTTTACATGGTGGCAAATGCGTGGAGCAATGGAGTAAAAGAGCATGGAGAAAACTTTAATGCATGAAATTGAAGAAATTAATGAACAAAAAAGAACAGTAGAAGCAGATATAACTAACAGAAGAAGCTGTCACTACATTGCGTAGAATATCAGGATGTGATTGTGACAGCGATGATGTAATGCAATGGTTTCAATGCGATAAAGACAATAGTAGCGATGAAGATAACATAAATTTTACACAAATAGAAGCAACAGATGAAAGTAACGATGAGGACATGCCTTCTCATGTCGAAGCATTTGAGTCGTTTGAAAAAGGACTTGGATGGTTTGAGGCACAACAGAAATGTAATTTTACGCATGCAGTGCATACAAAAAAAATTTATGTGACTTAGCGGCTAAAAATATACGAGGTGTGTCTAAAAAGTAATGAAACTAGTTTTATAAAAATATCTATATTTCACAATGCTGGAACTTTTCTATTGAAACTGCTTTCAGTTGGTCGGTTACAACTATTTGAATGATGATTACGATTCCAAAATGACGACTCATGAGGTGATTTTTTATTTTTGGAAAGAGAAAAAAGTCACATGGATTCAAATCTGGGGTTTTATTCAGTATCTAGCTAGTAGTTTCGCATACCAAATTCTAAGTTAAAATGTTGTGAAGTTTCATAATTTAAATTTAGTTCACTACCAATCATTCTAACTGCCAAGGGACGATTAGATCTAATCAGAATCTCCATTTTTGACACTTTCTTCCGTTTTTGAAGTGCATGGTCTTCCAAAACGAACTTCATCTTCGACGTTTTCACGGTTCAAAAATTAGATCTAATCAGAATCTCCATTTTTTCGACACTTTCTTCCGTTTTTGAAGTGCATGGTCTTCCAGAACGAACTTCGTCTTCGACGTTTTCACGGTTCAAAAATGTCTTGTGTCATCTAAAAATTTGTGTCTTGAATAAAACTTAATCACTGTAAGAAAGTTTCAACTTATTGAATGTTTTTAAGTTTAACGTTGTCTTTAAGTTTAACACAAAATTTAATCGCATAACGTTGCTCGATATGCTGCTGTTCCATTTTCGTAACGCGTCGCTAGAACGTCCTTTAAAACTGGCTGACGAATTGCTTGTTATACTTATACTGGAGATAGAGTAGGGCTGTACGTCTCAAGTAGCAAACCGGCACTCATACAGTGCAGCTGTATGCTACTTTTTATACACACCTTGTATGAGGCCCTTAGATGTTGAAAGAAACTGTCAATTTTGTTCATTTCTACTTGAATAGATGAAGTTTAATGCAAAAGAAAGTGATTGTTCTATTATCCGAAAATTCCACAATCCAGCCACTTTTGTCTCCCTATTAGTTCGGATATGGGAGTCTATACTGTAGCTAAACTTCTCTTAGTTACTGATCCCCATGATGTTTATAGAAACAGTAGATAAGCGGTCATATGTTGACGGAGGATACATTGCCACGAATGTGTGGTAGTGGTTACTATAGATAAATGAGAATACATGATGTTTGTATGGAAGGATGAGTGTGGCGAGAGTGAGAGTATAAGAGTGGTGTGGTGTGATCTGAGTGTTTGAGATATTTCATGGTAGAAGAAAGAACGAATGAGAGAGATGTATGCGAGAACAGTTGAGCGCGAGCATGGTGACGAAAAAACAAGTGTGATCGGGAAGATGCCCAGTCGAGAGTTGAATAGATGCGAGGCTTAAGTGTATGCAGAGTATGAGAGTTGAGACAGTGTGAGAGTTAAATATATGTATTTCGTAATTTCTATTAAATCTATCTCCAACTAGTGTATTTATCATTCGATCCACTAACAAAATGTACACTCATACACGAAAGTATTCGAACGTATTCGAACGCTTACAATTCTAATATTCAACTAATGAAATATGTGTATAAAATTAAAGCATTTGATGTAATATGACACATGTAACAAGAGATGGACCTTAAAACTACATAAGTAAGATTAGAATTCAACGATTTGTACCGTTTTATTGTAAACACGTACCAGAAGCGACTCACAAAAGTATTCGAACGGAACATTTAACAATTATTTAAATTGAATAATTTAAAGTTTTAATAGGAAGTTGATCCACCTTTGGCTTTTATAACGGCCCTACGTCGGTAATTCTAGTTTTCATTAGAGTAGACTAACTTGGAAGTAATATTTGAATCTATTAACTGCCATATTTCAATAATATTTCGTTTTAATGCTTCTTTCAAAGTAATAATGTATTTCTCAATCCTTTTTCTACTTCATCCCGTAAATGCTCAATAGGAACAATGTTTAAATCGGGATTTTGCGGTGGATGTAGTGAAACGTGTAGAACATTATACAACACCCATTCTTTGACTATTTTAGCGGTGTGCTTCAAATCATTGTCCGATTGAAACCAATAATTACTTGATAAATTCAATTTTGATACACTGTCTCTTAAATTTTCCTGCAAAATTTTTAAATACTTCGTTTCGTCCATTATTCCGTCGATGAACACGTTTCCCACTCCACTGGATGTCATGCAACCCCAAACTAATACAGATCCACTGTTATGTTTAATAGTCGGCCCTAGATTTCGCGGTTCTAATTTTGTTTCCTCCAGACATTTTTATCACTACCAAAAACGTTAAAATTACTCCCATCAGAAAATAACACAGTGTCTTAGGACGAATTATTTTTATAAATAAATTTTTCGGCGAATTGTAAATGTATAATTTTATTTTTCTTGCTAATAAATAATTTTCTCCTTGGAACTTATGCATGTAAACCATTATTTCTTAATAATCGGCGACACAATTCTGGATGCACTTTTTTCTGAAACTCCGTAGCCACCACTAATGCCAATTGTGATCCAGAAGTGAAAGGATCTTGTCTGATTTTCTGTATAATTGTTCTCTCTTCTCTTTCAGTTAGCTCTTTTGGACGCCCACAACGGGGCTTATTAGCAATGTTACCTTGTGTATTAAATTTCTTCACAATAATGAATCGTAGACTTGCTTTTGTTTATAGGTTGTGCAATTTCACCGTGTAATTTGCTTTCCTTATACCAATTTACTATTAATTCTCTGATAGATTTGCTTATTACAATTCATTATTTCTTACGATTCATTTTATGTTATTAATAATGAAAATTGTGACAAAAATTTTGAATACTGTTTCGCTGAGACTATCTGCTAATGAACTTAGTAATGTTTGTTTACATTCTATTATCGTTGGAAATTCTTAGTTGTCCAAAGCGAGCTACATCGCTACAATTCTGGGAAATCGGCCTCGGCGAATTGCAGCCCCACTCTCAGAAAAAGCGCGTCACGAACGCAAGGAGTAGGCGGCGCAATTTCATGACAACCTAATTGGTTAAAGCAAAATCGAGTCGGCCAATTAGGGATGTCCGAAACGAGGACCGAGTTTTCCTCGCAGCGAAAAAAGCGAGGAGCTCCCAGTTCGGAGTTTTTCAGTTCAGCGAATAAAGTAGAGTTCAGTGGAGTCGAGTTCAGTGTAAAAGTAAAAAAGAAAATTCGGGCGAGTGACGCACGGCTCGCGACGTGGACATCAGCGAAGGGCTACATGTTCACCACGTCTTCCGCGTCCTTCGCGCCTCAGTGTTTGTCGCTAAGAAATAAAGTCATACATACACCATACGCCAATCAGAATTAACCTGCATCCTCACACCACAAACATTCCCAAAGCAATTTAACACACATATTTCATTAGTAGAATATTAGAATGTAAGCGTTCGAATACTTTCATGTATGAGTGTATGTACATATATACATATGTACATGTATGGGCAAAATGCAATGTAGTAGTAACAACAGTTTTTCGTGAATATTTCAGAAATCAAGGCCAAGCGACGATTATATATACTACAAAACTTGCTTAAAATCACATTCCCGGAATTCAAAAATTATTGGAATCGGTAGGATCATAAATTTAATAGAGATCGACTGATTACCGGACAATGGATTTTGAGAGGACATCGAGCGTTCCATTAAACGCTTATTCCTGTACATAATAAATCCTGAACGCTGTACATAATAGATCCTTCGACATAGTCAATTCATTTATATGAGTTCAAAATTCAACAAAAACAAGAGCGTTAAAAATCGATCTTTAATATTAAGGTATTTTTTTTGTCCAGACGTGCGTGCGTAGCATATATGTGTTCATTTCATTCTTCATCAATAAACTTTGATTATTGAATATTGTTTTGAAAATATTTTATCTGTGACATCCAAGAACAATAAAAACAATGTTAACTGTGAAAGGTTAGAAAATATACCGGCAAACGACACTAATAAGATTAATGCGGCATCATCTCTGTGCCAATAAAATTTGATCCATCCGAGCACCATTGGAACTGTACGATTCATTAGATTTTTATTTTCAGTTGCATATGAAGAAGCGATTCCGCAACGATGCGAACGATGCCAACAAATGATTAAAAAAATATCGTAAAAAAATAATATGAAATCTTTGTATCCATTGGTGGCGGATACGTCACTTTTAATTAAAAAAATCATTTCATTTCTTTTCACGAACTACTGAAAATTGGTTTCTAGTAGAAATTAAACTTTTTTCTAAACATCGACTCATCAAGCTATGTACTGTATCACCGTTGTATATCAATATGAACAAAGCAGGCATCATTGCGTATCAAAATACAATACGATAGTGTTTTTTATTCATGAAAAAACAATATTTAAGCTATTTTCCTATGGACCTACCAATCCTACCAGTAGTCCACGTAACTGTCTAACAGTCAGGCCGAAAAGGTCAGTTAAACGGGGTTAAACAATTATACCGACATCAGATGGGTCACATTAAAATCATTGACACAGATCGATCATCGACACAATATTTCATCGCCTCCAGATTTGCTCGACAACAGTTTTAATCGACAACAATTTTAGCCGACGACAGTATTAACCCACAATGTACTGACCGATGACATTATTATGATATTTGTTCATTATTACTTTTCTAATGATAACACAAGGTTTAAATTATATTTTATTTTTAGTTGATAATATAACTTCTGCCATAACAGAAAATCATCATTTTCTGGAGATAGTAGTGACATTTTTGTATAATTAATTATTTTCACTAACAATGAGAATGATTAGATTCTGCGTGGAGATAGGACGTATTTAGTTCCGCGTGTGCTCATTATACGTACAGTTGTGGTTTCGTGTTGTCACATCCCAACTCGATTAGGTGCGGCAAACGTATATATTTCTACATACTTCTTACTCGAAAGATAAATTCCTGGGTACAGGAATCTCCTTCTTAAAACAATGGATAAAGTAAACGAACCTCAAGACATGTCTTCTCCAGCATCTTCATACGCTAGTGTAACTCAAAAAGAAAATTTTCCCATGAAACAACACGCTATTGTTCTAGATGCATACAAGGATATTACCATAAAAGATTCTATTTTGGGAGTTGGGAAGGTTCTGAGCCCAACAAATATTTGCCTCAAGAATTGCGAATAATAGAATATGTATGTACCTCGCAGGCAAAACCCTTGTTGACAAACTCACGTCCGGTAATTCAAACATATTCATCAAAGACTGATTACTGTTAGACCCCTAATTATGAAAACTAAGCGAATTATTATCTCTAACGTCTGTCGTACTATTCCTCATAATGTTATATTAAATGCATTCAAGCAAATGGGGATTAGAACCTATCATTTCACCTATCACCTTCATAAAAGTAGAATTCTTAAAAACAGGATTCACACACATATTCAGTTTCCGCAGCCAAGTATACATTCATCCAGACGATGTAAACAAACTTGCAGAAAGTCTACAAGTAAACTATGATGATACTTCTTACTGGATCTTCATTTCAACGGACAACTTACAGTGTTTCCAATGTAAGAGGGAAGGACATCTGGCGAAACATTGTCCCAACTCTATTAATGACTCGCAGCAACAAATTGCAAATGAGAGATGCAAACAAGGAGGATTCATTTCCTCCTTTGATTACTGAAAAGCAACAGTCTCTACATGAGGAGTATAACAGCCCCACTCGAAACAAAATTTCCAATAAAAGACCACTCTCTACAAGCTCTAACAGTGCTTCCCCGCTTGCTGGCCCCACGACAATGGACAGAAATATAACCCTCTCCACGAAGGATGCAAGCTTCCCCTCACACAGGGAGGCCACTCTTTTTGTGGCCCCTACAAGGCGACCTACCACTCCGCTCAAGAAGCAGAAGAAAAAAGAAACTAAGGCTCATCAGCCTGACTCAAAAACTATAGATTTGGCACTTGAACCTGTGAAACATTTTTCTGTTAAAAATCCGGACATATATATTATAAAATTCGAACAGTATAAAGATCTGCTAACTAAAGCCAAAGGCAATCCGGACATTGTTCAAATGGCACAATCCTACACAAATGACCTTACTTCGCTAATTAAAATACTGCGTGAAACCTATCCCAGCTTGTCAAACAGATCGACTAAAAATAAAATTTCACGAATTATTAAAACACTTGAACTTCATGGCAACCGAAGGAAAGGACTATCATCTCCATGAGTCCTTCTCATTTCAGGATCCAGACTCGGACACCGACTTCTCCATTTCTTCAGAGGACGACGCTTCGATCAATCTATCAGCCCATTCCTAATTAGCGTTTCCATGAATTCAAATTGCCGTGACCTCTGCTCTAGTACTGGACTGAAGCTGCTATACTGGGACTGCAGAGGAATTTGCAGTCGCAGAGAGAAACTACAAAAACGTTTAAAGGAAGTCGATGTATTTATAGACGTTGAAACTAATCTTAAAAAACATCAAAAATTTGATCTCTCCGGTTTTTACACATATAGAACTGACAGAACTCACAGACCTGGTAAGAAAGAATCTAAAATTTAAACCCATCCAAGTTCTGTGTGGTACTACGGACAACCTGGAAACAGGAGTGATCAAAATACATAACTTGAATTCCACCTTAAACTTAGCTGCCTGTTAGGGTTCCTGCACGCTCGATCTCACAGATAGAATGGAACCAGTTTTCTTGCTCTCTAAGTATGCATGATCCTAGTCTCATTTTCGGCGATTTCAGTTCCCATCACACATCATGGAACTGCTCCAATATATAGATACCAACGGAATTAAACTCCTTAACTCTATAAACGACTCTGATTTAATTCCAGTTAATCAAAACATACTTGTTCACATTAACTTTAACCGAAATAGTTTATCTAATATAGATCTAGTTCTCTGCTCACCGGCTATTTATGATTTAATTAAATTCAATATACTTGAAGATTCCTGGGGATCAGACCATTTTCCTATAACTGTAAAAATATAACCCCGTTCCATAAAACACCTTACATCCAAAAACAACGGCGATTTATCTCCAATAAAACTAATTGGATCCAATATCATACTTTGATGAAACAATCACTTTCGAAATTTCTAGACCTTTCATTCGATACCATCGGCAAATACAATTTTTTTGTTAATGTTATAATGTGGAAGCTATTTCAAACTGTACCCCTTCTCCGAAAGTTGCTAACGTCAAACAGCACAGGAACCCAGTTCCATGGAGGAATGACGAGTGTACTAAGCTCATGCGTCTTAAAAAAGTTGCACTTAAAAAGAAACGCGTAGCTTCAGCGAAAAAGTATATAAAGAAATGTAAAGTTGACAATTTTATAAAATTTGTAGAAGGTATCAGTTTAGAAACCGATGTGACATACGTCCGGAAGAAATGCAAGATCCTAAAAAATAAATGGGACAGTGTCAAATTCAATGAAGGTTACTCAGACCGATTAAATAAAATTGAAGATGCAGTTAACAAACTTAGTCCTCCTCGGGTTCCCACTAAACCATCTTTCGCCTCTCCAGAACTATACGCTAATGAAAATAACCAGTTTCTCAGTTCGCTTTATGGCCCTCATGAATTTACTCTGGTCCTTAACAGTTGTAGCCTCAAGGCCTTCCCAGGGGCCCAGGACAGAACTGAATACATTCTAGTTGTCAACTTACCTCTCTCAGCCAAACTGATACTACTTGATCTACTCAATGAGATCTATTCGCTCAGTATATATCCTCCAGCACGGAAGGAAAGTCTTACGTTTTTTATTAATAAGAAGGATGGTAATGGAGTCATCTCGCTAACATCTTGTTTCTGAAAGATATTGGAAAAAATGATTAAGTCAAGGCTTCAATAGGCTAGAAACCCCTGATCTTCTTCCCTCTTCTCAGGCTGGTTTCCGGAAGATTCTGTACTGACAACCTTGTAATGCTAACCATATCCGTGGAGGAAGCCTTTTCAATGGGCAAAGACGTATTGGCTTGCTTTCTTAATGTCAAGGAAGCGTTTGACAATGTTAACAGTGATATTCTAATGAAAAAACTCAATGCTATGGGATGCCCACATAATATTGTTAATCTCGTAAGTTTTCTAATGCACAAACGTAATGCACGTTTGTCGTCGTCAGCGACTCCTATCACAAGAAAAATATTTAAGGGCCTTCCCCAGGGTGAAGTCCGCAGCCCTCTCCTATATCTTATTTACGTCATTGATATTACAGTCAGCCTAAATCCTTCTATCCAGATTTCACAGTTCGCGGATGACATAACTATTTACTGTCCAGTCACAATACCTAGCAAAAGTAAAGGAACTTTAGAAAAAAACCATTACCACCTTGGGTGCCAATCTCGATCGCCTTGGGCTATCTTTAGTATCTGAAAAGACTATCCTCATTCACTTCAATCAAAAAGGGATCCGTGCAGGTATCTGCTCGATTAAAATTGACAATTATTCCATCAGATCTAGTGATCATGTTCAATTTTCAGGAATATTTTTCGATTACCAGCACATTGATTACGTCCGCAATAAATGCTCGAAAAGACTAAACATTCATAAATTTAATAGTGGCATAAATTGGGAAGTTGAACCTTCCACACTTATTTCTTGATACAAAAGCCTCATTCGTTCTCATATCGATTACAGTTTCATTGTTTTCGTTCCTAAAACTGAAAACCTAATGTTAAAGTTGGAGAGAATTCAATACGCAGCTCTAAGAATTGCTTTCGAATATCGTAGCAGCACTCCCCCCAATATTATATTGGGTTGAGTCCGGATTGAACATGCAGCACAGAGCCAAATATCTACGCAACAGATTTTTAATGAAAAATCTCTCTAAATACAGGATCAACTTTGTATAACTGGGTTAACAGACTCCACAACTCCACTATTTGGAGTAATGTAGTGCGCAAATCTCACAACATACTTCCTAGTCAAATCGATATTCTAGTACATGAAAGACAATTGCTCAAAACGGAAAAAAACTATACTCGCCCTTTTTATATGAATACAATTTACTCTTTTCAGCAATATCCCTTGAAACCGGATTGGATTATCTCCTCAAGGATGCTACGGACTCTAACTCCATGTTCCTTGCTCAGCTCTGTAACAGACCCCCTAACTCCATTTCCTTTTTTACTGATGGCACTAAGGATGAGGTAGAGTAGGAGCAGCCTGCTACTCATCGGACTTAAATACCTTCTCAATGTTGGGCTTATATAGTTATTTCTCTATTTTCTCAACTGAATGTATTGCATTAAAAAATACTATCAAAATGGCCCTTGAATCCTCTCATGAAAACGTAGTTTTATATATTCAGACAGTTTATTTGCCCTGCAAGCTTTAATTAAGAGTTCAGTCACTGTCAATACTAACCCATTTATTCTCGATATTAGAAGGCTTATAAACCGCTACTCTTCAGGCAATAAAAACCTATATTTTTAGCGGATTCCCTCTTATGTTGGTATTTTTAACGGAAAAGCGGACAGTTTAGCTAAAGAAGCGTCATGTACTAATGTCTCGCCAGACATATTGCTTCCATTCTCTGATTTTTTCCATAGCTTTAAAAAGCAGGCTAAGACAGAAACAGAAAGACAGAATATCTTGGAATCTGAATTTAAGGGTAAAAAATTTTTCAAAAGCTATTACCATCCTTCTACTAAACCATGGTTTTCACGTAGAAAACTCCCTAGAGACTTTATTTGCTGAACGAACAGAATCCGAACAGATCACATTAGCTGCTTCCTAAATTAATATAGCTCTTGATACAAAATGTCAGTTTAACCATATAATTTGGCAGTGCCCCAATCTCAACGACAATAGGACTGTCTTAATTAATAAACTATGTGGAATGAGTTATTTCCCTCCCCACACAATGGACTTCTTTTTAAGCAAACCATATAGTACCTCTGTTGATTATTCACAATTTCTCAAAAGCCATGATTGGCATCTGTAACGGATCTGTGTCGAGTGCTTAGCTGTGTTTCTTGGTAACTCAACAGTTTTCTTAGTTTTAGTTGTAAGCTCTAGTTATATGTATGTAAATAGCAAACATGTATCTTAGTTGTATATCAGTGTAATGCTTGTACAAAAGTCTGTGAAATTGGTTCTGTACTGTTAGTATGCACAGCAATAGTCGTGCTGATAATAACCCTGTAGAGGGTTATCTATAGCGTAAATATATATATATATAAAAAAAAAGAATGATTATAACTCTATTCGATATACTAGAAACAATAAAGATCATAGCCAAACGCAAACTGAAGCAGCGTCTGTGGCGATATGTAATTGTCTAAATTGTTGTTATCGGTCAATTATTGTCGATAATAAAAACTGTTATCAGGTAAAGTCGCTGTCAGACAAATCTGGAGTCGATGAAATATTGTCGATGAAAACAGTGTCGTAGAAATCTGTGTCGATGATTTCAATGGGACCGCATCAAACACATGCGGCGAATTCCAGTATTGGTTGCTATATTATTCAATTCTAAAGAAATTTAACATTTTAACTTTTTTTTTAAATTGAATACATTTTAACTTTTTTTTTAAATTGAATACATTTAAACTATTCTAATCTTAATACATACATAAACTAAATAAATCTAAATAAAATTAAATAAATAAAACAATAAATTATAATTATCAAATAATTGTAATTAATCTAAATTTCTCAAAAATTTGTTGAAATTCCTATAAAAGTAGTTGTTAACATTAAACCTACTGATAATTCATGTATACCTATTCTTACCATCAAAATGACCGGTCCTTAAAAAAAAAAAATATTACGTTTTGTTAAGGACAGTGACAACAAGATGTATAAATTTAGTAAATGAAACATGGACCAGTATATAATCTGCGAATATATTTAATTTCTGGAGTAAAATCCTTAATGAGAAATAGAAATAACTGAAAAAAACTTGATGCATTCTATCACTTTCTGATCAAAAACTGCTCCGTGCGATGCAACATGTGAAAAAATTTCTGATGAAAAAATAACAGAGTGGATCAATGAATGTGGAGAAGCAGAAAGAATTGACAAGATACTGCTGAAGAGACAGATACTACAGAAGAATCTCATTCGTAACTTTCTGCGAATCCAATAGAGGCAGAAGAAATTGGTAGATTATTAGATTCTACAAAAAATTATTGCAACAGAACCAAAAATTGCAAATCATGCAAAATCTATAATAGATTACCACAATTCAAAATAATTTTTATTTACTCTATTATTATTCTTTTCTGTAATACTTCCACCATTATTTATTTTTATTATTTAATGTGTCGAATTGTAATATCTATGATCCTGAGTACCTCATTATCATTTTCGTGTCACATTCTGTCGTGCCGATTCAGGCAGATTTTGCACACCAGCACTGCTACTGATGAAAATTAAAATAAAAAAATATGGACAGTATTGCTAAGTCTGTTTCGAGAATTATTTATTGAATTGAACATGGTGGTACCTTATGAATGAAGGGATATAACGATTTAAAGCACGACTGATGAAAATTGGGATGAAAAATTAAGTATATATTTGACTATTAACATCTCTTTAAAAGTATTAAAAAAAATTGATTGAAATATGATATGTTTATGAACAACATAATTAGATACAGCCAGTCACAAAAGACTTCATATACCACATAAATTTTAATTATTATAACAAATATAGTAATTTAAGCTATTTTTTTATATAAAATTGTGTCTTAATTAAATTTAGGCACGTGTTAAAGAAATAACATTGTTTATTAAACTTATTAACAAAAAAATGTAAAATATAAAGCCACAAAAGTGTTCATACACTTATGATATCTACGTAAAACTAAAAAAAAACTAAACTCAATGTTGTATTAATATCTGGTAGACCATTCTTTTGCATCAATAACGGCCTGTATTCTTCTCGGCATCGACAAAATTAATGTTTTTGTAATATCTGGAGTAATTTTGTTCCAACCTTTTTGTAAATGAATTTTTAATGATTTTTCATCTGTAATATGATATTTTTTGATTCTATTACTTAACTCAGCCAAAATATGCTCAATGGGGTTAAGATCTGGCAATTGGGGTGGTGTAAACAATTGCCGTTTATTACCAATGTTTAACAACCACAGCCGTATGTTTTGGATATTTATGCTGCTGGAACACCCATTCGTTTTCTATGTCCAAACGTTCAATTGAAATTGGCAAGTTATATCGTGATATATTCAAATATTTTAGACGATCCATGATACCTTCAATAAATACTAAATTTCCCGTTCGGATGCTGCAATTGCACCACACATCATACATGTCCCTCAGCATGCTTAACAGTTGGAATTAAGTTTTTAGTATCCATCTCCGTGTTTTTTCTTCTCCAAATTTTTCTTCTACCATCAGATCCGAAAATATTATACTTGCTTTCATCTGTAAATACAACTTTTTTCCAAAATTCAAAATCGTTATTAATATATTATTTGGCAAATTCAAGTCGTTTCTGTTGATTTACTCTGAATATAAACGGTTTTCTTCTCGCTACTCTTCTGTGCTTTTCTCAATATTTTTCTCACAGTTTCTGAGTAACAATTCTTGCTCGTAATTTCCACAATGTGTTGCGTTAATTTTGGTGCACTAATTTTGAATTATTTTGCACTTTACGAATTATAGTACGAACATCACGAGCATTTAATTTTGTTGGACGACGAAATCTAGGTTTATTAAAAGTTGTACCTCTCAAATTAAAATTTTTTTATTATTGATTGTACTGTTGCACGACTTATTCTAATCTTAACTTATTCTAATATTAACTATTTCTCTATATAAGATAAGATTTTCGTTCTTCTCGTAGTTGTACCACTAAATTGCTAATCTAAAAGAATTTCCTTTTTTCTCGACATAGTGTATTATTATATACAAAGTATGTACTTATTATCGAGGTCATTTTACACTCTATGACATTGCACTGAAGCTATGAAGCCGAAAGTCTGTATTTATAATACAAATCATTATGTTTTTTTAAGCTCGTTCAAATGTATAAAGACTTCTGTGGCCCTACTAGTTTATGTTTTTTTAATTTACTTCAGAAACACGTAAATATATTGACGCAAATGATTATCATGTATTAATATGCGAATATAAACAATTCTTTGGCAGTATATGTTCTTAAATTTTTTTATTAAGTTAGATATAGCAAATTTTGTGGGTGTATGAAGACTTTCGTAACTGACTATATGACTTTTTTTTTATTTACAAAAAATTTAAATTCACAACCTTATCTTTATCATGCAAGCTCGATTTTGTGAAAGACTGAACTTATCAAAAATATTTCTACAAATATTGTTTAGAATAAAGAAGCACATTGTGTGTGTAAATTATTCCTTGCAAAACTCATCCATTTCGAAATTTCGAAATCAAATTTATTTTCTGAAACGATATCCGACGCACATTTTCTTTTTTATAGGATATATGATATTACTTGTTAAGATGAATTCACTGAATTGCATTTTCAACGACCGAAATCATTTATTATTATGAATTGTTAATAAAAATGATACGAGATATGAGTGACTTAATGATATATATGTTAGTATTAAGATTTTATAAGTTAAAACGTTGCTCATTCTTATTTTCCTCCATTGTAGATTAACCATTCCTACATTGATTTTAACGATCCTTAAATATCATTTAGAAATCGATAGTCCGAAAGACGTTTCCTCACAAACGAAGAACATTTTAGAACATATCGGTTAGAAGGAAAAATTGTTCACAATACCTTCACAATACATTTAAAAATCACCGAAATCGATGAGGGAATAGCCAGTCTGCATTTTCATCTAATTGCCTTCGTTATTGCGCGCAATGGCCTAAGGAAGAGCAAGTTAAAGGGACACAGGCAAATTTCGGTTTCCCCGACAAAAGCGTAGTTGCCGAAACCTAAAAGTCTCACATGGTTACCACATTTCTGCTACTGTTCTGTCCATCGACTCGATGAAATGGTTATACTAGCGAAATAGGCGAGTTAGAGGATTTTTCGTGTCTCCGAATCCGCACAAGCTCAACCAAAATTATCTGATTCGACTCAGATTACCCGCATTTGAATCATTTGGGCAAAATTTTATAAAATAATAATTTTATAAAATAATAAATAATAAATAATAATTACAGTATAATTTTTATTTAAATAAAAATTCTTTAAGTAATATTAAAAATAATTTAATAGACATTTCTGATTTTCAAGAATACATTCATTCTATATTTAATATTGTAAAAAACAAAAATAGTTTCTTATTTTATTTGTCTCATATTCGTTATATTGAATATGAATCACGCAAATAATATCGTTGTTTTTCATAAATATAATTTGTTAAATGTTAATTCTCTTTTCAATAAATCTTCGTGATAGAAATATAAATATTGCATTTAAAAACAGTTACAAAAGTACAATAATAAATATTAAAGCCAATGATATGTATTGATGATATTGACGTACTAATCTATTATTTCATTCATTGTCAGTGCTATTATTTCTGTTCTATCATTCATTATCGCTGCGTTATGAAATAAAAGGAAAATTAGATGAAAAAAAGGCATGCTGCGTACAAATATGACATAGTATCACTTTTTCTATTTGGTTTGCTAAAGTTCAAGTTTCACGATATTGTTTTAGACAAATTAGTCATAATTCAAGAAAATTCGGCTTTATCAATGGTTGCAAAGGAAAATGAATTATTTTTTAATTAATAACTGTTGAATGGTCTTCAAATATTTGATAAACAATCGAAATGAAAAAGAACAAAATAGGAAAATTTGCATTATTTATTTATTTTTTATACTGTTCTATAAAAAGTAAATAAATATATATTTCAAGAAATAAGAAGTTAGAGTCAAAAGATAAAAATAAAAAAATTAGAAAGAATTAAAAATAATTGTTTATTAAAAATTTTTTTCTTGATTTGGAATCTAAAATATTATATTTTTTATATTTTCGTTTCCTGGAACAGCATTAGAGCATGTATGGTTTGAATAAAAAATCTGAAACCTATATATGTATGTTCCTTTAAATACTTTATTAAGAATTCGTCAAGCTATAAGTCGTCTTCTGGTTCGGTCAAGGACCAAAGTACAAATCAGGGAATGATTTTTACGTCAAGAAATTACTGTGTAAAAAATCTTGTTCTAATAAAGTCCTATGAAATCGTAAAATAGGAGATTTCTTCCTTTTCCTTGAATTGCAAAAATATAATTTGTACTACGTAATGTGCCCCTTTTGTAAACACATTCAAACATTGGTCGATTTTGCAAAATATATAAGAACATATTTCGTAAATATGTTTGTATTTTTCATTGTATCTTCAGGAAATATTAAAGATATATAAATAACAAATAATAATAGATAAATAAATAACAAAGTTTTGTTATTATCATGATATCATAATAGACAAAATAGTTATAATACATTATTATCGTGATAGACAAAATAGTTTTCAGAAAAATTTCGAATAATATTTTAATTAATAAATGTAATTTTAACTATATAATAATTAACTATATAAGTACTATTAACTATATAACTAAATTATAGAATTTATGTTATTTTGATAATGCACTGCATAATTGTAATAAAATTGTTCAAAATTTAATATAAACTTGAATATGTAAATGGGGAAATATTTGAGGAATTTTAATATTTTAATATTAATAATAATTTAAAATGACTGAAAATTTAGTTAGTTCAAAATTGTTTTTAAGAATGTTTAATAAATATAAATCATTCATATATAAAACTATTAATAATTTTAAAATTTTAATTTACTATATATGAAAAAAAGTTGTGATAAATCCGTAAAACTTGAATAAAGCTCTTTCTGATATAGAGTAGAATTATTTTAGTTATCTCGTCTGTGGTTACTAACTTCACATTTTGGTACCGAAAGTTCGACAATGTAATGGGTCTCAAAAATCATGTTGCTGGTTCATTCACTTGTTTCCCAACTCACCATTGTTTGAACATAGAGTGAGCTAAAAAACTAATGATTTTTTAGTAGGTTGGTATTTCAGGTCATAGACCACGAAAGTCCGCAAGTCTATTCATATACCTTGTCTGTGATAACACTCACACAACACAAAACAAGCAATATATGATACCAATATTTCGGCATACTATGCTTGTTTCGGATCAAAATTAGGCAAATTTTATTTTAAATAACAAATATAATTATTCGGGCGATTTCCCATAATTCTAGTTATTAGAACTACGGAAGACGTTAGACTTTTTGATCATATAAAATAATTTATTATTCTATTTTTAGAGGACAACGGCTCACAAATTTTTTATGCTGGCAAGAATTCCCAACATCTACCATGCTCCATCGCGGTTGTTGCGATGCGATAGTTTATTATTTTCTTTCCCGGTCGCTGACCTGCCTGTTATGTTTGATGTCCTCTAAAAAATTGACATCGATTACTGTACCGATGCTTAATAATTTCACTGTTTTTAGAGAAATTACGTCAGAGCAATCAAACGGCTCACGATTTAAAGTGATTGGTCCGCATTTGCCATCACTTTCCTATAAAACAGGCTCGCCGTCAACGAGAACGTCAATGTACAATATTCAACAAACAATACGACAATAATATCATGCAGAGTGCATCAAATTCAGTTTAACATTTGCTATACCGCCACATTCGGGCTATAGTCAGTCTTCTGCTATACAGTTACATCTTGTCTAATACTGTTATTTTTCCTATTACTGTTAGTACCGCCGGTAATACGTCGTTAGAAATTAGTCAAATGGTCAATTAATAATAAGTGAATCTATCACATATAAAAAATACAGTCCACTCATAGTGATCATCAATCGGAACCGTATAATTCTTTATCACATGGTCACTATCCGCCTCAAATACAAGCACGCGAATCGTGGTCATATAGCTTGTTGGGACACATCGTGCCCAAACAATAATAGTGCTTGCTTAAGTGATTGCTTCATTTTCATAATTATTATAACTAGTTGAACATTTTCTTAATACATACATTAATAATTATACTTACATTAAATAATAAAGAATAAATAATGGTAGAAATATCATAAAACAAAAATAATAATAATAATAAGAGTGAATAGAAATTATTTTGAATTGTAATAATCTATTATAGATTTTGCATGACTTGCAATTTCTGGTTTTTTTTGCAATAATTTTTTGTAATGTAATAATCTATTAATTTCTTCCGCTTCTATTGAGGCGAATGAGAAAATTCTTCTGAAGATCTGTCTCTTCGACAGCATCTTCTCTAATTTTTTCTGCTTCTCTACATTCACTGATCCACTCTGTTATTTCTTCATCAGAAATTCTTTCACATGCTGCATCGCACAAAGCAATTTCTGATGAGAATAGGACATGCGTCAAATATTTCTCAGCTATTCCTGTTTCTCAATTAAGGGTTTTACTCTAGAAATTGTATATATTCGCAGCAGTTATAGTGGTCCATGTTTCATTTACTAAATCTATACAATCTTATCAACAATCCTTAACAAAGCGTAAAAAAATTTTTTTTAAAGACTGGTCATTTTGACCAGTCACGGTAAGGTATACATGAAGTATCAGTAGATAATATTAACAACTACTTTTATAGGAATTTCAATAAATTTTAAAGAAATTTAGATTAATATAATTATTTGATAATTATTGCTTTAATGTAATTTATTGTGTTATTCAGTTTAAAAGCATATATGTATTAAATTTAAAATAGTTTAAATGTATCCAATTTAAAAAAAAGTGTTAAAATGTTAAATTTTTTTTAGAATCGAATAATGCAGTGAACAATATTGGAATTTGCTGCATGTGCCTAGTATCGGTATAACAGTTAACGCTCATCTTCACTCTTTCTTTCGATGACAATTCGCAGAATACACCATCCTTCTTAAGCGTCCGCTTTCGGTCCTGACTATGGGATGTTTATGATAGCACTACTGTATTATGGATCCGATCAGAGACACTGTATGTTGAGGTATCGGTAAAATATAGCGAAAGAAACGTTTCCAATGAGATCGGAAATTGTGAATAGTGGACTTCATATTTGTGACGTAATGACGTAACATTACATGCAATATTACAATGTATCGTAATGTTTTGTGCACTGACGGCGGGTCTGCTTTATGCGAATGTGATGGCGAATGCTGGTCAATCACTTTAAAGTGCGGATCATTCGATTATTCTAACGTATTCATTTAAAAAGTGGTGAAATTAAAAAATCGATAGAAAGATGCTAATCGTTTCCAGAGGACACAGTCAGCGGTAGGGAAAAACAATAAGTGATCACGTTACAACAGCCGTGATAGAGCGTGGCAGACGTTAGAATTTCTTGCCATCATGAAAAAGCGGGCGAGCTGTTGCCTTTTATTCAAATATGTATATCTAAATAAGATAATAAATTCTTTTGTGAACAAGAAAACTAACGTCCCGCGTACAGAATAATTCTAGCAATTAGATTAAACTGTAGAAAATGGCCCAAACATAATTTTTTGCCTTATTTTATATTTTAAATTTATTTCTACAAATAACTTCCCAAATAGTTCCTGATATAGTTAAATATAATTGAACTATACTTCGTGCTACGATTATTTGTTATTTTACTTGGATGAATTAACTCAAAAATTAATTTCAAATCATTTATTTGATTTAGACATAAGACAAAGTTACTTTTCCAATGTTAAAGTAGAAATAAAAAATTAATGGGAATAGTTTGTTATTCCTAATTTTTTCCTTTAATTTACCCAATCCTACATAAACTTATATTATATCGAAATCTGTCGGTTGGCAACACCAAGTGCTCACACCGCGCCACTGTTATTTTTTCCGAGAGTCATTTAAGAAGAGATCTAAAAAAAATGGAGTATTTGACCTATAACCAAGAGATAGAACTAACAATAAGTGTTTACATTTCCAAACAATCTTATATGCATATCACGATACCTGTATCGCCATTCTTAAAATGCGTAACATTTAACGAGATTCGATGCAGGATCCGTTTCTAAATTTGTTTACTGATACACAAACTCGTTCAAAAAAACCATATTGAATACTTTTTTTGGAGTGAGCCAGTTTATCGATATTGATAACGGCTGAACCAAATCACGATATATAATAACAAAATTTCCTACTATGATGTTTCATACGATGACAACAATAACACAAGATACAGTAATAAATTTGGACAATTTATAATTTTATTTATAAGAGAACATTTTCTTTTATTCCAAAACAACTTCTCTTCCTGGGATTATATTAGTGTTATGATTCTATTATTGAAATAAAGCTTTAAATATCTCAAAGGCTTTTTTTTCACAAAAAGGAAAGTACAATTACAATTAGTGAAGTAGTTCACTATTGTTCTGTAATTTCTGATTATCACTAGATCTCGTATTAGTATTTCAAGGAAACTATCTCGTTAGTATTCCAAAGTTATTTGTTATTCTGTTATAAGTTTTTTCATTATCTCATCCTCTACAAACACATTTTTTTTCTTTGCTTTATATTTTTATATTCCTGCATTTCTACGTCCCATGCTTTTCAGTTTGATTCTCTATTTTCTGAACTTTCCATTTTTCCTAATGTTCTTGAATTATTTATTTATTTTTTATTTTTTTAGTCTACTTCTTTCTATTCTCTAATTTTCGTTTCCTCATTTATCGGAAAGTCGTATTGAAGTTTTCTTATTTTTGCATCTGATATTCTTATCTGATACCCATATTAATTGCTTTACTAATAAATTCCGTTCATGGTGATTGTCTCTTCTTCTTCATGGTACGCTCGTTTGCTGATTTTTTTTGCTTGCTTCAACGTTTTTCAAGTTTTCTACTAGTATTGTTCCAACAGTTGAAGCGATAGGATGTAACTAATAATAGCTCGTACCGCGGACATGTGTCGTAAATACGTGAGATAGTGTAGGCAGTGAGTGTGTCGTATTGATAACTGAGTAGTAGTGGTGACACATACACTCCTACAGAACTCCTGACGCGATATACGTACTCTGTGCGTATTACCATGTCACAGATGGAGAACCAATTACAGTGTTACCTGAATTCCAGAACCCTAACCAAGCCGACAGAAATCAAAATACCCAAATGGAAATTAGCCAAAGTATCCCAAAAAACAATACGACCGAACCCAAAACCTCTTACGCCAATGTTACAAAACAAGAATTCACCCTATCCCAAGATCAAGCCATTATTTTGCAATCTATTGATGGTATTACCATTAAAGAATACGCCCGAGCAATTGCAAACATAATAGGACCTAAAGCTATCAAATTCTTATCAAGGATTTCAAATGATAGAATATGTAGGTATTTAGATAGTAAAGAAACGGTCACAAGCCTAACATCTAAATATAAAACGGTAGTAGTAAATAATATAAACATAGAAATCCGCCCGATTATGTTACCGGCCCAACGAATTATATTGTCAAATATCGCACCTATAATTCCCAATTCAGCAATCGAAAATATGTTCAAAAGGAATAACATCAAATTATATTCAAAAATAACTCCATTAAATTAAGTTTTAGATATATTATATTAATATATTAAGTTTTAGAAGGCAGGTTCATGTAGATCCAGAAGACGTAAAGAGAATCCCGAGCTCCTTTCCTATTACGTTAGAAAATAACACTTTTAGAATATTCGCTACCACAGAGAAACGAACATGTTTTAATTGCAACCAAGAAGGACACACTGTTGATCATTGTCCAAACAAGGCAGACTCAAACGTATCTATTTTTCAAATAAATCCAAATCCAAATTCCTCTCCATCCTCCCATACCGACGATCTTCTAAAGGAAGCAAAACCAGGAACCCCGAACACAATCAAACTCATAGAACTAGCAACCCAAGGCACTTTTAACGCAATCGAACACAAGGAAATAACGATAGAAGATACAAATGCAAATAAAACAGGAAACAAGAAACCGCTGTCCACAACATCAGAAGAAAGCATTGCAAATCCAGTAAATCCAAGCGACATTTCAAGACTCCAGACCCAAAATCTACCAAAAAATCACACAAAGAGACTAATCCAACTTCTAAGAAACCTAAACGTCCCCTATTTTCCGCATTTACTCTGGATAAAATTGACGATATACTAGAACCAGCCAAAAACTACATTGAAGGTAAAAACTACAACCATATACTAAATTATATTCAGTTTAAAAGTTTCCTAGAAAATGCGATTATAGCACCAAACCCGACAGAAAACATACACGAGCAACCAATACCTTAGCCCTGGTTGAAATACTAAGAAAGATTCATCCCTTACTCAAAGACCGTAGCTGGAAAAATAGAATACATAGATTCCACAAAAAAATAACCTAGGACCCATCAAATAAATCAATCACTAGTTGGTCATCAGAAACAGAGAGTGACTCCTCTTAAATACAAATGAAACATATAATTCAGTGGAACGGCTTTTTCACACACTACGAACAACTTCAGATACTTCTAAAACAATATGACCTGCCTGATATTCTTTGCCTGCAAGAAACAAACTTTAAGAAACACCAACATCCGAGACTTAAAAAATACACTACGTTCAGCAAAAACAGAGATTGCGGGAGTTTTCTTCGCAGTATCTGAACAATTCGATGTCTTCGAAATTCCGCTAATTACAGACTTAGAGGCAATTGCAGTTACGGTCCAACTTCCAAGCAAAATTCACCTATGTAATATATACTTACCAAATAGCCAAACCCTAAATTTGGCCGACCTAGAAACACTCGTAAGTCAATTTCCAACACTATTCATATTATTGGGCGACTTCAATAGCCACCACTTTAGGACTCTTATAAAGTAGATAGTCGTGGGAAAAATATTGAAAAACTATTAGAGGACCCAGAAATTAGCTTACTCAATTCAGGTCTCTCAACTTACTTTACAGTAAGTACTGGGAAATTAAGTGCGATTGATTTAACACTATGTAGCAGTAGACTCTCAACACATAGAATGGGAACCCCTACAAGATCTCTATGATGGCGACCACTTCCCCATAAAAGTCACCTAATTGGATTCTATTCAACCCCCACAAAATAAATCTAACAACAAATGGAACTTCAGAAAAATAGACTGGCACGCATACAGAACAACAATAGCCACTACCTTTCAAGAAGTTTCAAAACGTGAAATTGATCCAAACAATATTAATAATGAAATCGACTTATTAGAAACAATTACCAAAATGACAGCACAAGAATCCTCCGGTTCAATAGAAACTATAAACACAAAGAAAAGAAATACACCCTGGTGGAACGAAGAGTGCCAAGAAGCCATGAAAGAAAGCCATAAAACGTTCAACAAAGCAAAAAGAAAACCCATAACAGAAAACTTAGTAGAATTTAAAAAACTAGGAGCTAAATTTCGTAGAATAATAAAAGAAAGCAAAAAACAATCCTGGCAAACATATATTTCAACCATTACAAACAAAACCGCTACGAACATCATATGGAATAAAATCAGAAATATTAATGGAATAACATACAACACAGAAATTCAATTTCTTAACTTAGGAAACGATAATTACATAACCAATCCACAAGACATAGCTGATGTCCTCGCAGAGACGTTCGGAAAGAACTCGAACGGAAAATGCGACAAAAGTGACAACTCATCCACGACTGACAACATTAATCTAATAATGGACTATCCAGACATCCCCCTTTTCGATTCTACGCTAAATTCTAAATAACATCCTCCACACCACAAAAAACTCTGCCCCAAGACCGGATAATATACCCAATAAACTAATCAAAGAACTACCACCAATCGGCATAAACCATCTCCTAAAGAGCTTTAATTGCATATGGCAACATCAAGTATTTCCTGACAACTGAAGGAAAGCTATAGTTATACCTATACCAAAACTAGGTAAGAATAAAACCAAACCAGAGAACTATACATCGATCGCCTTAACAAGTTGCATATGTAAACGTCTATAAAAAATAATAAATAGAAGACTCAGATGGTTCCTGGAATCAAATAACATCCTAACCAATATGGATTTAGGCAGTATCGGTCAACCACCGGCATCCTCACAACTTAGAAACGAACATGTGCGAGGCGTTTCTAAAAAACGAATCTCTCGTTACAATATGTCTAGATATCGAAAAGACTTATGACTCAATTCCAAGGATAAAAATCATCGAAGCCCTCACTAAAATCAGACTAAACGGCAACGTCCTTACTTTTATTAAAAACTTCCTCTCAAACATAACCATCCAAGTAAAGACGAACTGTTTCTAATCCAACCATTATCCTCCATGAAGTACCAGAAGGCTCCGTAATCAGTGTTACATTGTTCTTAATAGTGATTAACGACATCCTGACTAATATCAAACCATCAATCCAAGAATTCCTGTTTGCAGATGACTTAACACTAACCTGCAGTGGGACTAACTACAAACATAGAACTCCTACAAAAAAGTATAAGTGACTTGCTAACATGGTCTGAGAAATCTGGGCCGAGAAATTCTCTCCCCGAAAAACAAAATACATTATATTTTCTAGACAACGTAAACCGATACAAAATCCACTTAAGCTCTATATGCAGAACACCGAAGTTGAAAAAGTAGACAACATTAAAATACTCGGGCTTATCTTCGATAATAAGCTAACGTGGATGCCACATATGCAATACCTAAAAAGTACATGTACAAAAAAAATGAACATCATAAAAGCCTTGACGAACAATAGCTGGGGAGCTGACCAAGAAGTCATCATAAAAATCTACCAGGCATTAATTAGATCCAAACTGGACTACTGTGCAATAGTTTACGACTCGACAAAAACCAGTACACTGAAAATTATTGATGCAATTCAAAATGCCGCCCTAAGAATAGCTACTGGAAGCTACAGGACTAGCCCAATAAACAGTATATTGTTTGAATCGAAGGAAACCTCACTGGAGCAAAGAAGAAAATACCTAAACCTAAAATATGTAGTAAAAATGTCCTCTACTGCAGATAACCCCACCTACAATAATATATTTACAAATAGATACATGCAACTACAAACCAAAAAACCGAAGCTACCAATTCCATTCTATGCAAGAATTGCCAAGTATACAACTCTTGCTGAAATTACATCGACACCAATCATTCCACGAAAAGACAAAACAGCTCCCTGGATTTTAAGAATCCCTGAAACTAATGTTGACCTCGCAAAATATTCCAAAGATTAAATAAATAGTTTAGAACATAGAAATAACTTCCAACAACTATGCAGTAAATAAATACCCAAACTACCGAAAAGTATACACCGACGCATCCAAACTGACCAGGGAGTTGGATTTGCCTTCATCTGTGGAAATATGCGTAAAAAATTCCATCTTCCAAAAGCCGCATCCATCTTCACAGCAGAAGCTTGTGCAATTCTCGAAGCTTTTCATCATACACAAAGCAACAATATTCAATCTCCCATCATTTTTACAGACTCCATGAGAGTAATTAGAGCAATAGTAAAACAAAACATGAAATCATTCTAAATATTCAATATATTTTTACGTACCTCACCAACATTAACAAAGACATAATCATCGCCTGGGTTCCATCCCACCAAGGAATCAAAGGTGAGGAAGCTGATATAGCAGCCAAAGAAGCAACATCGCCCGCCTCGAATGTCATCCGAAGACGAATTCCTTATTAGGACCTTGTGGTATCATTATACCATGCCGAAAAACAATCATGGAATAAAATATGGAACATTTCCAAAAAAACAAAAATACATGAAATAACTCAAGATTTCTACCAAACAATGCCTAGCCACAATATGAAAAGGAAAGACAGAATAGTCATGACAAGACTTAAAACAGGACACTGCAAACTCACACATTAGTATCTATTAAAAAAAACAGAACCCCCACTGTGTAACCAATGCAACCAAATTTTATCAACCAATCATCTTCTATTTAAATGCAGCAAGTACCATGCTCAAAGACAAAAGTACAAAATAACTTCACCGGCAACCCTGACGTCGCAGAAACACATAGGAAATGTTCTGAATTATCTGAAGGACACTAACATCTACCATAAAATATAATCGTCTTCTTGAAAAGAAGGAAACAGTACCTAGCCGTCGCTAATGACCAGAAGGTAGATGCGACGTTAATCATAAATTTAAAAAACAAAGTTTTCTACCTTTTGATACATTTTTTTACCATCTCGATTTTTTCTTTTTTTTGTTTTCTGCCATATTCCATCCCACCATGTTACATTTATAATTCTCGTTTCTTTTTTTATTTTCTCTATGGTTATCTTTTGGAATTATGATTGAAGATTGTAGTTTTATAATAAATTACTTTTTGTATACTTTTGATATTGTATTTTTTATGTGCTTACGAATATTTATTTAAAGATTTCATAGAGCTTGTGTAAAAAGTTTTTCCAATTTATATTATTATTGTAGTTAAAATTGTAAATGTAATGTATTGTAAATCTAATGTATTGTAAAAATGGTAAATACGTTTCATATGAAAAATTAATTATTATTTCGACTGAATATTTTTCTTTTTATTGTTTTATTATAATGTCACAGTATATAAAAATACTTACTGATTCTTAAAATAAAATAAAGTCATACTTGATACATTTGCAAATATATTTCAAATTTATTATGCCATTCAAAATTTTTATACCTAAATTTATAACAACATTATTAGTCAAAAATTTTTACATTCCTTATACTGAAAGGTCACATGTGGCCCTTACATTTACTTTCCTGATCGCTAGCAGTATCCCTCCACTGCATCGATCTCTCTACTGTTGATGCGTTGAAATGATCACAAACTCGCATTAAATACAAATGTACACGTATAAATTGTTTACTTTACAATAGCTGCTAAAGTTAAAGAAAGATAGGAAAAGTTGTTTGTACATAGGCCGCTGCTGCGGGACAGAATGAACAAAGTGAGAACTAATTTTCATGTGGGAAAACCGGCAGATTCGAGCGAACAGCTCGAGCGGCCCACGTCGAGGAAAAAGTTCACTGTCTCTACTGAATGAAATCCTTCACAATAGTAAATTTCTTTAAATATAAATTCAATAACTTTTTTTAATGTTAACGATTTTTTAGAGTTTCAACATATTTAAAATTGACTTTTTTTTTCTTAATCATTTTCTTTCTTCACATTTGCTTAAAATTTTTGAAAAATTGAATAATTAGATCTTTATCTCATATCTATGTATCATGCATTCTGTCAGTGCAAGTACCATAATTTTTTTCATTTCATACAATTCAAGTAGTGCTTTATTCTTCACGTTGCTATAGAAATTTCTTTTTTACAGATATTTGAATACGATTCGAAAGTGTCTCTTTTGAAGAACATTCGTATATTTCATAGATTCCAAAAAATTGTTACTATATAATGTTTTTAATAGAATGTTCTTTTTTGTTTGTAGGGGACGCGTCCCGCTGGGCCTACGACCAGGGCTAATAAACGTAAAAGTAAGCTGAGGAATGCATATCTGGGGAGTATCGTTAGGCCCATAAAGTATTTGCTAAAATATAAATTTATGAGACTGGCCAGCCCAATGGTGCACCTAAACCTACCTACCGAATCACGTGATTGGGAAAGACACAAAGCCATATAAAGCCGACATGGCATGCAAGGTCTCTCAATTCTCTTCTGTTTTTGAACCGACTAACACCGTACGCGAGACCCTCAAATTGTTATGTTGTGTGTAATATAATATGATTGTTCACTGTAAAATATTTTGAAGTGTAAAATTATTAATTTAAATTTTTCATAATTTTTATATATTAATAATTATTTTAATTATAACTTTATTTAACAATTCAATTCATACGTTTATATAAATACGTATCTTAATTTAATATTATTTCATTTTAATGATTTCATGATGAAAAATGAATGATATCATATCATTTATCACTACTCGTGTTTTATTCTAAATATTTTTTATTTCATTTTGTACAGTAAAATATATCGAATATAATGAAACGTATATGACATAAAATTATATTTATATTTTAAATATAAAATTTAATAATTTACAAATATTTTTATAAGAAGTCCAAGGAAAATAAATAAATAAATTTCGCACGTGCAATGATTTATCAATTATAATTTTTATACTGAAGTTAAAATCACTATTCATATTTTTTCACCTTATTATTATTTACAAATTCTAAAATTAAATTTGTATAAGAAGAAACCTAATAAACAAACAAAAAAAAAAAATGAAAGTAAAACCTGAATTGAATTTTATGAAAGGATATAATAAATTTATTTCAACGGAAAATATTTGTAGACATTTCTTTGAGAAATTTTAATCAAACATTTTCAGAATTATATACTTTAAATTAATTGTTGTATCTCAAAATAAATAAAGTTCAAATCATCATAATTCTTATTTCTTATATGAAATATATTTCTTATGTAGAAACCAAAATCAAAAGGAAACCAAATCCAAAATATTTTGAATTTAAAAAATAAATCCGCAGAATAATATTATATAAATATTTGAATAAATATTTTATGGAAATTAAATTGGACATTCAATGACGAATTAAAGGTACCAAAAAATATACTAGATAAACAAGAAAAATGTAAAACAAATTGTCTTGATCAACTTTTTGCTTTATTAATATACAGACATTTCTCTGATAATTTTTCAAGGCAATAGAATCACTTACCTATTCTTAAAATGAATACGCAAAAAACGCGACGTTATATAGAGAGAATCGATTGCATGACCTTTATTGTAATACCACGACGACGTCCTGTAAAAATTGGGATATTGATGACAGAATTGTTTTGTAAAATTATCACATTCTTTTTTTCTCCTTTGGACTTATTTCATACGAGTCCTTAGTTGATATCCTGAATATTAAATTAAGTAACAGATATTGAGCTAGATTTAAATAATTATAAACTTTCGTAACATTAGATCTTTTGATTAAGTTTAAAGTACATCCCAGTTAATATTTCACAGATATGATTAAAATTAAATGGTTTTTCTCAATTGGAAATAATTGGAAGTATTCATAAAAATTGTTATAAAAATCTGACTTTGGGGGTTTGTAATAGTACTTATTAAAAAACAAGGAAATATTAATAGATACAAATTTAAGAAACTATTAGTTTTCCCACATTTCCTAATAGAAGTATATATGTTAAAAACATATATGTTAAAAAATCACAAATACATACATACATGTATATTCATCTACTGACACAGCATATTCTAATGCTGATATAATGGTACCATTCAAAGTGCACAAAATAATTTTTGCATCATCATAATTGAAATATTTATGTAGCTGTAAGTGGGACACCCTGTATATATTACATATTATTGATGTTATTGTTGTTGTATCACGCATATACATATATATATATAGAGTATCCCGAATTTAAATATCAAAACATCAGTGTTAGAAATATCAGTCGATAATTTCCGTCTGTAGAGATGGCGTAAAATTACAGACGATGAGCGAGAAAAAAAGAAAGAGAAAAAAGCAAAGTAAGAAGTCTATAAATTGTAGCCGTAGTCGTTGCTAGATCAGAACAGTCGTAAGAACCGTAAGAACAGTTAGAACAAGTATTCAATCATATATAGATCAGATCAGAAGATCAGTAAAAGTAAAACCATTGTTAGTAAAAGTAAAAAAAATTAGATTATTGCGCGTGCCGTTCGTTTTATAGTTACAAGTTATATTAAGCCATTATTCGTTTAATTTTCTTTTGTATTGTACCACGTATTTTTTTTTTTTTTTTATCTGAAATACATAGTACAATACAATCAGTGAAAGTTTTGACAAGTGTCGTCTTAAACTGATTCCAAATCATGAATTAAAAAGTAAAAACTCAACAATCAGAAATGTGTAGAAAATTGCTAAACTAAAAAAGAAGTTTTTGCTCCATTTTAGAGAAAACCACAAGAAAAGAAAGAAAAAAAGTTTTTATTTTCTCACTTATTCGATACTAATCAATTCAAGAAAGCAAACTGTTGTTTTGGTATATCAAACATCATTAGAACAACGTCTAATTACAATTATAATGACCAATGTTCGATCTAATGCTTATTTTATTACGAAAAACATTTTAAAGAATATCTTCATTAAATAGATAATATTATAAGATGATAATATGATAAAAATAGATAATTACACGAATAAGTGTAAATAAATAAGTGGGAAGACAAAAACTTTTGTATTTCTTTCTTCGCAATTTTTTCCAAAATAAAGCAAAAACAAGCAAATTTTAAAAAAGCTTTCTTTGTTAATTTGTCTTGTTATTTTTCTTAGTTATTTAATTATAATGATAAATATATATATATGTATGTATATATATATATATATATATATACATAAAATTATTATATATATACATATATATGTACAGACAATCCCCAGACATTATCTCCCGATTTTCATTCAAATAAAAAACAAAAGATCTACTTGTGACTCAGCCACAGAAGCATTAAGACCTGTTTTTTTAACATATCGTTAAAAATTTTCAACCGCGTATATCATATTTGTATAATGATCTAGTAAGTATAACTCTAGTGATAATGATGTCGGTTTTGAGTCATGTTGGTATGAGTCGACATGGCAACCAAGCCTATTCCTACAAATTCAGATCTATATACAATATTCAAATCTATATTACAATGTAATCTGCTACACAGAATATGCTACATTTTATGCAAATGCCACGAAATTTGATAGTACAATTCTTCAATCATTGACGGTGTTGATATTAAAGACTACGTTCCTGCAGAAACATAATCGGTCCTAAAACGACTAGATACATTATGTATGTTTATACTGACAGAATTTACCTAAATAAGAACGAAATCGTATCATCTTTAATTTGTATCTGATTAAGCTGAGCAAATATTACCAATTGTAAGTATTTGAGTTATAAGGTTTTTGAATCTTCTGCAAGTTTTATTTTTAATATTATGTTCTTTCAGAAGTGAATAGATTTTGTTTACCATTAAAAATGAAACTGAAATATTTCCATTTTTTTTTTTTTTGATATCTTTGTAGAATTAGCTGGATCGAAAGCATTTCTAAGAAGCTTTTACGTTAGAAAAAATTGGGTATATAATTGAGTATATTTCATTTTTAGCGGATCTAAGCATTTGTTCAATTTTGTTTGTAACTGAAATAAAGGACTTGGGATGTCGGTTTTTTAAATTTACTACTATTCTTTATTCTTCGCTAGGCAATCAAACAGGCAAAACGTTGCTTCTACAACTCGTGAGTTGTATGCACAGTAGTCCCCACTGATTTAGAAACACATACGAATACGTACAAGTGTACTAACAATAAATGTGATAAACATAAAGCGGCCGATTGAACTGCAGTGGTGTGAGTTCATGTCTGTGTAACAGCAACAGAATGGATACTGAACCAGAAATGCCACCAATCCAGCTAAAAATCTCAAGATCGGGAACACAATACACCGCTCAAGATATAACGAAAAATATTCTAGAAATGAGCACTGAGGTTTGCCAACAGACTCAACACAAATACCAATGAACACTAGCTTATCACACACTTATTGTTAGCACAAAACAAAAAGAGGAAGATTCTTCCAGGTAAAGAAATACTAAAAACATGCACACAAATGCTTCACAAGCGCAACTAACGTGGCTACAAGAAATACCTACAAGTAACACATACAGTGTTTTGACAGTAGATGACGCTACAGCTGACATCACCAACGCAACCAAATTAGAGAAACCTCCTAGTAGAATTGCTAGAGCAACAAGCAGGGACCAACAACTTTGTCTTAAAACAACTAAAAGACAATCAAATAAAAATCCAATTAAAGAGGTCAGAACATTATAGAAAAATAGTTACCGCGCTAAAATCTAAAAATGCCGATTTTCACACTTACCAACCTAAAGCGGACCGAAGCTTCAAAGTAGTAGTCCATGGAATTCATCCAAAAACAAACCCAAAATAAAATTACTGAAGAATTAAAACACCATGTAGCTAGGCCTATAGCGCCTCGAGTACGAGTTTCGAACACCGACTCGTACAAGTCGCAAGTGGCTGTGCGCCTAGCGTCGAAGTCTAGCGATATTCGACGTTAAGCAAACAGAGTGCGGAACACCGCTAGGACCGTCCAGCCTAGCGAGTAGTTATAACAACAAGCGTCTGAGGTAAGGGGTCGCTGCCATCAGCCCCACTGATGAGTTTAGGCAGCGACTCTGAGACGAAACGCATAACCTTTCCTCACCTTACCCAAATCCTACATCTTCCCAGTTTCCTCGCCATAATACGAATTGTAAATAAATAAAAATGTAAATATATAAATTATGTAGATAACACACATACTTCATCCTCAAAACCCTTCAACCACAACCACACTGTTAGAACAATATAACTACGCTACCAAGCAACCGTTATCCCTACTCATTATTGAACTCGAACCAAACAATAACAACAAAAACATATACAACATAGACAAACTATTAAACACTATTATAAGATTTGAACCGCCTAGACCAAAACGCGACATACCTCAATGTTAAATGTCGCTGTTAAATGTTTGACCACACAAAAAACTATTGTAACAAAACACCAATTTACAGCCAATGTGCAGACAACCATTTAACAGCGTTGTATCCACAATAAGGCAGAATAGATAACGTTAAATGTAGCAACTGCCAGAGAAATCGCTCTGCAAGCTACAAAGGCTATATAGTGCTGAAGCAATTACAAAATTCCCTTCCTTAAGAAAAAGAACTGAAATAAAACAACAACTACTTACAATATAAACCAGTATTCACTCAAACATTAAACAATTCACCTCATAACCAACAATACCTAAATGCAAGCAATAGAATGTATGCTCAGATAACTGTTGAAGGTAACACACGAATAACCACGCTGGAAAAGAATCTACAGAACTAAAACAATTACTAATTCAATCGATAAAAAACACGGAACTCATAATAAATATGCTAACAGCACAAACCACGCTACAGCAACAAACACAGCAAATATCTACAATGTTAGAACTACTAACAAAAATCGTCAATAACAACAAATAATGGATAGAAAAATTAAAATAGCAATATGGAACAGTAATGGGCTACAACAAAGAATACAAGAACTCAAAGTATTTATCCACACTCACGACATCACATTGACATCATAGCAATCTCGAAAACCCGATTCACAAACAAAAACTATGTAAAAATTCCACACTTCACCATATACGATGCGAAGCATCCATCAGGGAAAGAACACGGATCTGCCATCATCATTAAAAACAGTATTAAGCACTACTTACATAGTTTTACCAGACACGACTACCTACAATCAACAACAGTAACAATACAAACCTCAAACGGAGAAATACAAATTTCAGCAATTTACTCATCTCCAAAACACAAACTTGCACCAGAACAATACGAACAATTTTTTCAAATCTTAGGATAAATAAATTTATAGTCGCGGGAGACTTTAACGCTAAAAACAAATACTGGGAATTAAAAAGAACAACACCCAAAGGAAAAACACTGCAGAAAATTGTAGATAAATTACCATTAACAACATTATCTACGGGTGAACCCACCTACTGGCCATCAGCAATGGAGAAAACTCCTGACCTATTAGATTTTGCTATAGTCCAAAGCTTAAACAAAATGCATTTCAAACTATCGTCAAGTTCGAAATTAAGCTCTGATCACACACCCATAACAATAAATTACTTGCAAAATCCAATACAAACAGAAAACAGACCCATCCTAAAC
Organism: Tetragonisca angustula; assembly: GCA_036937485.2. Taxonomy (NCBI): domain Eukaryota; kingdom Metazoa; phylum Arthropoda; class Insecta; order Hymenoptera; family Apidae; genus Tetragonisca; species Tetragonisca angustula. Next base: position 149,382 of record JAWNGG020000201.1, read on the forward strand.
AATAGCACAACAGACTGGAATAAGTTTAAATCAATATTTAGCGAAAAACTAAACTGCAACATTCCACTGAGAACCCCAAAAGACATTGAATATGCGGTGGACTACCTAACAAAAATAATCCGCTGCTAATAACAGGAAAGAAGAATCAGCTTGGCTATCCACCGCTGCCAATGACAGGAAAAGTACTTGTCTACCATTCCCAGATCAAGTATTACGAAAGATAAAACAAAAAAGATTAGTAAAAGCACAATGGCAAAAACGTAAAACACCGGAAACCAAAAGACAACTGAATGCGCTCACTAGAGAAGTTAAAAAAATCACAGGAATATAATAACAAAGAATTTAACAAATATTTTTCTAACCTAACACGCCCAGCGAGGACACAAACTAGTCATTATGAAAAGCGACAAAACGACTAAAAAACCAACAATGCCAATACCTGCAATAAGAAAACCAAATGGTTCTTGGGCAAAGACTTCCCTAGAACAAGCATCCACACAATATCTACATCAAACCTTCCAACCTAACAACACGACATCGGAACTAATAACAACAAACGATTTCGTTGACGAGAGATATCACAATACTATACGCTAAACTACAATAAATAAAAAAGATTGATCACAACATTTAAAACTAACAAAACTCCGAACTTCAACCTAATTAGTGGAAAAGTAATCAAACAACTTCCAATCAAGGCTGTCAGATTCATCACAATAATATTCAATGCCATATTTAGATTATATTATCTTCCAATTACATGGGAGTTTGCCGAGATAATAATGCTACCTAAATCAAATAAAAACATACACGAACCATCTTCGTATAGACCCATTTCTCAGTTACCTATATTTTCCAAAATGTTAAGAAAGATACTCCTAACCAGGATTAAGGAAACAATCAGCATCTAATTCCAGATTACCAGTTCGGCTTTAGAGAAAAACATGTTACAACAGAACAAGCTCACAGAATAATTAACAAAATTAATACCTTTGGAAAATTATACTTTTGGAAAGCAAGAAATACTGCACGTACTTGTTTTTGGATATAGAAAAAGCATTCGACAAGATTTGACATGCAGGACTACTCGAAACCATCAAGCAGCACTTTCCTGACTCAATTTACCAACTACTAATCTTATCTAAGCAACAGACGTTTTATGTAAAGGTAAAAGATGCACGCTCATACAAGAAATAAACACTGGCGTCCCACAAGGAAGTGTATTAGGTCCAGTACTCTATACTTTTTATACGGCAGATATTCCTACAACATCAAGCACAACATGTACATTTGCAGATGACACAAGCATACTAGTAATACATGAAAACCCGCAGGAGGCAGTAAAAATATTACAAAACCACATAATATTATTAGAAAAATGGTTAGACGAACGGAGAATAAAGGTAAACCATAGTAAGTGCAATCACATTACGTTCACGAACCTAAAAGGTAATACTCCAAACATCACACTACGCAACAACGTAATACCACAAACTAAAGTGGTAAAATATTTAGACTCCACCTAGACTCGAAACTAACATGGAGACAACATATTTACAAAAAGATACAACAAATTAGAAATGAAAGAAAGGAAACGTACTGGCTAACCAATCGACGCTCGAAACTAAGCACAGAAAACAAACTACTAATTTACAAGACCATAATAAAATCTATTTGGACGTATGGTATCCAACTATGAGGCACCACAGCGAAAAGCCACATCGATAAAAAACTATACAATAAACCATTCTTTGAACAATAGTAGACGCACCATGGTTGAAACGAAAAGTTACGCAAGGACCTTCAAATACCATCCGTAAAGGAAGAAATACAGCAAATATCCACTATACACAAAGTAAGAACAACAAACTACCCAAATCTTAGCCAATTAGGCCAGTATCAAAAAGAGATTGAAGAAAAAACACATCCGCAGGACCTGATGACGCAGAATTGATTGCATATGTAAGAAAACTGCAACAGTGTTACTCCTCCAATGAGAGAAGCACCCACACGCTACCCATCAACCTACAACAACTCGCCGAATGTTTCACGAGACAAATCGCAGGAAGATACCCTAGGGGTTACATAAAAAAAGCCTACTATTCTTATTACAATAGTATTATATTAATAGAGGGCGCCCAAGCCAGTTGAGAGATGACGACTGTAAGTGAGAAAGTGAAGTAATTTTTGAATAAATTAGGAAGAAAAAGAGGGATTATACGAGGTTTGGAAGGCAGAGATAGAAAGAAAGAGGCTTGAGTTTGAGAAGAAAAAAAAGTAGGTGACAGAGGATAAAGAGAAAAACAGAGGTGAAAGGGAAAAGTTGAAAAGGAGAGAAAGGGAGGTTAGGAAAAAACAGCAGGTTGGAGGATCGAAAGCAGTGACCTACTGAGGATCGGTAATCAGGGAAGTGAGCACAGCCGATAAAGAAAATGTTGGGAGGGGATAGAGAATTAAGGAATATAAAAGGAGGGATAAGAGTGAAAAATCGGTGAAAGAAAAGAAGGTAAGGGCGGTGAATAGTGAAGCAGGATTAGATAAATGGTACAAAAGAAGGGCAAAAGCAAAAGGAGAGGTCAAGAGTGAGAGAGAGAGAGGGAAAATAAGACTAAGAAGGTAGAAGCACCAAAGCAGAGAAAGAATAAGATGAACGGAATAAGATGAGGAAAAGAATGTGTAGAAGAGCTTAAAAAGGTGATACAGGAAATGGGACTGCAACAGCAGATGGTTCAAGGATTAGGCGATTGTATAGAAAAGAAAATTGGGGTAGAGATGGGGAAACTCAAAAATGAAATAAAGGAGGAAATGTAAAAGATAGAGAAGTGGATGGCTGAAAAAAGGAGAAAATTAGAAAAAAGAAAAGGAGGGGAAGAATTAAGAGAGAAGAGCGAGAAGGAAAAGAGGTAGGAGGTAAGGAGTAGGATTACTGCTATAGAAAAAAAGTTAGAAAGAAAGGAGAGGAGAAGGAATATTATAATAAAAGGAGTAGATTTGAACGAAAAGAATAAGGAAAAGGTAGTGGAAGGAAAAAATTGGTGAAAAGGTGGAAATAGAAAGTATAAAGAAGGTAGAAGGGAGGAAGGATATGATTCTAGTGAAAACAGGAAGCTTGGAGTAGAAGAGAGGTATAATATCTAAAAAATATAAGCATAAGGGAGAAAAGCAAAGATTGGAGAACGACCTCACGAAGAGGGGGAGCGGGAAATGTAAAAGGAACCGAGAAAAATCGTGGAAAACGAACGGAAAAGAGGAAGGAAGACTTGGATTAAATATGATAAGATAGATGGTTTATAGCGGAAATGGGACGAAGAGGAGAAAGTACTAAAGACTTGAAGAGGGATTAGAAGGGAGAAAGAAGAGAAGTAGCTGGAGAAGTAGAGGCGGCAGGAGAGAAGAGGGAGAAAGGAGTAGGAAGGAATAAAAAGCAAAAAAAGGAGACGAATAGTGAAAGAAAAGGACAAAGTGTAATAATGGTACAAGGAGTGAGACCGAAGAGAGGGTGTTGGAAAAAGAAAGGACTATAATTATATAGAAGAGTGGTTCTAATGTAAGATATAACAGGCTGTTATTTATGGATTTTTTTTTGGTTTGTTATATTGGTTTTATTATATTTTATTTTATTTTTTATTTTATGTTCTATTTTACTTTATTTTATTATATTTTATTTTTTATTTTATTTTATTTTGTTTTATTTCATTTTATTATACTATATTTTATTTTTTCTTTTATTTTATTTTATTTTGTTTTATTTCATTTTATTATACTATATTTTATTTTTTATTTTATTTTATTTTATTTTGTTTTATTTCATTTTATTATATTATATTTTACTTTATTTTGTTTTATTTTAGTTTACTTTATTTTATTATATTTTATTCTATTGTATGTGTTTTATTTTATACGAAGAATGTATGGAGGATGAGATGGAGCGGAAATTGTAATCCTTTGGGAAATCAATAAAAATCTATCTACATATCTAGTATTATATTAATAATATTATACTAATTCTTTTTCACATCTAGATTGCTGGATTCGGTTGTTTGAATATTACATTGTTTGAGTGTGAAGAGAAGTCTGACAAAATTCCTGCTATTTTGGAAAATGATTTTTTAATTCTCGTTTTAATGGCCGATAAGTGAATTTTTTTTAATGGATTTGTCTGCATTGTAAATTTATTTATCAGTGAGAATAAATTTTCTATGGACAATGTAAATGTCCATTGTAGACATTTGAGTCGGTAAATTTTCGTTATTATGAAAATAACGATTGGCAATGTGTCTTTCTTCCTTGCATAAAAAAACAATTGATTTGTTCATTGTTGTAAAGATTTGGTATGTTGTATTTTCTAGGAAATTCAAAAATTTTTGACATTGTCTAGATCTACAAAAACTTATCTTCTAAAATTTATAATTTCTGTCATATGGTTGGTCGGCCACGGCATAGTGTCAGCTAAGATTGAGTTGATGCAAAAGTTCGTTTTCGCGCTTGATGGCGTTGCATCGTAAAACCGAAGTATTATTTACTTCATGCGTGTAAAGTTTTGATGACGTTCAACAAAAGGAATTTTAGTGAGTACTTGTGAAAAATATTGTGTTATTTGGTTATTTAAATTTTGTTAAGTATTAAAAATGGCAGAAAATAAGAAGCATATGTTTTCGACATACAGTAGTGCTACAGTAGTGCCGTCATAATTGACCACTTAGATCTGGGAAGTGACTATCGCTTATCCCCACTAATTCTTGGAATTGAAATTATTCCAACTCCATACCGTACGTCCGTGTGATACAAAACACAAAACAAAACAAGATATATGATACTCATATTTCGGTACATTTCGGTACACGATTGCCTGGTATCAGTATAACAGTTGATGCTCATCCCTACTCTTTCTTTCAATGACAATTTGCAGAATACGCCACCCCTTTCAACACATTCGCGACCTGCAAATTTTTCGCTTTTCTAGTACTCATTGCCGGTGAAGATAAAAAAACTCTCAAGCTAATTGTCGCAAATTTCTAACGTTAAAACAGGGACAAAAATTAGAAAATTTGTTTTGGAATATTAGTCTTGTAACGATCTGTTTGATCGAAATTTGATTGAAAAACTTTCCAACCAGGAATAAAATTTGAAAAGACGTGAATTCACGTCAGCGGCAACCAAGAAAGAATTTAAAAATACATGAATTCACGTCCGCGGTTGCAAATACTATGTTAAGTGTTCACTTTCGACTGTTGGATACTTGCGAGAGTACTACTGGTATTATGCTCTTTTATTTTCGAAAAGGCGAGAATACAAAAAGATATGCACTGTATACGGTAAGAATGCTGTAAGTGGTTCAGACGGTTTCGTGAAAACAATTTTAATTTTAGCGATACACTACGTTCTGGACGATGAAATATAGAGCGCTATTGAAAATCATCGGCATAGAAATCATCGACAATTCGAGAGATTGGATAAATTCTTGGAATAAACCAATCAACAGTGTCAAAGCGAGTACATTAACTTGGAATAGTCAGCAAGGATGATGTATGAGTACCGTATGTTGACGGAGTTAATTGAGAAAAATTTGATAGACCGAATTTCGTTACAGGTGATAAAAATTGTGTATAATAACATTAGATGTAAGAGATCATGCTCCAAGCACAATGATGCCTCTTCAACCAGCGCAAATCCAGTTTACCTCCAAAGAAAGTATGTTATGCATTTGGTGGAATTGGAATCATTTATTATGAGCTGTTATCTGAAAGCCATACCATTAATTCGGAGAAATACTGTGAACAGAACTAAATGAATTAAAGTGAGCAAACGACCAGAAGCGGTTTGAATTAGCCAACATAAAGGGCATTATGTTCCAGCACAACAATGCTAGACAACAAGTGTGTTTGGCTATCTGAAACAAACTTTTACAACTTGGCTAGGATGTTTGGTTCATATACCGTACTCTTGTACCGACCCTGCGCTTTCCGATTACCATTTATTCAGATCACTTCAAAACAACTTAAATAGTAAAAATTTTACTTCCTTAGAAGACTGCGAGAATGACCTGGATCAGTTTTATAGATCTCAGAACTTCTATGAGTACGGGATTAGGCAGCTATCGGAGAGATGGAGAAAGGCCAACAGAACTATATTGACATACTATATTGATTAAATGCAATTTTTAGCAAATGAAATTTTTTCTTCAAATTTTTGTCAAAAAACATGTAGCGACGAACATTTGCATCAACCGAATGTAAAGCTCTGTCTCCACTGAGACAACAGTAGGCAATCTTTTGTCGCTCTTTGTCGCTACATGTTTCAAAAATTTCCAAACATCAATTTATATAAACCTCAAGTCCTCACTAAAACAACAAGAAAGATTTAGTTGATGTTTCATGTAAATTGAAAAAGCTACTTGATGTCGAATATTTCTTTGCGTTTTTATCGTCAGCGACCAATATCATCACTTATTGTTTCCATTTGAAGCAGTAAAGATCAAAGGAAAATAAAACACAGGAGGTCATATATCGCCATTTATAATCTTAATATATATTATTTCATCAAAAATTTGTTATATTAAAAAAAAATCTTTATGAAGTAAATTATTATAATGAAAAAAATTTAAATTATTAATTCATAAAAAAATTTCTATATCATTTATTAATTTATCAACAGCTATTACTATTAATTATACGTGAAATATATGAAATTAGGACTACACTTATTAATTCAAATTATTTCATCATTACTGTCCAAACTAATTTAGGTTTTAAAAGAATTTCTCATATTATAAAAGATATTAATTCAGGGTGAATAAATCGATTAATTTATATAAATAGTATATCATTTTATTTTTTATTAATTTATTTTCATGTTAGACAAAATTTATTTTATTACTCATTTAAGTTAACTTGTGCATGAACAATCGAAAATTGTTCAATTCAATTTTATTTTTATTAGTTGCTACTGCATTTTTAGGCTGTAGTAAGTCGCAAAATTATTAGCACTCATATATATTTACAAAAGAATGCATTGAATAAGTGATTTGTAAAAATATTTTTAATACTTTTTTGGTTGTAACATATATTTTATACCCGAAACTAATAGAGCAATACAAAAAAATAAGAATATTTATTGTTAACGAATAAAAATAACAGTCAATAACAAAATATATGCTTTCCTGACCTCACAAATTTTGGCACAAAACAGTGTTCTGTAATAATAAATATACTTACCATAACAATAATATATCACTGCTCAATGTATCGTTAACTCTTGAAAAGAAACGTTATAACTCAAATACTTGTATCGAACTTAATTTATTCAATATTGCATATGATAATGGATAAAAAAGATACAGAAAGAAGTGTAGATGTGAGAAAAATTGTAATTTCACACTGGAAGGATGGCAAGTCATACAGAGAAATATGTAAAATAATCGTCAAAAATTTTAGTACCATGAGAAATATCAGGTTGGAAATATCAGAGGAAACAGTAGAAAATAAGAGTGGACATGGGAAAAAGAAAATCTTAAATACAGGATAAGAACGTTTTATTATAAAACAAATAAAAAAAAATCGAAAGAAAGTTCTCCCAGAATTAATGAGACGTTGGAAAATGTTGGAAAATCTTTCCGAAAAATCTGTCTCAAATGAAACAATACGACGAGTACTGAGAAAATATTCATACAATAGACGCGTTGCTAGACGAAAACCACTAATATAAGTGCAATCAATAGAAAAAAATTAGATTTTTCAAAAAAAATATATATCAAAACCTGTCGAGTTCTGGCATAATATCATTTTTTGTGACGAAAGTAAGTATAACGTTTGAGGGTCAGATGGTCATTCAAAAATACGAAGAAAACCAAACGAAGAATTCAATTCAAAAAATCTTCAAGCAAGTGTAAAGCATGGAGACGGAAATGTAATGGTGTAGGGATGTTTCAGTTATCACGGTATGGGAAATTTACATATTATTAAATAAAACAGGAATGAAACAATGTATTTAGACATTTTGAGAAACAATTTAAAGCAGAGTGCCGAAAAAATGAATATTTTTAACAAGTTCATGCTGTACAAAGACAATGATTCGAAACACAAAGCATATGCTGTAAGGGAATGGCTTTTGTATAATTGTCCAGGAGTTATTGATACACCTCCGCAATCACCAGATCTCAACCCAATTGAGATGATTTGGAATAAAATTGATATACAAATTCACAAACATAACATAACTAATAAAAATGTTTTAGAAGCTGCACTGAAATCAGAATGGGATTTTGTAGACATAAATTATATAAAAAAGTTGACAAAAAGATTGGCAGAAGTGATAGAGCAAAAAAGCTATTCTACAAAATATTGAAAAGCGAATTTACTGTTAAATATTTTACTGTAATTAACTCTTATACGAAGTGTGCCAATATTTTTGTGAAGTCAGAAAAGCATATATCTTGTTATCGACTGCTATGTTTATTTGTTAACAATAAACATTGTTATTTTTTTGTATTGCTCTATTAGTTTCGAGTATGAAATATATGTTACAACTGAAAAAGTATTAAAAATATTTTTATAAACTACTTATTTGATGCATTCTTTTGTTAGTATATACGTGTGCCAATAATTTTGGAACTCACTGTATTCAACAGCAGATTCAAAGACCTCTATCATAAAAACCATCTCTCCCATTTCCATTGCATCTTAAAACTCCCACCATAGAACACAAACAGGAAAAAATAGCACCTTGGACCTTAAAAACTCCTGAAATTAACCTAGCAGATACTCCGAAAAAGGACAAAGTGAGCCATAACCACAAAACCATGGAGCTTAATCAAAAATTCAACCAATACCAAAAATCTACACAGATGCCTTAAGATCTGAAAAAGAAAGTAGGAAATGCCATCATAACTGAAAACAAAACAATAAAAGAACGCTTCCCCCTCAATGACCATATTCTCAGAAGAAGCACACGCAATACACAATATCCTAAACATATCCAAACGAACATCCATACGAGTAACATAATCTATATCAACTCTATGAGTATAACCAATGCCTTATCAAACCCAATGAAAAAGAACAAGAACGACATCATCAGAAGCATCTTTACAATTTACACTGAACTCCATAATTTGAATAAAAACGTAACAATAGCCTCTCATTAAGCCATCATTGACAACGAATTGACAGATCTGAATGCAAAGAAAGCGTCGATCCTACCACTAAGTGAGCCACAAACTCCCATCTCGTATCAAGAACTCATATATCAAGCAAAAACCAACGTCAAGGATTATGGACAACAACAAATCGAACAAAGATCCACAATGTCGTAAATGACTTCTACCAAGAAATCCCTTTTAGCGGATTAACAAAAAAAAAAGAACTATATTAGCCCGATTAAAACAAGACACACCAAAATAATCCATGAACATCTTATCAAGAACACCGATCCTCCCTTCTGCAATAGATGCTAAAAATCGCTCACAACCCAACACATCTTACATGAATGCACAAACTTCGGGCGACAGAAAAGATTTCATAGAATTAACGCCACCGCCCTGATTTCCCAAACCACCTAAAGAAAACATTCCAATTCTTAATAGATATAAATCTGTATCACAAAATGTGAATACTGAATATGAGTACTAAATCGCTAATGACCTCGATGTCAATGCAACTTTAAACCTACACAAAAAAAAAAAATTGGGTTTTTCAAATTAATAGCTTCGTCGACGCATGTATTGTAAATTCTCGTAACTTTCTAGTTCTAGAAAAATAACTTTTTAGAACAACTGGCTAGCCGCTACAACCTAACATGGTATCAAAAGACCAATAACTGGTAAGAATATCTTTTTTCCAAGATTTTTTTTTTTTTAAGTTTTCAAGGTTCGATGTTTTTCTTTTATAAAACTATATATATATATATATATACATATTTTTATTGCGTAATTAAAAAAGATAGGTATTTCAGATATGTAAAGAACATAACCTTAGAAATTTAAGTTTTATGTATAAATTTATCTCTATCGTGATCATAGACTTTGCCAAAACGCGACAATCGAGAACCTCATAAAATGTAAATAAACCTATTTACTACTTATTACAATGATAATCTTCAAGTAACTTGAAATCCTGAACCAGTGTATCGAAATTTGTTAGTAATTCATAATGGAATACGCAAGAAAAGTTCTATATGATATTCATTTACGATAAAAGTGAACAGTCTTTCAGGGAAGCAGTTCGAATGTATAAAGATATATTTCCTCACAATTTTCTCATCACGAAATACATTCGCAAAGGTGGCCAAAAAGTTGCATCCTGATACACATTTCGGCTGAACAACAATAACGTTCGCTATTGTTTTACCGTCGTCCAACAGGCCGGAACGTAACAATATACAGAAATATCAATATCACATATAACTTGTTTTGTGTTGTGTTTGTTGTTTGTGAATGTTGTTTCACGCGGCCGCACATGTAAGTGGCGTCTAAAATAGCGTAGAGTGGGAATAGTTCCAATTCCAAGAATTGATGGGAATAAGCTACAAAGTCAAAAGTGTGGTCACTTGTGAGGGCAATATCATATATACATATATTATTATAGTTACAGGTATGCATTGTAGAGTAGTGATAGAATCATAAAATCAATCTTAAAATTTTCAAAATATTTTAAGTCTCAATAGGTGTCTTTTGCAGCTAACAATAAGTTAATCTTTATACTGAATATTTTCTACAATTTAGCATTTTTTTTCAAAACGAAGCATATTTTATCACTGCATATTGTTAATCAGTCACGCGGATTTCGTGCGCATCACACCAGATCAATGGTTTGGGTTAGGTTTGAATGATTATTCAGAATGATTGTTCAGATTCACCAATGGTTTCTTGAATAAATAAACAAAATTTATTTATCACAATATAACAAAGTCCAATAAATACAAGTTCAAATTAAATCCAAAAAAATGAAGTCCAAAGTTCAAAATTCGATATAAATACATTATTCGTTCAAAATTTGATTGAAAATTGCTCTAATTTATGCCCTTTTAAATCTCCTATCGGGAGAACAGTAAAAATGTCTACTTTGGGAGGAAGTAATATTCTGATAAGATAACGAATGTTCCAATGAGGATCAAGGTAACTTCTTCCAAAAATTAGACGAGATATTATGGAAAGGCATAAGTCCATGTTATGATGTGTAAAAAAACTGACCCGTACCTTTTCAGTTTCATTTGATCTGAATATGAGTTTATGATATGTCAATTTGCATGAGAATTCAGGAAAATATCACAGATATCTAAATCCTGGCGGAATGCGAGAATTTCTCCGACTATAAGGCGAGTCATCTAAGATTAGAAGCTGAAATATTTTCGAAACGATTAATTATATTATATCAAAAAATATTTCAGACAAAAGTTGAATGGATTAGAAAAAAGAGCATTAACTATAATTGTACAGGAATGCGTTCTTTTGCCCCTGATCCTACTATCAGTACCATTAAACATAATGTGAAGGACACATATCCGAGACGCAGTATTATTAGGCTCATAAAGTAATTGCCAAAATTACTGTATGGGATTGACCTTATTAACAAGCATAAAACGCCTTAGCTTGCCAATCACACAAAAAGAGTTGGTCTATATAAGGGCCAATTCCAACGCGCCACGGTGCACAGTGGGCCGGAGATTGAGAATTCACACAACATTTGTGAATAACTTTTGACTCATTAAAGATAATGAAATTTAACATAAAAATTGAAAAAAAAATTCCTTTTCAATGATACACAACACGATATATTTCATGCACGTTTAATCACTGTTTCGTTAACTTCATAAACAAATCTTTTAATAAAACTATGAAATAAATCAAATTATTTATTTCATAGTCTACTTATTATATTTCTGAAATAATTTAACTAATTATATATAAATAAAGCTTTTAATTTTGAAATTATGAACGAAATCGTGTAGTATTAAACGTACAAGAATATTTAGTGTAAAATGTAAAATTAAAATAAAATTAATTTATAAATCTGAGTTAAATGTTATTATAATATAAAAAGTAAATAAGTTATTATATAATTGATATTATAATTTTTAAATAAAATTATAAAGGTTTATTTTTTTGTTAGAAATAAATTATAAGATATATAGTGATTGTATTTAAACGTAGTTTATTTTGAAAGTTAAATTATACAAAATTAAACAATAAAAATAAGTAAGTTAATGTAAGTTTATGTTTATATATGTAATACAGGGTATTTTGTCTAACTGAGTACAGTGAAATATCTCGGAATAAGTTGAAGCTGCGAAAAAAATGTTTATACAAAAGTTTAATATAAAAAGATATTTTACGAAGTATTAACAATTTTTACATTCATATAATGATGGAGGATATTTCAAGGTTAACTTGATTTTTTTAAATCAGACCATACATTTTCTTATTCGTATTACGACAGCTGGTTTCAATACGAATCCAACTACAATATTGTACCGTTTCTTCTAATTAAATTAAGAACAATGAAATTTGCGTTAATTTACGTGACATTCGACGATGTCGTCCTATGCAGATGCGACGCAACCTGATGCACGATACGCAATACGCTCATTTCATCATCCTTAATTTAGGACTAAAAAAAGTCAAGTTGATCTTGAAATATCTTCCGTCATTATATGAATGGAAAAATTGTTAATACTACGTAAGACACCTTTTTATATTGAACAGCTTTTTGTATAAACATTTTTTTCGTAGCTTGAATCCATTCCGAGATATTTCACTGTACTCAGTTAGAAACACCCTATATATATATATTAATGAAATCTTAATTATCCAAGTTAATGTTAATAATATAATTTATTATATTTCTATAATTATATAATTATTCAGTTTCAAGTACAGAATTGAGGTTGTGTTGATGAAAAGAACACATGAACATGGATAAAACAGCGCGACGCAGTTGCATTATTTAAACAATAATATCTTAAACAGTCGAACGCAGACGGATATGATTTCTACATTATTACATAGGAGAAAATTCTCTGAAAAGATTCCTACTGGTTAGATTGCGGAACTCTGTGAAGTTTGACAAAATATTGCTGTCAAAGATAAAAAATTTTTTTAATTTTCTTCATTCCATTTAATATTTTTAAAAAATATATTATGTACCATAATTTGTAATGGGAAGTATGATTTCTCATTTAAAAAAAAACCATATTTTATCGAAAAAAAATTTAGAATAAAAAATTAAACACAGTTGACATTTCAAAGAAAAAGAATCAAATTATTTGATGAGACTCGAGATTTATAAAATGTTTAACTTTATGTATCTGTTTTAACTAAAATTATTATTATTTTTTATTAATTTTTTCATTTTTCAGGTTGGCGAACATTTAAAAATCAATATATATTTAAAAAAACATCAAAATAAGAAAGTTGATTTTTTTTGTCGAATGTCGTCTGGATTCTCAATCCGGCCCACTATGCGACGATGAGTAAAATAGTACACACATCTATCAGTACGCAATAGCAGTACACAACAGTCCGTGAAATAGTCAATAAAATTATCTAGCAAGCAACCATGTAACTAAGGCTGTGACTACCTTCACCGTGAGATTGCAAACAATCATTATCTTTTAATGTTGATACAATGAAGGTCAAGTTTGTTCCTTCTTTTTTAATAAAATTGTATATTTTTTAATACACTAATCAATTCAGCTCGTTATTATAGTGATTCACCATATATATCTCCACAAATTATAATTCATCAAAATAAATTTCAAATTCAAAAATAGTAAAAGTCACGTATGTACATATCGTAGATCGACAGACCGAATTTCTTTTTCTTTCATCAAAATATACATATTTAATTTGATACCTTTTCTACCAGCTTTTCACATTGGAAAACATAATTTTATACGCGTGTTTATTTCTAACAGCATGCCCAAAATTTTTTCGAATAAAAAAATTCAAATCACTTTAAACCAATTTAAACCATTTCAAATACGTTTATTCGTAATTTTTGGTCAAAAACAAAACAAAAATTGATTCCTTACGGGAGATAATCCTCTACAAGCTCTGATTCTTCACACTTAACCAGTTCGCAAATCTTTAAATCGAAATACGACACTCAATATATATTAATTATATTTCTTTCTAATAACAATTAAATCATCAAAAAACACATTAATAATGATTTTCTACTCTCAAACTGTTTAAATCTTATCATTAATAACATTTTGAACTAATGAAGTAGTATATATAGATATAGAAATACTTGTAGACTAATAAAAACAATAGTAATTCAAATTTATACTTAAATCCTGCAACTTCGATTTTTATTAATATCAGGATTATTGAGAGTCAAATTTATCATGATTAAATTATGGAACGCATATAATGTGGATTTCTATAATAAGACATTAATCTACAGAAATATATTATTATAGTACATAAATTAAAGATCAGAGATGCTTAATTATCGGCTCGCGAACTTTTATCCCTTTCTTGATCACTAGCGCTATCCCTTGCATCGATCTCTCCACTAGCTTATTGTTAGTTAGTACTACATTGTAAATAATAATAAATCTACATTTTTAGATTAAATATAATTTCATATGAAAAAATTAATTTATTTTAAGTTGTTTGACAAATACTAATATTACAAAAGTAATATTATAAATTTTCAAAATATTTATTTATATGCATTAAAAGTTTGCATAATGAGATTTAAAAACTAATGATGAATATAAAGTTACTTACCATCCAAAAGAGGGTTTCATTCGCAAAATTGCTGTACTGATCTATTGTGGACAGAACGCTGAATATGAGGCACACCAATACCACCATGAACCTGAAAAAGAGCAATTTTGATTAGTAATTGTTCCTATTTGTTATTTTACTAATGAATTTGTCAAAAAGTCATATTGTGACGAGTCATACAATTCAAACGTATTGTTATTTTCCTGAATGTAAACATTTCTGTATATCTTTGTGTATATAAAAGAAACGACTTCCAATTAATTTCTAAATATATTTTATTGTGCTATTTAATAAATTAAATATATTTTATTATGCTACTTAATAAATTAATTCAGAAGAATATATTCTGAAATTAATATATTTGAAAAACATTTGCACCTTGCTCGCTCGTTCGCTCGTACCATCCGCATTTCACACTAACATTCGTCATTGCATTCACATAATTTGGACAATTGCTCGTAAACTTGTACAATCTTATGTTGAGTCATGCGCTGAAATCATAACAGCAGCAAATCCTTCGTGTCCATGTAAATTTAAACCCTTTATCATGTTTTTGATATTTTTTATTAGAACGAATAACAAATTCGATAATCACACACACATGACACAGAAAATACAATTATGTGCAAGAAGTTATCATAGTCATTGCAATATTGCAGAATTGTTACGTATAAGATATAACACAATATATTCATGTTTTCAAAGCGCGATCTATCTTTTAACAAACATAATTTGCTTAATGAAATAAATTCATTTTTGTTTTCATATTTCTTATATTTCTTCGTCGCAGCTAAACAGAAACAATCATCTTTATCATAGACTTTTGTCAATGTCAGTCTTGTTAGTTGAACGTTATCAAAATATACTGGTATACTAGTAAAATTGATACGTTGCTTATACATAGAAAATGTGAAAGAAATGCACGTATTGCTATAGATGTGTATACAATGCGATATTCAGAGAGATATCACCTACGTGTAAAAATGTTTTACAGCGTTGAAAAGAATTTAAGAATTCATAAATATATATTACGAAAAAAGAGTGAAATAAACAAAATTTGTATCTATAGAATATTTTGAAGAAAATTTAGCAATTTCATTGTTTCTGCTAATAGAATAAAATATTTCAAAGCTCTATTTACAGAATCACAAAAAAGAATAATCTATAAAAAAATTTGTACAGTGCAACACTTACACACGATGAATAGATCATGGCCTTTTTTATATCTTAGTTGATACATAAAAAATAATCCTAAATTAAGGAATTACATTTTGTAGTCAGATGAATGTAAATTTTCCAAGTTTCAATCGACATAATTTTGACTTTTAGTCCAATTTAAACTGATTTTAAGTAAGTAATTTTTAAAACAAAATTGCAATATCTATTAATATACACCGATTAATATACTAACGCCAATTAATTGTATCTTATTTTTATGAACCTCTAAATTTAACGTCTGAACGTTGAATGCAAATCCTTTTAAACACTTAAATAGTTTAAGAATATTTAGATAAAAAATTGGACGAATATTGGCTAAATCTATACTCTGACTTTTGTAGTAAGAAATATTATTTTTCAACACAATGGAGCTATAGTTCCAACAATTAAAATGATCATCTAAAAACTGCCGTACATTTCTGGTGTAATATAGCGGAGCTTCATCGTGTTGAAAAATAAGATTTCTTACTACAGATAATGGCACAACCTTTAATAAAGATGCTAATTCAGTACATAAAAAGTGCAAGTATGATGCACCTGTTTTGATTATTTATCAAGAACGCGACTGATTGATATTTGAATTTAATTTTCTCGAACATTTAACGAAACTTCCCACGTAATTTCGTTATTCTTGATTTTCGTCTTATTTTCAGCTATAGAATTTACCTGACTACCCCCAATTTGTACCATAAATTAAGAAACATCCTATATAATTTATACCTACGCATATGTAGTTGTCGAATTATCATAATGATGAAAACAAAAAGCAATATCTTATATTTCAATAAATGTAGTTGAACTTTTATTTGATACAATATTTTATAAAATGCAAGAGAGTACCTTAAGTTTTCTAGGCGTTCTTCAATTGTGTGAATTTTTTCGATTTTTTTCCAGAAGATCATTTTTTACTCTTCTTCAGATCTTCGTCGTATATATGATTGAAGATTAGTAAAAATAGTCATGCTAAAAAAATTTCTTAGTTATTTAATACTGTAAAATTTGATTTTATTCCGTATTTACTGATAGTAAGCCTCAGGATGAATTTGTTATAACTTTGTCTAATAAAGAAACATGCGAAATATCTCATCCGTAATTACGATCATACGAGTAACATTGTGCCGTAAAACATCTCATTTGTGGAAGATATGTTGCAGGATAATTCGTCTGTGACGTCATATGAACGTCATATGAGTATCTGGTTCGTAATCACGATGGTATTTCTGATATTAGGATAAGATATTGTTTCGAAAAACACCAGATCAATATGAAATCTTGATGTAGGAGAGGAGCAGAGAAATATAAAATTTTAGTTTTAAATTTGGGTATTTATTAGTTTCGGAGGTAATAAAAAATCTTCGGTATAATAGATTGAGATCAATATATTGTAAGAGGACTCGTAGGGAACGTGGAGTCTAAAGTTTCAACTAAGGTAACCGCTGTTTTCAAAATTGTAGTTCCAAATGTATTCCTTAAAGGTCGATCGCTGGATTCTGACGTTGAGCGATACATTTTTTGCTTTTATTAGGATGATACAGTTTTTGTCTCGCGCCGACACTTGGTGACCTGACAAACACGTTAGGTTCTAATTCGACGTGTTTTCGCTTACAGTATGTACAATAAGATACAAGATCTTCTGCTATTATAGAGCAACACAAGACAAACACAGTATAACATAAATATACAGGGTGATCCATTTAAATGAGACCACATAAATATTTTTCTCAAATTCTGATGATGAAAATATATTTTTTACCTAACATCAAAAGGCTAATAACTGGTAAAAATTTTTTTTTCAAAGATAATTTTTTTCGGAGTTTTCAAGGTCATTGATGTTTTTTTCATATAACTATATATTCTTTTTATTGGATCATGTAGCTGGTAGAAACCAAAATAATTGAAAAAAGATATACAACGTAATATAAACAACAGACTAAATAAAAAAATTAAATGAGAAATTACATGAAATGTATACAAAATATCAAGATACAAACTTACAAAATAGACCACGCATTTCTAAACTACAAGAAACACACAAAACAAAAAGAGTTATAAAACAAGAAAGTATTTTGAACGAGAAAACATAATGATACAATAATAATTTAACACTAAAAGAATTATACAAGTTAAGTTTTGGCTGCTATGATGCTAGGACAGTAATACAGAGCGGTAAGATAAAAATAAAAAAAATAAAAACCAAATATTCTACTAGAAAATAAAATAGAAAAAAAAATTATAGAATCCCGAAAGGAAATCGATTAACTAACACAACTTCTAAGAAATAAATTCAATTCAACAAAGAAATTTAAAACACATAGAACATAAAATGTTTATATCATAATAGAAACTCTAGACCATAATATGATTATATTATACAAAAAAACAAGATTAGAATTGAAAATTTGTCTTTTCCTTCAAAATTGGACTTTTCAAAAATTGAAGGTGATAGAAAAAAATGATTTCAGATTCGAAACTAGCGCTCAAAAATCTACCAGGAATAATCATTCATTATTAGAAAACTTTCTTCGCGTCGGACAGTGTTATTTATAAATTCAAGATGAATATATTTGTTTGCGAAAATCCTCTATCTGCTCCTTCGTTTTATTTTTTATTTTTTTTTTTTTTAGAAATCGTCTATTTTTTATATTATTTATATTTAGTATATTATAATATTTAGTTGAAATCTGTAATTTTTCTCAGTAGTTAATTAAGCTTAATTTTTTCCCTTAATTTTATATATTCATTTATTATTTTATTTATTATTTTGTTCTTGTTTTAATTCAATTCCTTTCTTCTTTTGTTTCCTTATAGCATTCTACATTTTTCTGAAAATCATGATCTAGTCTTAAATTAATATTCTTTATTGGACCTAATTTTCTATCCGAATCTTCTATAATTTTCTTACATCTGCAATATATTTATATTGCTTAATGCTTCTTTATAATTTCCTTGTTTCTTTCCCCACTGAAATACTTTATTCATTTTAAATATTTTTTCTTGTCATTCTCTACGATCTTAAATATTTTTCGCTTAATTCTACTTTTACCAGTTCATGATTATTATTATAAAATCAATAATTATTTCTAAATTATTTTGGGCTATGTCATAGTTATAAAACTTGAACTTATAGAATCTAAAACTATTCTTTCTGATTATATTCGTAAATAGAGTATTTAACAAATTGATGTAATTTTTTAGGTACTTTCGTTAACATAATCAAAAAATGTTTCAAATAAAAATTATTCAGTTTCATATCAGCTATGCAAAATTATCAAAAATTGCCTTTTTAAATACAAAGTCACTTTGATTTTTTTAAATGACACTATATACTTTTTATTTCGTGGACTGGCATCAAGACATGCATTTTTGCTCTCTTACAATTTCTTTATTATATAATATCCAAATTCCTAATTAACTCTAATTCTTCTTCTTTAGTCAATAGTTGTAATAATTATCTAAACATCTTTCTGATTCCACGTTTGACTCAAGCATAGCATATAGTTTTATCAGACTTAAATATGAATTTATATTGTTTAGAAAAGACAAGGTATTAAACAAGCTTACAAGGAGAGGTCACAGCAATTGGGTTGTCGATTTTAATGAAATTTGGTCTATCGATTCTAAAGCAAATATAATTTAACTATGTCCAAGCATTTGCGTTAATACTCATTATTTACAGAGATATTTAATGTTTTAATCCTCCATCACAGAAAACATATATTTTGTTTCTTAAAACTATAGTAAACATTGCGAACGAAGCTGGTAGTGTAGTATGTTCACACCCCGGATGTTTTTAGATTCGAATCCTTGGAGGGAGGAATATTTTTGTATTATGTCGTCTACGTTTTCTTTTTTTTCTTTTATTTTTCTGTTTTTTTTTTTTGTAGAATACTATGTTCTACATTTTTATAATGTCCCTGATTACTAATTTATTTAAAATATCATTGACAATTTCAGTGCAAAGCACAATGTCGAACAACACATACGATATAAGAAATGCAGTGTTCCTGTAAAAATATGGCATTTATAAAATGTTCATACTGCGAAGTATATTTATGCTTTTCATGCTTTTATGACGTTTATCATCCTAAACATTGTAATGTTCTTTTGCAAAATATTAGCTAATAAAAATTGTTATGTTCGACGTTGTATTTTATATCAAAATTTTCTGATATTTTAAATAAATTAATGATCAGGGATACTATAAAAATGTAAAACACAGTATTCTATATAAAAAAATAAGATTCTATATAAAAAAATAAGAAAACCAAAAAAAAAAGAAAAATAAAAGTAAAGATAATACAAAAATATTCCTCCATACGAGGAATTCGAATCCTGAAACATTCGGGTATGAATCCACTATACCATTAGCTTCGCTACAGCGTTACTACTCGCAACTCTCACAGGAATAATATATAGGTGAAGAGAAAGGATAAAAGAATAAAACATTAAATATCTCTGTAAATAATGAGTATTGACGCAAATGCTTGGACACAGTTGAATTATATTTGCTTTAGAATCGACAGACCAAATTTCATTAAAGTCGACGACCCAACTGCTGTGACTTCTCCTTGTTAGTGAATTGATAACTAATATGAAGTGAGAAGATAATGAAGCAAAAGTACTAAAATGTACTAAAATGGAAATAGCAAGTTATAAATGCAATTCTCTCTGTTAGAGTATTTGAATCAACGAGGTACTCAAAAATTGATTAAAGAAAATATAATCAATTTTAGAAGAAAAGTTATATTAACTTAGAAGATAAAAATTATAAGTTGCAATGTGACATACAAGGCAAAATGATTAATATATCTTTTCCAAGGAAATCAACCAAAAATTCTAAGTTATTAGAAATTATTCACGTCAATGCGTGCTAAATTTTGGTAAACTAATAACTTACAAAATATTTTTTTCATTGATGATTACTCAAAGTACATCGAAAACTACTTTTTCAAGTACAACAATGAAATGATTCAAAGTTTAAAATTAAAATAAAATTAAGATAATTGGACATCTACAGAGTGACAATGAGTAGAAGTATGTAAACAAGGAATTCAATGATTATTTAGACAAAAATAGAGTTTAACGACGCCTTATATATATTAAAGCAAAACAGAGTATATGAGAAAAGAAACAAAACTCTAATAGAAATGATATCTCTTAATGCAATCAAATTTACTTTTAATCTGAAATAGTTACAATATCAGCCTTGAATGAAAAAATTCTGTCCTCATTGAGGCAACATTGAGCAACTTTCTGTAGATATCGCATCTTAAAAAAATCACTATTTATTGAACATTTTACCAAATTTTTATTGTCAATGTCAAATGCCGCATAATGCCTGTTTCCATTGAAAATGGAATGGACGGCAACCGTCGCACATTTAGTTACTCTATTGTATTTTCGTAGGATCAATGCGTTAAACAGTATGTCAAATTAGAAATTTGTCAACATCTTTGTGTACAACTCGCAGATATAGGCCATTAAGAGAATTCCAACTAAGCGCCCCATAAATTTTAATTATCTTCAATTGCAAATTTTTATTACATAATAATAATAAACACCTATGTACTCCAAGAATCGTGTAGGGAACGGAATGGTTTCTAGAAAGTAATGGGACAGTTTCCCAGATCCTACGCGGATCACTCTCATGGATAATAACGAGAAATTCTGGAAACCTCCATATTTCCTGACTGGTCTTGCTGATATGTTCCTCCAGCTTCACAATTCCTCAGTCTTTTGGAAATTTTAAAAAGATACATCAATGAGTGATAAGAATCTCTCGTAACGTAGAAATAGTCGCTGCACGGACGATATTGCTGGTCTACAATTTGTATTAACTTTTCGAATAATAATAAGATCGATTCTAAACTAAGTATTTTAGATTCGTACTTGATAAACACGTGAAGTTTTGAAAATATCGTTACCATTAAAAAATCACGTTTCAATGTGACCTCATGATAATACTAAAAAAGCAATAGCAACTAATAAAAATAAAATTGAATTTCCAATTTTTCATACATGTTAACTTAAATGAATAATAAAATAAATTTCGTATAATAAATTTCGAAAATAAATTAATAAAAAATAAAATGATACACTATTTATAAAATTAATCGAATTATTCATTCTGAATTAATTTTTTTTATAATTTGAATTAACAAGTATGGTTCTAATATTGGTCTAAAATTTCATATATAAATTAATATTAATAGATGTTAATAAATTAATAAATGACATAGAAATTTTAATTAAAATATTTTCACAAATTAATGTTTTAAATTTTTTTATTATAATAACTTATTTCGCAAGTTTTTTTAATATAACAAAGTTTTGATAAAATAATTATAAATTATTAAAATTTATAATAAATTTAATATAAATATATTTTATTTATATTAAAATACAATTTATAATTTTATTACAAATTTATTTATATTAAAATTATAAATCGCGATCTTCACCGCTCGAAATGGAAACAACAGGCGACATTGGTCACTAGGGACAAAAACGCGAAGAAATATGTAACAAAATCAAGTGGCGATTTCTTCAAGATACGCCAACCAAATGTTTATTGTTGTTTCAGTAAGGATCTAGTTTATATAAGTTGATACTTGTTGAAAATTTTTGGAACATGTAGCGACAAGGAGCGACAAAAGATTGCTGCATTATTTAAAGATGAAGGATTATAGATTATTGCACAGACAGAGCGATTAATCCTTTAATTTATTACATTGATACAGGTACGCAAATGATATTATTAATAACAAATTATACATGTTCTAAATATTAGTTATATTTCTAAAATCAGAGATTTTGCTATCTCCTGGGAATCCCACTAACATCAACCGCAGAAGCAAAATACGTTGCATTTAATAGAACTGCAAAAACATTTATATATTTAAGCCATTTTCTATTCGAATTGGATTATAAACATTTAATTTGCAGTGATAGCAAATGTCTATTTTATAGTAAAAGACTATGAACATCATAGTAGGACAAAACACATAGACCTGTGGCATCATTTTATCATACCTGATACCGCAATGCGAATCTCAATTTCCATTTTTATTTTTATTTTTTTATTTATTCTTCATATACAATATTTGAAACCAGATAAGAGATGATTCTACGTGAAAAAATAAAATTTTTTTATTTAAGGCTCCGTTTCAAAGAAAATTTGCCTAAGTTGCCGAAAACTTTAAAAATTTGCTCAGCACATATGTACTTGACCAAGTCTTAGTTTGTGCGACCTTAGCGAACTATATGATATTGTGTTTATGTATTGATTTATATGACAAATGAACTATTACAAAATGAGTTGAAACTAAGTTGAAAATCTACTTAATAATTGTAACACAGCTGTTTGAATACATTAACAAATAATTAAATTCACAAATCTTTCACAAATAGGTATCAATTTGTTTTTAGAGTGAAACTCTATTCATGAATACATCGAAAGATAGTAAAACTTATATTTTTACAAACAAAATAACGAAAATTATTAATATTCATCTACAAAAATACCTAACAACAATATTAAATTTTCAATAAATTTTTATCGACAATATGAAGAAATAAAATATAATAATTTTCAGATAGAAACAATTAATATTTGATTAATAAAAAAGAGTACCTAAATTATACAAAACGATTTAAAAAATGACCAAAAGAAAATTTTAACAATATCAAAAAAATCGAAACATTAATGGCGCACTTGATTTATAATTGCGACTTGCATTTTATCGGGAATCACCGTCGTTGAAAATTCATGAAGAGCTAAACACGTTACTTACGTCGCGGTAAATTATGTCAATAACAGCCAGGTCATGGAAAAAAGAACTTATTTATAAGCGAACCAATTCATATGCATACATTACATATCGATTTTAACAGTTTTATCACGGAAACATTTAGACAGTTTCGCCAAATTGAAACATCTAGTATAGCTTTATCTAAGTTTTGCAATTCATATTATTTTCCGTTGAAAAACATTTATGACGATATGTTATTTTTAGCAACACCAAGTTACTATTACACAATATTATAATCCATCATTGAAAACAGTTTTCTAAATAAAAAGTTAGTGCATATTAAGTTTATTATATTATTCAATCATAAAAGTTTTTCTACATCTATAAAAAAAAATTTTTATTTCAAGAAACCATATTTTTATGTAATAGGATATTTGGTAGAAAGTCGTTAGAAAGTCGTCAGAAAAGAAGATCGATGCTATAATAAAATTCACGTTGAAAATCGATCATGAAACAGAGCTAGAGGACCTTTCGACCTTCTAGAACCTGCGAAATCCCTAGAAGGAATAAGGACGCTACCTGTAGACTGCAAATAACACTTGGAAGTACAGATGTATTCAAGTAGATTCTATTCGACAATCGGACAAGCTGCAGCGTTTTTCATATATGTAGATTGCATATATATGTGAGATTGCATAATTGTACAAACGTATAAACCGTATAATTTATATAATTATATATAAATATTTCTTACATATCAAAATTGGTTAAGACTCACATGGTTCGCTTTAGACAGTTTAAAGTGAAATAATTTATATTAAGTAATAGTGATAAGTTACGTAGTAACAAAAAACACAAATTAGTGATTCACAACGATGGAATGGTATCGTCACGTCATTCATTCGGTAATGAGAAAAGGAAGAGGAAACATCGATCGAGATTTAGTTCAAGAACGGACGATAGATCAAGAAAGAACGAAGAACGTTTAGACCGGCTGGAATTACTGGTCGACTGTCTGAGCAGACAGTCGCGATCTATGGTGGAATGTATGAATGAACCTGACATTCATTGAAGCAAACAAACAAATAATACAGTAGTTTTCACGTAATTAACCACACTTTGGACCTCGTAACTGACCAGTACTCGTAACTCCCCAGACATTCTTGGAATTGTGACTCCCCATTCTACACTACCTTGCGGCTGCGTGAAACATAACACTTGTACACACGAAACAAGTGATATATATGATACCGATTGATGTTTGGTTCGGTAAAACAGTGACGCTCATCCCTACTCTTTTTTTCAATTCTAATTTCTGGAATACACCGTATCTTAACTGACCAGTTTCGGTTCTGACTGTTGGTCAGTTACGTAAAGAGTACTGTATCACAAATTGCATGAAATGTAATAGAAATAAAGAAACAAAATTTGATCGCGAATAATTAATGCATGAAAATATATTAAAAATCGAGAAAGAACATGCGAAAACAAAATGTGATATAAAAATTAATACTTACAAGAAAATGATGATTCTATACATATATGTTTCCATGCAAACTATTTGTCGTTTCATTGCGTATCATATAATATTGTGACTACCTCAACAAGAATTTATAATAAATGAATTATGCATTCTCTCGCAAACAGCTAACGTTTGGGTCAGTTTATTGAGAACTTATTGTAAATTATTGTAAATTAATTTTCAGACGGTCAACGCTGGGTCAAATTTAGTTTCTACCTTATACACGTTTATGTGTGTATTCTGCAAATGATGAATAAAAAAATCATTTTTTCTATATCTTGCATTAGTATTAGTATTATTGTATACATATCCTTTATTCGCAATAATATGTAATTTTACTAGAGAAATTAATTTTTAAAATATATTGGTGTGACTCAAAATGATCCAGAGTTTGCTACCGTTATCAATACGTCGACCTTACGGGATTAAAGAGTTAAAAAAACACTTTATGCAAGTGACAGGAAAGACAAGACAAGAACGAAGTGTCAAAATCAATGAAATATAACAGTAGATGAAAGAAAATTTAATAAAGAACATTTGACTTCAATTTTTCTTCTCTTTTTTCTCGAATAAGAAGATATTTATTATACCAATTCCCAACTGAAATACCATTATACTTGCCGACATTAAGGATAGATTAAATCAGGTATGATAATTATGTCTGTCTGCTGGAAATCGTATAACTATTTACAGTTCAACTATTTTGTCAGGGACAAAAAGATAATACAACCTATTAATTTGTGTATTTTTATTTAATATGTGTTAACATAAATGAAGTTTGTTACATATACATCTTTTTACAGTGTTTTTATTTGTACGATTTTAGTGAAATTAAAATGTTGGTAATGGATATTTATCTGAAAAAATATAAAAATTGAAAAAAATTGGTGGTCCAAAATGATAGGACATGTACTTAAAAAATGGTATATGCAACAAAATTTACCACTTTTGTTTATTATTCAGTACTTGATAAATTCTCCTTTATTTCTTATCACAGAAATCATGCGTCTTAATAAAGATTTAAATCATTTTTTAATCGCTTTTTGTTCTTTTTATGTTTAATGTATGTTTAATTCATCAATGCTTTGCAATTGTCGGCCGTTTGAATATACCGTTCTTACAAGATTTCCCAGACATTCTCGATAATGTTAAGATGCGAGGATCTTGGCGACCAATCTAAAATTTGAATTTTTTTTCCATGGAGAGAACATTTTCATTATTTTAACCATCTGAACAACAACATTATCCTGTTAAAATATGAAATTATTTCCTACAATTGCTACAGCAGCATTGTGCCACTAATAAATTCTATGTCAGTTTTTCCGTGGTAATCTATAGCGGCCCAAATTATAACTCTGCCACTTTCTTCTTGACGACGGCTTAACAATTGAATTTCTTTTCTCAGATCGTGATAATAATAGTTGAAATCATCTGATTCATCCATATTAAATTATTGTTTCATCCGAAAATATTTTTCGCTACTTTTTTTTCAAATGAATATGTTTCTCCGCAAATGGCAGTCGAACCATTTCGCGGTGATCACTTGACACTCCTGTGCCGGGGTCATTTTGGCTCGCTGGATTGAGGCTACGTACACAAACATAGGCTCCCCACCATCGATTAGTTCCTTATAGCAAAAGCCTTATTTCTATTACAGCCGGTCACTAGATATGACGACAGGTAATAAACTACTACGAAAAACGAGGATACACCGACATATCTTTTTCGAATATCTTTCTCCTTTATACATTTTCAGTAAATAATCATTTCTTTATTCTTTCTAATTACTAAAATACAGTAACAGCCATACCTTTCTTCTGGAAACACTTAACGACAAATAGGAAAATATAGCCTCAAGTTTATATAGTTTCTACTCGCCAGTCTGCTTCAAACAGCATTCAAACAAAGTACACGCTCTATCCACTCGGCAATAGTTATCATCGTTATTTTCATTGTTTCTATTTATTTTTGTTATTTATTTATTTGTTTGATATGTCCGCGCAAGAAGCAAACGAACCTTCTGTTTTTTCTCTTGTAAAAGATTATCACAACGATGTTGAATAAATATTATTTTTTTATAAACCATGATGCTGTTATATATTATTTTCCTATATACATCTAAACTGCGAACATTACACACAATACGCACGTATAGCGATGAATGTTCAACCCTCAGCGTGATGTAATGTTCGTGAGGACCTCGAGTCTCGAGCGACCGTCAACGTGTTCGTATATACACGTGAGCTCGACCCTCGAGCAACCGTAAATGCGTCTAATTAGTGGAATATCCGTGTGAGTCAGAAATGATCCCGGTACAGGACAGCGCACTTCAGCACAGGAGGGTTAATGCAGATTTCACACAAAGTTAATAATGAATGATTGATTGATTATTCTATTTAAAAAAGTAGAGGATCTTAAAATTTTTGAAATTCTTCCATTTACAAGAAAATCATCACTTTTATCGCTGTCTCTGTATTGAACAACTTTCATCTACAAAATTTTGCTTCATTTGTGCACATAACATAATAGCTTGATCTTTCTGTACATATTTTTTTTTTTATTTCAATTATTTGACCACTTGAATGGGTTATTAATGACTCCAAGGTAAGATTTACAGTTCGTTATACAAAGCATGTTTTAGGCAATGTAGTAAATTTGTTGTTTATTCATGATATGTCTTCTGCAATGAATGATAATGTGTTTCACTGTCAGATGAGCTTTGATCGCAGGTTAGGAGTTTTTCTTTGTAGATGAATCTCTTTGTATTATGATTCTTGAGATTATGACTTGGCCGTGTCTTGACAAAATAAAAATCGTTCTTTACTGAGATTAAGGATTTGAGCGAAGACATGTTTTTTTTTTTATTCCAGATCCTTTTCTATTTTAAGGAATATAATATAAATATATAGTTAAGGAGTATAGCCTCTGAGAATAGGTTGTTGCTATTGCTATACTGACGAGTATTATTCTATTAAGGATTGATGAATTGGCTATTTTTTTTTTTTAACCATAATGATGTCAATGTGCAAGGGGACTCAATCGTAATCGTGTTGTTTGTTTGAACTGATTTGGCGTATGATTTTTCGAATGATGAGATTGTCTATTGATTCTGAATCGTTATAACAATATTTATAAAATCGCAGAAGATATTTTTGTTTTAATCGTTTAATCGTTTTTAATTAGTTGTAATTTTAATAATGTGTTCTAACGTATTGATTTCGCCGAAGAGGTAACTTGTAATGGATTTTAACTTTTTTGGTTGATTGATCGTTGATAATTGCGTATCCAGAACTATTTGGTGCTTGAGACCGACCGTCTGTATACAAAATGGTTCTCGCAAGTTCGATCAGTAAAAGTTATAGAAGAGAAAAATGAATGGTATAAAAGCTATCGTATAAAAATGGTATTTACTTTTTTTGCAGGTTTACTTTTTCAAAAATATAGATGCAACTTTCTTTCAAATGGAATTTCTTTTTTTTCTTTTTTTTTTTTTGACTGATAGATTGATTTATCGCAACAATTCGCACATAAAATATATATAGAATGTTACAAAATCAACAATTCGTGAGGTATTTCAAATCTCAAAGAAAGATATTTAAATAGTCCGATGTAGTCCGATTCATTCTTTTAAGTTTTCTAGGAAGTAAATAGTGAAAGATATCAACACTTTCTACAATTTGTTTTACAGTATTCATCTCCTGCAAACGCAATAGAATTCGAAATACTTTCAACAGGATAGTGCACCATAATGCATGGATCGCAACAGATTACTTATGACAAAACTATCCTGAAAATTGTTTCGGAATACATAATTATTTAGAATAATATAAATTTTAACCATCAATTTCCAGACATAATTCGTTTTAATTTTTTTTTCTTTTTTTTTACATTGTGAAACTATCTTAAAGGTAAAGTAAAATATTCACATATTGTATAAAGTGTATTAAAAATATATAAGAAAATTTAAGAGAACAAAATATATTAGATTGCTTTAACATAAACAATGATCATTTGAGTTGTGTAATAAAAAACATATTATGAAATAAATTACGAAATGTTTAGAATGTGAAGGTAGAACATTTGAACATTTACTTTAATAAATCTCATAAAAAATTTGAAATATTTTGACGATTTTTCAACGATTTGTTGCGATGAATCAATCCACAGTAAAGAAAAAGTGATTCCATTTTAAAAAATTACATTTGTATTTTCTATGCACTACTGCATTTATAAAAAAAAATAAACTTACAGAAAAGTAAATTCTCTCATACCAGTCAGCTTTTTCTTCTCCAATTGCGAGAATCACTCTGTGTATGTATATGTGAATTGAGAATGTATCTTTTAATTCTTGAAACAAAATCTATATTACAGTTGGATTGACTTTCTTATGGTTTTGAGTAGTGAGGTGTTGATGTCCAGCTTTAAGAAACATGCTCATAAATATATAAATAGTTCATAAATAAGGCAATACATAAATAGTTCATAAATAAGGCACATAAATTATATAAATTTAAAAAATAATAATGTACATAAATTATATAAATTTAAAAAATAATAATGTACATAAATTATATAAATTTAAAAAATTTTTTTATTTTTATTCAAAATTTAGGCCAAATTCGCCACTGTACAGCAATTTTGTATGTAAAACATATTCAAAATAATGTCTTTGAAAATATAATTGAAGGTCATTGAAATCGATGAGGAGACCGAATAAACTTTAATTAAGTATATAATCTCGTTACAAATACAAAGATCATTTAAATCGATGAAGTTTGTTTAAACAATATTACTACTGGAATACTAAAACTGGACAGTACAGGGTGACTCACATAACTTGATTACTTGAATCTCTGTTTTTTTGGCAGATATAAAAGAACTTTATTAACCAAAATTAATACAAAGGATATTAATACAGAGGGAGTCATAATATAACAGTAATAATTTTTTTGTAGCTAGAGGACTTCCAGAGATTTAAAGTTGACCCTTTTTTTTCTAAACACAACATAAACACAGTTTTCTATCTTATATAAAAAAAAAAGTATTGACCTATATATGTCGAAAAATTAATAGTTCAGAAAATTTTAAGTTTAATTTTATAAAATTTATACATAAGAAAACAAAAACAGTTACAAATACAAGAAGACTGCTCTTGTCTCTTCGCATCTTTCATATTATCATTTTACAGAATTAAGATTGAAATATTTCCTAAACTAATAGTTTTTCGACATTAAAACTTTTTTATAGAAAATGTCGAGCTATATCGATTAATATAGCAAAAAACATATCATACCGCTTAGAAAAGTGGAAGTGAAATGTTCTTGGGCTCCTCCTCTACTTACAAGAAATTATTACCGTTTCCTCTGCATTCAATAATTTTTATTAACAACGTCATATCTTCAGAAACAACAGAAGTATTCAAAGTACCTATGTTATGTAATCTACCTCAAATATATGCTTCAAACAATACCTACTTGACAATATATTTCAAAATTATTAAAATCGATGAGATCGTCAGTCCAAATAATTACCAATAATTTCCTTTGTTAACTATCGTATGAGTTACTGAGATTAACGGTTTTTCTAATACAATGTAAAAAAATATTTTTGCTAATATCTCAGTAACTATGTATTTGGTGTAATTGTTTTTTAAGTAGAATTCAACGCTTTATCCGAATTTGAGAAAAAATATTAACTATTCCGTTTAAAAAATCGAAGGTGACCTTCATATCTTGGTAAAAAGGCAAAATAACTGATACAGTACTATATGTCCCTCTGGAAACCATGAAACTTCTATCTGAACATTTTTTCGTACAACAAATATTTTATAAGTTATTTGATGTCGTCATGTTACAAGACTCACCCTGTATAAGCGCACGAATCGGATTGATATTACTTGAATCATCGAACCGAACCACTTAGTAAATTTAAAAAGAAAAAGAAACATAATGTTATTTTCATTGATTACATAATAATTCACAGTATGATAAAATATAGTTTCTTGTATACCAATTGAGCTATACTTCATGCTTATGTGCATAATATGTTGTCAATAAGTTATACATATAACAAGTATTTTTATGAGCAAACAGCTTTTTCCTTAAATCATAATGCTAATTAGAGTCAAAGCTTTCACAATTCATAACATTTCTGAAAATTCGAGGTTTGCGAACGAAAATTGTATTTAAAAGAAAATTTTTTACAACGTAACGTCGTTTCACCAACATAGCAACTAAATTCTTTAGGGATCTGTGAACTTCGCTAAAATATTTCCAAAAATCTACCGATATAATTAAACTATATTTCTTTTATTAAAAAAATTAAATTAATTCTAATTTTTAAATTATTTCTCAAATACATAAATTAAACATATTTATATAGAGTATTCCAGTATCGATACAAGCGAGGATGGGATGATTTTACATACAAAAATAAGTCGAAAATAAAAAATAAAATTTTTTTTTGTAAAATGTTTTGTTTTCGAGAAATTCGAGTATAAAAATATAAAACATATTAGAATTTGGTTAATTCTAGACGTAAAGATTAATTAATAAGAGATTATTTTACGTGAAAAAATAAATAAAAAATGTAAATGACAATTTTTTCCATTTAAAGTTACATTTTCATTAAAGAAATAGATTTCAAATATCTGTCTTTAAAAATTATCTTGACACACGTATACTTGATAAATTTTCAAATTTGAATTCTCGAAAACAAAGCTTATAAAAGATTTAAAATAGATTATTGAATCTCTTATAAAAAGATTTTTGACTTGTTTTCACATTTAGAATAATTTCCTATTAATTACTCTTTTCTGTCACATTTAGAACTAGTTAAACTCGAATATACTTGATAAATTTTCAAATTTGATTTTCTCAGAAACGGGACCTTAAAAAAAAAATTTTATTCTTTTCGACTTATTATTTATACATCCTGCATAAATATGGATAGAAATTTAGTATTCAGAATAACATTTTTTTGAGTATATAATACATCAATAAAAAATTTATTGTTAAAAAAACCTATCAGTGTTTGGGATGTCGGAACTTTCTGTTTCTACTTTACGTTACGCTACTTTACCGCGTGAAAAATAACACTCGCACAACACAAAACAAGCGATATATGATACCGATATTTCGGCACATTACAATTGTTTCGAATCAAATTTAGGCCAATTTTATTTTAAACAACAAATATAATAGTGCTTGCTTAAATGATTGCTTTATTTTCACAAGTAGTTGAATATTTCCTTAATACATACATTAATAATTAATACTAAATTACAGAATAACAATGGTAGGAAAAATAATAATAAAAAGAGTAAATAAAAATTATTTTGAATTGTAATAATTTATTATAGATTTTGCATGATTTGCAATTTCTGGTTCTGTTGCAATAATTTTTTGTAGACAATGTAATAATATATCAGTTTCTTCTGCATCTATTCGAGTCGCAGAAAGCTGCGAATGAGAAGATTCTTCTATAGCATCCTACCTGTCTTCTCGGTAGCATCTTCTCTAATTCTTTCTGCTTCTCCACATTCATTGAATCCACTCTGTCACTTCTTCATCAGAAATTGTTTCACATGTTGCATCACACGGAGCAGTTTCCATTAATAAAGTGGCAGAATGCGTCAAGTTTTTTTCATCTATACCTGTTTTTCGATTAAGGATTTTATTTCAGAAATTAAATATGTTCACGAAAGATTATAGTAGTCCACATTTCATTTACTAAATCTATACAATCTTTTATGTTATAATCAGCAGAGAATTCTGGTATTTCATTTCCATATTGTAAGGCACGTTGTAATAATTTATGCCAGAATTTTTTTTTTAATTTTGAAATTATGCCCTCATCCATTTGA
The DNA here is from genome assembly GCA_036937485.2 of Tetragonisca angustula. NCBI lineage: Eukaryota > Metazoa > Arthropoda > Insecta > Hymenoptera > Apidae > Tetragonisca > Tetragonisca angustula. The sequence continues at coordinate 182,468 of JAWNGG020000201.1, forward strand.
TTAGGAAACTAGTATTGGGCGATAAAAATTTGATTTTGAAATGACCGCTGTTCTCTGGTTTTTATGGCCAGTAAAATTCTAAAATCTATTATTAGTAAAATTTTACCATAAGAATTTTTTATTCATCCAAGCATTTTTATTGTGATTATATATCGGGTAAATTATTTTTACAATGTTTTAATGCTCTAGGTTTTCCATACTTACTAATTAAAAGTAATGGTAATTTGTAGCTTCTGTTTGCGTTTGCACATAAAGCTGTTATTCTGTCCTTTTCAATTTTTTTCCCCGGTACTTTTTTTTCATTTTTACCTACTAATGTTTACCTGTGCATTTGATCCAAAATTTTAAACATTTATTCCAAAATAGGCTTGTTTCATCTATGTTGCATACATTATTCTCACTGATTTCATTATCTTCCAATATCTTCAAGAGTTGTGTAAATTCTTGCAGCAGATTTATCCGCATCGTCACTTTTATCGTAGATATTTGCAAGGCATAAATTATAATTTTTTTTGGATCGCCAAAACCAGCCTTTACTTAGTATGAAATTGAATGGGCCTCCCCTTTTTTCTTGTAGTGCTATGACCTTTTCTAATAAAATATTATCAGTTATTCGGTCTCCTACTAAACGACGTTATAAAAACCACGAATACAATTCTTTGTCTAAATCAGTAGATGTAGATGTATGCATTCTTTTTCTTTGGAGTTTAAAATCTTCTTCCGTAAATTGTCGTATCAACAAAGCATTTTATTGAAGCGTCTTATCGTTTGATTCGAAACATTATATTCATGTACAAGATTATTTATACTTTCACCAGCCTCTAATTTATTTAAAATGTCCAAACGGTCTGCAATATTCACTTCTTTATTAGATTTGATTAAAATGTCACTGTACTGACAATGAGTTTAAAGTCACTCACACCGATAACTTGTAAATCACTCTTGTCTTCTCTTTTTTTGTCCGTGATGTCCTCTTTTATATTAAGATCTTATGTTATCCTTTCCAAAGGACTCTGAAGAGTTATGAAACGGGGAATGTTTTAGACCAATCACGAAGTCTCCAAATCTTTCCCATCATATAGAAATTGTCTCATTGCTTACACAATTCAGATATGCACGTGTTTATGGCTATCTGAATAGAGACGCTACCAAGTTACACACGTGAATGGTTAATAACAGTGTTTCATTTCAAAAGTGGCAGACCGCAAAGTTGAATAACACAATAGAATTATATAACTCCAGAAGAGAGCATCACAATATAAAGTTCTAAAGTGTTGTATTTTAAGTTATAAATATGTAACATGGATGAAGAGTGTTCGTGGAACAGGATGTCGATAAACAGAAACTTTCTGAAACTAAAGATAAGACGGAAAAAGATGATGAGCTATTTGACACACCCGACGACACGGATAATGAAGAGGAGAATATCTTGAATAAACAGGTAGAAAAGGAGATTAATTGAATATTGAGTTCCGAAAGTGAGAATAATGGACCAGTATAACTGCTGCTGATAGGATAGTTTGGGAAGAAATAAAGGAGGTTCCAAACCTGGAAGAAATAGAAAATGCAGTGAAGACAAATAAGATGTACATATATTATTTATTTATTTATAAATAATGTATATGTAAATGAAATAACTACCATTCATTTTTAATTTTCTTCGAGTTTACAATTGAAATGAATAAAAAAATTAATTTGTTTTGTCATTTTGTGAAAGTTGTTTCATCTATTGTTTAATTCAGTGCCAAATTATCTATGTTCAAGTGTGTCCAAGGACTTATGGATGGATGTGCTCCAATCCAGCGTGGCAAATCAGGAATTTCTAAACCATTTGACCACTTAGAAAACTATATAAGTGCCCCATTTGGTCAGTCTCAAATCCGACGAGGTTTTCCGCATCATACGGCTGTCATGTCATAAACATGTGCGTACTGGAAGGATTGTGTAAGCAACGGAATAGAAGACAATCGTTGTCAAAAAAGTTGCTCCACCCGAGTCACTCTCATGGACGGTGACAAAAAATTTTTAGAAATCTTTCCCCATACTTTCTGATCTTAACACATCTCCAGCATTTATAACATTGGAAAGAGTAATCCAAGGCTTGATAAAAAGGGGGAAATCAGGAAATGGCCGAAGTTAATAACATTCAGCAGTAGTATTTTTGAACATAACAGGTATTCAAGCAGAAGTATCAAGACAGTAAAACAATAGTTTTTAACATTGATTCAAGAAGCCATCAGGCTTATTACACAATAAAATCAAGGCAAGATCAATCATAATTATTCATTTCTCAGTGGATAGTCCTTCGAACCGAAAGGGATATACGCAAAGGTGCATGATCGACACCACTCGTATCTATAATAAAGTGTAAAAAAATTGTATTTAAAGTTTTTTTAAAAATATTGGTCATTGAGATATATATGAAGTATCAGTAATATAATGTTAATAATTACTTTTATAGGAATTTCAATAAATTTTCGAGAAATTTATATTAATTACAATTAATTAATTATTTAATTATTAAAAAATAATTTTTAATCATTATTTAATAATTAATTAATTATTAAAAATTATTTAATAATTATTGCTTTGTTATAATTTGTTGTTTTTAGTTTTATTTAGTTTATGTATATATTAAGTTTAAAATAGTTTAAATGTATTCAATTTAAAAAAAATGTTAAAATGTTAAATTTCCTTACAATCGAATAAAAATAATACTAGAGTTCGCCGCACGTGCCAGGCCTCATATAACAATTCACGCTCATTCGGTAGTCCCCACTTTTTCTTTCAATGACAATTCCTGCAACACACCATCCTGCTTAACTGACCAGTTTCGGTCCCGACTGTTGGTCAGTTACGCGGAGACTACTGTATATCATTTCTGCATATAGATGCAAATCTCAGTACTGAAGATACAATTGAAAAGGGGAAAAAATATATTAAAAAATATATTTAAAAAAGAAGAATAAAATGTTTTTACTTAAATTATCATTTTCTAGATTTATTAAGTTTAAAAATTGATCTTGAATTTCGCTAATTCTGGATTACACAGCAGTGACTAATCGATAGAAAGTTATCCTACTTATGAAAATATGCGAAAAATGTAAGTAAAATTTTCAAGAGAACAAAGTTTGAACTTAAGTTTAGTTAAAAATTAATTTAATAAACACATACTTGAAGAAGTTTTAAATAGAATTTTCTCAAAAATAAAGTATCTCGTGAAAAAATTGTAATCTACACTTTTGACTTATTTTCACAGACAGAATAATTTTCTGCTTATTATTTATTCATGAACACTCAAGAATTAGCTAAATTTGATTACAGTTGATAAATTTTCAAACCTAATTTTCTTGAAAATGAAGCCTTAAATAAAAAACATTTATTCTTTGTTTCGAGTTATTTTTTCATATAATACGACCCTCTTTTTGATTGCACTGGAACACCATCGTTCCGAATATTTTATTCGAATATTTTGATATATAATTCATAAATACATATAGGTATTCTGTTTATCTTGTAAAATGCAAATATTTCGAATCGAAGTTATAAAAAAAAAATGTTCTCACAAAAGTTATTTGATACAAAGGCATACGTTATGGCTTCGTATGGCTTTATGGTATTTTTTGTGGGTAGAGCGGAGAAAATTTCAAAATAACTTAATTTCTTTAAATGGAATCATGTAATTTTAAACATAGTACTCAATTCATCTAAGCATTTTCTATAAAAAAAATATTAACCTATTTACGTCGAAAAACATTGATTTAGAAGATACTTTTATTTATAAGTTTATATTTATTTAGTTTATAAGAATACTTCAATGTTTTTAGTGATATGGAACCGTCATCAATCATAATATAACTGACTGAAAACGGCGAACACAGAAACATTTAAATCCATTTAAACCATTTGCTTGACATTTCAAATTACATTCGGAATTATATTGATCCAGAGAGAAAAGCAAAATTACAAGAATGAAGTATGCAAAAGAGTAAAAAGTGTTGCATTTACGTAAATCAGTAAAATTAGAAATGAATAAAGAAATGATCTGATAAATTTTGATAAGTTTCTCAAAAAAAAAACATTGTGACTGACGAAATATTAATGATTTAATATATTATAGAAATATAATTGATAATGTAGCCATATATTTAGATCCTACTTTTGAAGATGAACACTTACATAAACAACACTTATGAGAAAAATTTAACTATTAGTTCTGTCCAATATAAAAATATATATTTTTTACATTATAATTTAAGTAAATGAATAATGATTTGACTTTAGTAATTAACTATCACAGTTTATTTCTTGAACTTATTTTGTAATAATAAAATATGTTATATTCAACAATTTATTATTAATATTTTAAAAATTGTAAATAATCTTTCTTTTAATCTTTATGTAATATTTTTAATTAATATTAGTATTATGTTCTGTCAAAAAATATGTCTATTTTCATTTTAAATAAAATAACATTATTTATAATATTTCATTTAAAATAAAATCCACAAATATTAAATTAGTTTAGAATGGGGATGACAAGTTTTGAAACTGTACTAAACTCAAATATAAATTTCAAACATTTTATATTCATTATAATATTCTTCGAAAAAAAAAAAAACACTTTTAAGATTCTCAAGTTAGGACATTCTATATACTACCATTACATGGCTGAAATACAAATACTTCATACAAATAATTGAATGCATACAGATTTGAAAGGAACAATAAGAATCGTAATTACAATGCAGTGATCAATTACTCGCTGAATTATACCCGTTTAGATCATGAATGCATACATAATAAAAAACGGATCAGCACAATTAGAATTGTTGTTCCCTGTATTAATACATTGGTTATAAAAACATCTGAGATAAAAATGTTAAATTAATAATTATAGTTATTTATATTAGTAAATGTATCGATCGCAATAAAATGGTCATCGTTGAATTTAGTTAATTTTTTTTATTTTTAATTTTTCTTTTTTAAATTGCACAAGGACAGTAGAGTCTTTATTATTGAAACTGATCAGGGTACATTTTATAAAGACTTGGATAGACAAATTGGATTTTTCGAACAGTTAAATAACTTTATTTTTATGTAAAATATTTATTTTTAAAATTTATATTCAAGATATTTATATTTTTTCCATTTGTAAACTCGCATAATTTACATATTTTTATATTTTTTAATAGTATAATACTAATAATAGTAATAATAATAACAACAATAATAATAATAAAATAACAAATAAATTTCTATTGAGAATTTGTTCAATTCAAATAGTGATTCGTTTACATCTATATATAAGTTTCTGACATATAAATAATGAAAATAATATAAATATTGAAAATTAAATTGTAAAACAATAGAAAATATAAATAACAATAAATATGATATTGTAGGATAATAAAATAATATATTGTTTATATTTATTATTTAATAAAATAATAAATTGAAATAGTTGATTTAAAATGAAAAAAGAGATCGATAAAATATTTTAATTAATAAACTGATATACGATGAATATTCTTAAATGAGAAAACTATAAGAATCTTAGTAATAATTCCTCGATAACCTAGGTCAAGGGAACTTGGTACATAGCTTAATTATTAGATAACTGAATGCAATAGCTGTTTAAATAAGCAACAAGAAAAATTGATTTCAATCGCAGAATTGTCTTGGGTTAGACTTAACCTAGTGCATTGATTGTGTAAAAGTACTAAACTACAAAAGATGTTTATAGATGGATAAAGAGTTCGTATGATCGTTCTATGATGCATATGCCACAATTAATACAATCACTTACAAAGTTAGACAAACATAACAATATATATATTTATACAATAAGAATAGTATGTAATAAAATTATCACATACAAAACAGCGTTTTGAACAGAGCCTCCTTAAGTAAGTATTACTTACTTTATATAATTACTAATCCAAGAAACCAAATCAAACCAAGAAAATAAATAAAATACATTTCCATTCTCTTTGATTCTAAAATTCTTTAGCTACATGAAATTCCATATAACGAATGAAGATTCTGAAACTCAATCATAAAATTATGAATTTTTCACTAACAAAATAAACTAAATAAATAAACAAATTTATATTACATTGAATTTGTCGAAACTAAATAATAAATAAATTTATTTTGCAAATTATACAGGTAAAATTTCCTACCTCAAATATTTTCGTTGTATTTGGATATAATAAAATTTTATTAACGTTACTTCAGTACAGAGGGGGCCATAATATAGTAATGATTTTTCCGTAGGAGAAATTTCAGAAATTTCAAAATCACTTCTAATTTTTTTAAGTAGAATCGTTTTTTTATTTATAAATCGATATAGTTTCACATTCTCTATAAAGGAAATATTAATCTATGCATGTTGTTCGGGCCATTTTCTATAATTCTAATTGTTAGAAGTACCATGTACGAAAGACGTTAGGCTTCTTATTCACATAGAATAATTTATTATTCTATATTTAGATACGTTTGAATAAGGACAACTGCTCGTGCATTTTTTCATGCTGGCAAGAAGTTCCAAAGTCTGCCACACTCTATCGCGGCTACTGTGACGCGATAGCTTATTGTTTTTTATATTTAATGATTTCATCATTTTTAGGGCAATCAAACGGCTCGTGTTCCAAAGTAATTGGCCAGCATTTGCCATCACATTCTTATAAAGACCATTAGCGAGAAAGACAGTGCGTTATGAAATTAAGAGTGCAATACTCAATACAATTTAGTGCGATGTATCGATCAGTATGATATTCAATTACAAATGCGATAGTTAGTGCGACAATCATTTACAAATCAGTTAGTGCAAACATCTTTACAATTATACAGTCTACAGTTCAATTATACAGTCCATATTTCACTACATGGTTATTATCCATCTTAAACTCAAGCGTCTCGAATCTATATTGCTCGGTTCACAAAGCCACAACATTAGTTTTAAAGATATTTTAATGTCAATTCTGTAAAATTTTAGTATCAATGACGAGAAAAAACAGGGACACTGTTCATAACTGTCTTTGTCTTTCATGCATAGATTTTATAAAAAAGTTAATTTAGAAATCATAAAAGATGACAATATATAATAATATATAAAACACATATTTTAATTACTAGGTACATAAACAGCGATTATAAGAACTATTTGCATACCATTGTACACATTTTAACACTAAACTAATTTAATAGTACTTTTATATAATTACAAAAATTTAATAATATTTAAAATTACAAAAATTATAAAAATATAATGATATTACAATATCATAATGATAAAAATAATTAATAGTAAAATAATGAAATATATAAATAATAAAAGTAAGAAAAATAAAAAATAATAATAAAAAGGATATTTTATTAGAAAATAAGAATATGTGTAAATATTCTTATAATTACACATAATTGTAAGTCGACCATTATATTATTATAACCGACCAATCAAATTGATTTAGGAATCTGTAATACTTAAATAAATAATTTTAAAGTTCATACAAATACAGTGATATAAGTTCTACATAAAGCTACTTGAGCATTAGAGAAATGTGATAAACTAAAAGATGCAGAAGTAATTCTCTATCCGAATTCTTAAACAAGTTATGCATACCTAAAGAAAAGTACAAACTCATAGAACATGTGCTATGTGGAGTATAGAATATGTCCTTGAACTTTATGATACTGGGGATATAAGATTTACTTTGAATCGAAGAACTATAAATTCTATGATTCTGAAACTGCGATTTCAGATTATAAAATTTTATGTCCCTCAATGTCAAAGCGATTTGAGACAGGATGCAATATTCACCAGTAACATTATGAAATTCAAGATTCGATTTCGTTTTCTTCCAAATTTTAGATGACTGTATGCAATTTCATTCTCATAACTTCTATTCTTATTATCTCATACAGAAAATATGTTCAAAAATTTCACGAACAGTAGCAAGCATAATTTTACAGATACTAAAAAGCATAATTCGAAATCACACCAGAATATCTCTTTGAGTAAATTCATTTAATCTCTTTGATTGTTATTATTTAACTAATCTGCCAAACTATCTATTCAACTAGAATCAATTTTAAATACCAACTCGTTTAGTTGTACGGCAACTGAATTTTAATTAAAAGTTTTTCAAAATTTCATACCTGTGTATAGGTGTTCAATATAATATATGTATAGAACGGATCGATTTCACATCTCCAAGATATTTTCTCATATTGCCTTCGTCACGCAAACTATGGAAATTTCCAAACCGTTTCAACAAATTTTTTCGTAATTATATACTGGCCGGAGTGAATTTCAAAGCAATTTAATTTATGTCTGTGGTTCGCATCAGCACGCAAAGACGATCTACGAAGCGATGCGGAATAATAAACGAAGTAAACGCGATATGCACGAGCACGATATATACGAGCGATATTTAACGATTGAAAATGCAAATATCTCGAAATTTCACAACGTAGCTGAACTACTTTGATCCAATTTGAAATTAATTTCAGATTTTGTCGTCAATCTTATCGAAGCTAGTCATTGTCATTCGATGTTGATTTAAAATTCACTGATAAAGAGATATGATTAAAAATAAAAAAAAAAAAACACTATGGATAAAGAATCAATTTAGAGAATTTCACAAACTTCACAGATTTGCCTTTATGGAATGGAAAAGATATTAATTCTCCATATTAACTACACAACAATATTTTATTAAAATTGTTTCACAAATTGTCTTTGTTTCATCAAAAGTTTAAATTGAAATTGTAAAAACATATTATAGCCTCAATCATCAAAGTATTTTTTTCGCAGTCTTTATCCAGTCCAAAAATTTTTCCTAATTCATGACATATTTGAAATTTAATAAAGTTAAGTTCTGAATAAAATATTTTGGTAACAATTTCTCTTCACATTCAGTAATAATGTTTTCATGATATTTTATGAAAGTATAAAGTATACAAAATATTCTTAGTTTGAGTTTCTGTTTGCCCCTCTTTTAACTCTGTGAATTTTTTTAAAATGTATCTTTAATTTCTAAACGGTGGTTACATATGCAAGTATTATGTAATAATAGGTTATTATACTAGTAGCATATGCTAAAATAATTTTGAAAACTAAAATATTTAATAAAAGAAAAATCAAATATCAGTCTCGGTTCAACCGTCGTACCGTACGGACGTCCGATACAGTCTCGCTTACGAGTTCCAATCCACATTATTATAGTGTTAGTGTTAGTGAAAACAAACGCCAATCTCGTACATCAAACAAAGGAATACTACACGAATGAATACACCGACTAACCAACACCAACCTGCGGGGACCTCTGAGTACAGGGGTTCCCAACTTTCTAACCAAACTGAAAGTAACAATTCCACCAAATCATACTCCCACGCTGCACAACTCGACTCATCACGTACAAAAGACCAAGCTATCATCATCCACGCAACAGACGACACAAGCCTCCAAGACTATGCCCTTGCAATAAGGAAACTAATCGGGCCCAAATCAATAAGGTACATCTCCAAAATCTCAAACAACCGAATCTGCGCTTATCTTGATAAAAAAGAAACAGTACTACACCTAACAAATCTGCATAAAACAATAACGGTCAAGAACAATAAATTAAACTTAAGACCAATGTTAACTCCGGCTCAAAGAATAATACTATCAAACGTCTCCCCGGTTATACCCAACTCAGAATTTGAAAAAATCTTCAAAAGAAACAACGTCAAGATATGCTCCAGAATATCAACTCTGAAAGCAGGAATGACCGACCCGGAATACACCCACATCCTCAGTTTCAGAAGACAGGTATACATTGATCCCGATGACATTGGAAAAATCCCATCCACCTTCCTAATAACTTTTGAAGATACATCGTACCGTATTTTCACCTCCACCGACAGCCTTCTTTGCTTCCGATGTAAACAAGGTCATTTAGCGAAAGATTGCCCGCTAACCCAAAATTCAAACACAACCGATACAACAATCCCAAATATAAACACAACGATCCCCACACCAACTCAATCCTCCAAATTGCCGGTTAAGAAGATTCCTATCACTACCGAGACAAACATCGACAATTCCAAACAAGCAACGAATAAATTACCTACAGAGCAACCACCAATCCCCTTAAGTTCCAAACGACCACACTCACAATCATCAACTGACGACAAATCAGACTATGCAAACTTAAACGACACAGACTCCATGCCCCCACCAATCAATCCACTTAAAAAAAAATCGCAATAACCAAACTAAAAACACTTCCTCCACAATCTCCAGTTTTCGATTCCGCCAAACTAGAGGAAATGTTAGCCCCAGCAAGAGAAATAATAAATAAAAAAAATCCTTCACACTCCCAGCTTAATTATTCCCAGATCAAGAGCCTCCTCCAAGACATCTTCGGATCAGCACACCCATTGCAAATCGCAAGAAACTACACTGATAATATTCCGACACTTGTTCAAACTCTTGAAGAAATCTACCCCTATCTAAACGAAAGAAGCATAAAAAACAGAATACATCGACTCTGCAAAAAGCTCTCCAAATCGACTGACACATCTGAATCGTCATTTAGCTATTCATCTGAATCGAATATAGAATTTTCATAAGAACCGAAATCGCAGCAAAATCCAAACTCATAGCCCCACCAAATACCTTATAAAAACAATAATACAGTGGAACATAAACGGTTATTATACCCATTATGAACAACTCCAAATACTCATAAACAAATTCAGTCCAGACATTATCTGTTTTCAAGAAACAAGTTTCAAAAAAAAACCACCAGCCTACACTTAAACACTTCAACACCTTTGTCAAAAACCGGGTAAACAAAAATCACGCCAGCGGAGGAGTGGCCATTGCAATTTCGGACAAATATGATTCTACTAAAATCCAATTAAATTCAAACTTAGAAGCCGTTGCAATATCTATTTCATTTCCCAAAAAAATCCACATCTGCAATATCTATATTCCTAATAGTTTCCCCCTTCAATTACAAGACCTTGAAGATTTAATAGCTCAACTTCCAGCTCCACTGATCCTGTCAGGAGATTTTAACAGCCATCACACTCTCTGGGGATCGACCAAAACTGACAGAAGAGAAAAGACAATCGAAAATCTGCTTAACAACCAGGATTTAATCTTAATGAACACAGGTTCTCCAACGCATTTCAGCACTAGAAACGGCAAAACAAGTGCAATAGACTTAACCTTTTCCAGTCCACAAATAGCTCAACACCTAAAATGGGATACCTTAAAAGAACCATATGACAGCGACCACTTCCCCATAAAAATCACATACGAAGACAATAGCACAACAACTCAAAACTACCTCGAACCAAAATGGCATATAAGAAAAAAAAACTGGCCAGTTTATCAAGAAAACATAACGCTTCAACTCACTGAGAAAGAAACTGAACTTGAACTCAACCCAGCCCGGATTAACGAAACAATAAACAATTTCCAACAAATCATAACCTCAGCCGCAGACAAATCCTTTGGAATTCCTAGAATACAAAAAATCAGGAAAAGACCGGTACCGTGGTGGAACGAAGAATGTAAAATCGCCATGCAAGAGAGTCATCACGCTTTCAATAGAGCAAAAAAATATCCCACAAACGAAAACCTAACCGAGTTCAAAAGGGAACGCGCTAACTTCCGTAAAATAATTAAAGAAAATAAAAAAACGAACATGGAGAAACTACATAACATCAACAAATCCACAAACACCAACATCTGCAGTGTGGAAAAAAATCAAAAGCATGAATGGACCCAAACCCTCCACGATTATCCAATTCTTGGAATCTGATGACGGTCAAACCATAACTCAAGTCCACGATATTGCTAACACATTAGCTAAACAATTCCAAGAAAATTCAAATAACACAAACTCACCACATCCTACAATAATCTACAACAATATACACCATGATTCGATCCACAACGATAACAACTCACCACTAAACTCACCTTTGACACTCAAAGAAATAAATTCCACCCTTGCTTCAACAAAAAACTCCGCCCCGGGACCAGATAATACCCCAACTTACTGCTAAAAATGCTCCCAAAAACAGGAATAAATTACCTATTAAAAATCTTCAACTGTATATGGATCCATAAAGTTTTTCCCGGAAATTGGCAAAAAGCAATTGTAGTTCCAATTTCTAAACCAAACAAATGCAAACAAAACTCTAACAGCTATCGCCCAATTGCATTAACAAATACCATGTGCAAACTACTAGAAAAAATCGTAAACCGTAGGCTTAGATGGTACCTCGAAGCAAAAAAACTTCTTAACCCAAATCAATACGGTTTCCGACACTACCGTTCAACCATAGACGTCCTAACGAACTTGGAAACAAATATCTGCGACGTTTTCCTCAACGAAGAATACATATACCCGCCATATGCCTCGATATCGAAAAAGCCTTCGATACAATCTCGAGAACCAAAATTATTAACGCCTTCATCGAGCTAAAAGTATATGGCAATATGCTATCCTTCATAACCAACTTCCTATCCAATAGATCAATCCAAGTCAGAGCAAATGGATCTCTGTCACATCCAGTTATAATCAAAAACGGAGTCCTACAAGGATCAGTAATGAGCACGACACTATTTTTAATTGGAATCAACGACATCACCACCAACCTCAAGCCACCAATAAAAACTCAGCTATTTGCGGACGACATAACACTCACATGTAGCGGAAAAAATATGAACTCCATCAACGAACATTTACAAACAGCCATCAATACCCTTCAAGACTGGTCAAAAACAACGGGCTTAAAATTTTCTCCCAAAAAAACCTAAGGCATCCACTATGAAAACCAAACCCAATCCCCCACCTATACTATATCTGAGTAATCTTAAAATACAGTTTACTGACAACATCAAAATACTAGGCCTTATTTTCGACAAAAAATTATCTTGGGTGTCACACCTAAAAACCTTAAAAGAATCCTGCATGAAAAGACTTAATATAATTAAAACCTTTCCAATAATAACTAGGGAGCGGATAAAGACACTCTCCTAGTAACATACAGGGCATTAATCAGATCCAAACTAGACTACGGCTCTATCGTTTACAACTCAGCCAAAAGTTCCACCAAAAAAATAATAGATCCAATCTCTTGCTCAGCTCTTAGACTAGCCACAGGTGCATACCGAACATACCCCATAAACAGCCTACTATTCGAAGCTAAAGAAATGGCACTTGAATCCAGAAGGAAGTTCCTAACTCTTAAATATGCACTAAAAGTCTCATTCACTGCAAATAGCCCTTCCTACAACAACATATTCTCCAATAGATACAAAGATTTCTACACCCAAATTTCTACACCCAATAAACCCAAAATTCCCTCACCTTTCTATATCAGACTTAACAAAATCTTTCAATCCACTATTTTCAAAATCCATCCCACCATTGAACGTAAACCACCACAAATCCCATGGACAATAAAAACATTCCCAACAAACACCAGTCTTGCCGAACTTCCCAAAAAAATCCTCAGTTCAACTGACCACAGAACTCGATTCCTAGAACTAAATAACAACTACGCCCAACATAGCAAGATCTACACTGGTGGGTCAAAAACGGACACTGGAGCTGGATATGTCATTATCACAGAAAAGACCAAAAAGCAAAAAATCTCCCTTCTTCATCATCCATCTTCACAGCCGAAACTTATGCCATCCTGGAAGCCATTAAATATGCATACTCAAATAACGAAGCCCAGATCGTCATATACACCGACTCCATGAGCGTTACAAAATCTCTAACGAAATCATATGATCAAGAAAACCATCTAATATCCACCATCCAAGAACTAAACCACAACCAACCTAACACAAACGCTACAGTCATCTGGATTCCAGCTCACCAAGGAATCGAAGGAAACGAAAAAGCCGACGCAGCAGCGAAAGAAGCCACAGTCCCCTCACTTACCAATAACGACAATCATCTTCCAATCCCCTGCGACGACCAAATAATCCATTGCAAAAAAGTAACAAAAAATGAATGGAACAATACATGGAAAACAACTAAAAGCACCCAACTATACAAAAGTATCCAAGATTTTCACCAGCAAACACCGAAATTTAACAACAGGAAAGAAGGAATAATTACCACTCGTCTAAGAACCGGTCATACCAGGCTAACACATGAACACAAAATCAAAAAAACTACATCACCCACCTGCACTCATTGCAATAACCATCCATTAACAATAACACACATACTGCACGAATGCCACACCACAGAAACCCAAAGACAGAAATATGGAATCAACGCAAACATAAACCTTACTTGTCAAAACATACAAAGAGTATTATTATATCTAAAAAGCATAAACTACTACTCACACATCTAATGGTGCCGTCGTCGCTAATGACCTCACTGTCGATTCGACAATAAAATTAAAAAAGAAAAAAAAAATCAAATATAAAAATTATTTTAAGATATGTAGAAAAAGAAACAATCCTAAATTCATCAATTTTTGATCCTAATACTCTTTTGTAGAATGAATATACCCAAAGAAAAGGATAAATTTTTATTTAAAAAAATAACGTGTAGAAGGCTGACCTTGGGTCTCCTACCAGGGGACGTGTATAAACGTATAAACGTATAAAAGCAATGTGAGGGACGCATCGCTGGGCAGTATCGTTAGGCCCATAAAATAGTTGTGAATATTACTTTATGGGACTAATCGGCCTATCTAAGGCAAAAATAATCTACCTTCCCAATCACATGATCGGGAAGGACACAAAGACAGTTGGCTTTATATAAGACTGACGCGGTATGCAATGAATCTTCCGAAATATTCACTGATCCTCAATTTTCTGCTGTTGCGAAGATGACCAACATCGACTACATCAGTGCACGAGACCTCCAAAATACCACTTCACTTGATACTTAAGTTTCCGATCAACATCTGAGCAAGGAAGTTGAGTAAGCCTTCTTATTCATCGCAGTGAGTGAACAAGTGTGTGCAAAATAAAAATTCAAACAAAAACTCTAAGTGAGAATCAAAACCTCCACGTCTGAAAAAGAAAACATATCATCAGACACAGCTACAAACAACAAAGCCACAACAGTAAACCTGGACTGCACACTTGCAGGCAAGTCATTTACATGGACGGTGTGGCTAAGAGAAAAGCCACTGAAGAACAACTCAAAGTTACTATAAGACCAAGAAAAAGGCCACATCCCTCAAATTGATCCATCCATCAAATTCACTTCCTGTCGCAAATATACAGAAAGATATCGGGCACATCAACCAGATATCCCTACCAAAAACAGGTACAGCGTCTTCGCTGTTTGTGTCATCAGCTAGACTCAGACCCGTAAAACATAGAATCATAAAACGACATTCCAAACGCAAACCGTAACAAATCTAAACCCTCCAGCTAAAACACCCTAAAATATCAAACTTCCACCAGTCATAGTAGACCATCTAAAACTCCTCGACGCACTTAAATCAAAATACCAGAATGCTCCAAGCCAAATTCACGTCAGACAAACTTAAAATAATGTTTACAAACGTAAAAGATTTTACGGGATTCAAGGCCATCTGCATCAAAGAAATCATTGAATTTCATATCTATACGATCAACTTCGAGAAAACATTAACCGTAGTGTCCAAAGGCTTGATCCGATTTCCACTAACCAGAATAAGTGAAAAGATTAGATGCCTAAATCCCATACACTGTGTTGAAATGCCGACCCACACCAAATATATAGAGTCACGTTCGTGCGTGGAACCACACTTGTACAAATAAATCACGTTAGATTCGTCGAGAATATCAAAATATTTTGGGAAAAATATATCCCATAAACCAACAATTTAGTGTTTCTGCTGCCAGGCGCACTGTCACACGTCGTCAAATTGCAACAAGAAACTAGTGTGTGTCAAATGCGTCGGGCAACATGACACCAGATCCTGCAGCAAAACCCTAAAAAGTCCCTCAACATGCGCTAACTGCATTAGGCGCTTACTAGGCCAATTATTCCCAATGCCTTACATTACTGGTTATTCTGGCCAAAAAGACTGCCAGTAAAGAAAGAATCCAACATGTCCAAAACATTCTCCCAAACATGCACTTCCCAGCACAGAGATTTTCCTAAATCTTATCCCAAACAACATCCTCACCACTTCCTTCCTTACTCAGGCAAACCTCAAAACAAGGTAAGGAATATCATATGCAAGAGCCGTATCACCTCAACCACCCCCACAGCTTCAGCAAACTGAACATCCTCTGAATCTGAAACTAACAGATCAAATAGACGATATCAAAGCAACAAACCTAGACCAGTTCTTAAAAATTATATCGCTCATCCAGAAATATTACACGAAATGCACAAACAACCTAAAAATAGTCCGAGCAACAATACTTATAGTGAAAGAACTAGATAATGAGCAGCCATAAAAATCCCACCAACATCCTCTTATAAAATACCACTAGCGTTAAAAGATATCTGAACTTCACAAATTTTTAATAGACTATAATGCAGACATCGCAATCATCAGCGAAACCTGGTTCACCCCAAAAGACACTCTTAAATTACCCAATTACAAGACGGACTACCATTCCTCAACAATAAACTAAGAGCCCGAGTATTAATAGCTGTTCACAAGGACATTGCTACGGAAAATACACCAAAATCAGTCACCTCAAATAGAAGTACTTACCATCAAGATCAAGATCAAAACTACTTCCAAACTCACGGTCGGAGCAGCATACCCCCTTCCCCTCCCTGTGCCAAGTCAAATAACCTTTCCGATCTGGACGCCATCGTAATGCTACAAGAACCAGGATTCTACATCATTGGCGGTGACTTCAACGCCAAGCACACTCTATGGAACAATACCCAAAAAAATAGAAACATTCTCAAAAATCATTCCAAGTTACACAATTATCAAATCATTCACAGCTCCATTTACACCCATAGGCAATCAAACTGCACCCCGTCCAACACTGACATTTTCCTGTCAAATGTCCCCTTTCCACAAAATTGCCACACAATTTATCCAAAACAACGCAAGACTACACACCAAACCGCACAAACTTGGAACACATACTACTAGATGCTAAATTGGAACACTACTACTAGATGCTAAAGTCACTTGAGCCGCAGCGACTACCAAAAGAGCAAATCTAGCTTTTCCCGCACTCAGAAAACTATACCCGCTGTTCCACAGAAATAGCAATCTCAAAACAAATGTCAAACTAAACCTATATAAGATGTGCTTTAGGCCGATAATAACATACGGTCATTAAATCTGGGCTGCAGCAACAAAGTCACACATTAGTAAAATACAAAGAATAAATATAAATAAATTCCTCAAAAAGCCGTATGACACACCCATCCGTGCACTACACGAAATAGCAAACATTTAAACAATTCATACATTGCAAACTTATTTAAAACCGCTTATCACACAGAGCATCAAAACCCATTCAGTCAAACGGGAAACTACGTCAACATTCCGCCAAAAATCAAGTAAAACTAACACGCACTTCATAAAACCGAACAGAGTCAAAACCCAGAAATAGAAACCAATAAGGATATGCAAATTTTTTGAAATTCTTCCTGCTTATCTAGTAACACAAAATAAAATCACACTACCTCTCCTGAGATGAATTCATCCAACAAATACATTTTTTTATGCACGTTGAAGGGTCCCTGCCAAATCCCAGACACTACAATTAAATCAATCGCCAATTAAAAAAAAGACAATGAATCTTAATTTTCCTCTCATTGAGGCGTCGCCTACATTCCGCACCATCTACTTCCTCGTGTGAATAGCCCCCAAAAATGCAACTACAAAATACACTTGCTTTATTACATTTACAAAAAAAATATGATCGTCAGTATGTAATTCACTTTAAACCTCCCATCTTCTTCCTTTAACATTTTTTTCTAATTTTAATTAAAAAGAAATATTTCTCGTTACAGTTACACAAATTACACTATATATGTAAATATGAGGATTAATTATATTGTAATAGATTAGCCTCACAGATTTTATGGAACGGAGATATGCGGTGATTAATTAACTCTAACACTTAGATTAATATTCGGCTACTCAATATTGAAATTATTATAATTTCGTAAAAAGAAATCGTACAATGATAAACTGAGATGTATAGGTGTATACCTTTATTAGATTTGAACTAGAATTCTTCATACGAAAAATGTGTTAATGCCTAAGATGAAAAAGTATTCTAAACAAGAAGTTAAATATATCAAAATATTAAATTCTTACGCGTTATACGACTATTTATTACGGTTGTATGAATATTAGTTGCAATTTTTTGGTCATGTTATACGAATTTACGTTTTAAGAAAACGCGTTATGGGGAAATTAAATATCAATAAAATCGTTCTATCGTACTAAACATATCAATAAAAAATGTATCGTATTATTTTTTGATGCAATGATGCAACGTTCGCTTCTTCATATTGATACATAGATAATACATAGATATGTAATAAATGGATATATAGCTTAGTGAGTCGATATGATTATAGTGTGAAAAAAGTTTAATTCATCAGCCAAAAATCATTTTTTCGGAATTTCTAGAAACATAAAACGTACGTAAATTAAAACATATCTATCATTAACAAATATAAAAGATTTCTTTTCAAAGAGCTTTTATTTTCGAGTAATATAACTTTAAACTAATCTAAACGAATAAAATAATTTAAACCATTTAAATAACATTATACAAAGGAGCATTTTTTGTTCTATTTTCTTTTAAATAATTAAATTTTTCTAATTATTTGGAATTTTTTAAGAATATAATTAATTAATATATTCAAAATATTATATATGATATTATAGGTAAAAGTATTTAGTTTTAATTATAAATAATCGTTTGCAAAGTTTATATTTTATAAATTTCCCTGATCATTGTCCGTGTGTAACCATTATTAAATAATTAAAAAATTTTAAAAATGTTGTGATGCGCATAATTTCAACAATGATCGAAAATCACTTTTTGTATGAGTAGTAAAATTAAATAATAATAAGGTAAATAGAATTATCGTATTAATTAACATAGTAACAATTTACTTAATCAAATAATGTAATGTTATCTAACGAATGAAGAATACTTCAACTTCACTGAAGGGAAAAAAATATTGTTATTTTCTTTCATTCAAGAGTTATACATTTTTGGCTGTTGAAATATCAATTATTGTGCGACGATCGAAGCTAAACACAAAAGATAAATTATTAGCTTATGAAACTATGTTGAAATTCATTTGAACTTGTGGAATATAGAACTCACATCATTAAGATAAATACGCAATGAATTATACTATAATTGAGACACTGCAATATGTGAATGAAATGTAGACTTATAAATTTCAATCGTACGTTTATAACAATCGAAATACAAAAAACTAAACTGACCATTGTATAAACATACGATAACAAGTATTTACTTTGTCAAAACATATTTGATAGAAGACAAATTTTCTTGATATATAATACAAATTATATAAAAGAAGAAAAAAAATGTTTGCAAGTGGGAGAAATTTTAATTCTCTTGGATTTACGATTTTCTTTGAACGCTGAGAAATGTTCATAGTTTGGAATTTCAAATCAAATTTGTGGTTCATGTATGAATAATGAACATGGTATGTTGATTAACTTTTAATCAGTACGTTTATTAGATGTCATTCATACGCTTTCTGTATACCTTCCTATATACATTTAAAAAAAAATCGTGAACAATTATTGAATTTTTTTCAAATGGTCTTTGATCGATGTTAAACTCATGTTTAACAAAAACTCACGTTTTTGTTTCTTTGAAAAGAACAGTTATTAATAACATAAAATATTATTGGAATAAAGATGTTTCAATATCATTTTTCACGTATGCTTACCACAAATGAAACAAATTATTTATAACTATTACAACTTTAACAATGTTCGTATTTTCTTATCTACTATATTTATAATATTTTTTTGAATTTTAATGCATTTTAAACGTTAAAAGGTATAATATTTAAAAAATTAATACTACAGAAACATTAAAATTCGTTATAATTGTGTTTAAAGAAACAGAATAGAATGTAAAACTATAAGCATAAAATCTTTTCATATTGTACTGTTTCAATAATAACTTCCTCGAAGAACGACAAAGATTACAAATTTCACTTCATTCGAAATACAAAATTAATTTTTGCATTGAAATTAAAACCATGAAATACTTTACCTTAAATTATTCCCAAATAAATTAAGATTTATTTTAATAAAGTGGCATTATTAACTTATTATGTGTACTAGCAAAACGAGAAAACAGTGAGAGAATCAGCGGCTAGAAGAATGGATAAGAACGCGAATTGAAATGTGGCCGATTTCTGTGTGTACAAATAGCTTCTCACTCGACGTTTACAATGGAATAAACATCGACTTGATTTCATAAGTACCGTAGGTAATTCAAAAGCTCTGGTAATCACTGCAGTGAATTCGTCCGTTTGTACAAGTAATTTATAAGCAAGTGATAGCTCGTTAAGCAACGACGAACGGCACGTTTAACGAAATCGGCTTGTTTTGGAACACTTTAAGATGGCGTGTTGGGCGACTATAATTCCAAACTAACACTCCTTAGGTCACTCTTGCTTTGCGGGTCACCTTCATCGACCTACTGTGATGTCTATGTAGAGCTCTTCCTATTTTTACAGTATTACATGACACCTTCGTTTGTATTAATCATATGGGCAGATTACGTTAATTTTTCATGAACATAATGTTTTATTAGATATTATAATTACCTATGTTCAAGATTATTTCTTTAAAATTAAAAATGTTAGAGAATATTATCTTTATAAATTAAAAAGATCAATCGAAAATTTATTTCAAAACTTTATACTGAATTTATATTGAAAAAAACGATGTCAATGATTTTATAATAATCCCATACTCAATCTTATTTAATTATTAAAAGTCAGTTATTATTTCAATTAAATTTATTTGTATCCATTGTTCAATTAACGTTACAATTGTCGGCTTTATTATTAGAGAAAAGATTACGAATGCTGATTTTCGTCAATTTTCATATTTCCACTACATTTTATATTGTTTAATATATTGTTTAATATATCAGTAATAGTTTAAAATCTAGTAAGCGAAACTTGCTTTTCCACTGTCTCATTAATTTCTTTATTAATTCATACTTTCATTTTCATTTTTTAATTTTTTCAAATCTATTTAAATGATGTAATACTTTTTTAATACTTTTGTGTCAACTTTTTAGAAATTTATCATATACTATACTGTACTATACTGTACTATATCGTACATCTTATTAGAAAATATATGTTTATTTTTTCTCATTATTTTATCACAAATAATATAAATACACAACTAAAGAAATAGTAGTTGGAGTAAATACATATAATTAATGTGAAGCGAGTTAGAGTTATTATATAGTATTCTCGATTTGATAACTTCTATTTAACTAATTCTCGAAATCGAATTATATACGTATCTACAAACGTCACTTTTTTGTATATGACACATATATGCATAGCACCACACAATTATGCATCAAAATGCTCGAGGCATGTAACCGATATCTAAACAGAAATACTCAACCTTTTTACCAGCTACCAAACATTTATTATTCTCACATGATTAGTTGGTCACTCACTCATTTATTTATAGAACATTTCATAGTGCTTTTGATACTGGAAATTGTCTTTCCTGTGAGTAATAAACAATTATGTTGCAATATACAGTGATTCGTGTTAATATTTGACATATTAAAGTTTATCTTTGTACGATTGTCGTATTGTTTAATACTAAACATTACAGAGTGTGCATAAAGTCTCTTTACAATTTCAAAAAATTTATTACAAAGGCAAATGAAAAGACAGATAAGTGGAAATTATTACAAAATGAGACGTATATATTTAAGTTTTTTTTTGCTTCATTTAATACACCTTTATATGGGCACCATTAATTACACGAAACACATCAAAACGGTATCTTGCTATGTTCGCTGTAGCATATCCTCATCAATGGTGGCAATGATATCAGTAATCCTCTGCTTTAGATTAGTTATGTCCCGTACCTTTGTTCGATACACGCTATTTTTAACATAACCACATGTGGATGTCCATAAAATTTCTTTACAATTTAAAAAATTTATTACAAAGGCAATTGATGAGATATCTTCATTAGATGTTCTATGTACTCAGTAGTTATCAAGGTTTTTATCACATTGCATTTCAGTACCCTGTTGATGAATAAGATATTGTTAAATGAATCCCTTACAAAATGGCTACTCCTCAAGAGAAGACACTGTGTATCATGATTTATTGAAACCAAATCGAATCTGTAAACTCAGCGAAACTTCAGAACTAAGTATGGAAGAAATCCACCACGTCCATCAATTTGTGCATGACACAAGAAATTTGTGGAGACAGGGACGAGTGTAATCCTTTGATAAAAGGAGGACTGGACGACCAAAAACATTTGAGGAAAAATATCTTTATGTGCTTCGTGCAACTAATGGTGCCCATATAGAGATGTGTTAAATGAGGCAAAAAAAACTTAAATATATATGTCTCATTTCCACTTGTCTGTCTTTTCATTTGCTTTTGTAATAAATTTTTAAATTATAAAGAGGCTTCTTGGACACCCTGTATAATTTGTATTCTGTTAAACAATGCGTGTTTCGTATGACACAGAACGTTGTAGAGGAATTCACTGCACTTACATACATACATCATGATATGCGTATGGAAATATGTATATGCATATGTACATGTTTAGAAATGAAAGTTCTATCTCTTGTCTTTTGTCAAATGTCATTTCCCGGGACTCTTTCCGAACCTTGGATTGCTCTCGAGACAAAAGAGGCGCGAGCATTTAATGTTACCGACCAGACAGAGACCCTAATGTATATACAGGTTATGTTCATTTGAAATGAAAATAAAAAACAATAGTTTGAAATAATGAATCATTTCCATTAATTTATTATTTTAATTTTAAAAATAATATGAAGAAAATAACTTTATCTTGTATTCAAATCAAATAAATGATTTACAAGTCAATTTTTATTACTACTGCTTATAGCTTATGATTCTTCGTCCACCATTAGTTCTTCATGAAGATATTTGTTTAATTAGCCTTTTTATAATAAGTTTGTCACTGAGTATCTAGTTCCCTACGAGTACTTTGAATTCTTTATTCTTTTAACCGAGTAATTGTTTTACTTCTTTTGTAAATTCATTTGCAATCCATTTATTTTCTATAATGCGATTTTCCGACATCTTTTTATTGCTCTTCTTTTTTGTTTAATTTTGTTTAATATGAATCTAGAGATAGGATATGATTGTATATCCAGCATGAGATAACATCATATGTGTGTGTATTATTTTGGTAAAAAATTCCGTTTTGATGTTTTTTTGTTTTTTAAGAAAATATTGCATGTTAATATACTGATCAATGAATGGATTTTGATTCTAATACTTGCGGTTTTTCATTTACTGTGAGAATGATTGGATGTGATGTAATTTGAAGTGATTTATGCTTTTATCTATATATAAAGCAAAAAATTGCAAAATCAATTATTTGATAAAGCATTTCTTTTAATAAACCAGTGTCTTTTCTACAACATTGCGTATAGTTTCTTGGTAAATGAGTCTTGAACCCAATGACTTGTGTTTAGCATTCAAGTCTTCTCCCATAATGAATTTTTCTCTTATATTTTTTTAAAAACTGTCCAATGTCATGAGTTGAAGCTTCAGTCCTTAGTAAACAATATATAGATCAGAATATGATAGGATTGCTGCCTGGAAAATAAATTTTGATATTTATACTTTATACTAAATCGTTGCTTACATCTTGTAACTGATCGTACTTGCAATCTTTCCTCACAAAAATGACTGTTTCGTCTCTCATACATCCATTGGAGCTTCTCGCAGCATAACAGTGCTACGAATAGATTTTATAGTAATTCTTTGTTTCGTGTATTTTTTGTAAAAGGTAAATTCCAATATTTATTTATAAGTATTATGATTTATAATATCTACGTAAAAAATTTTGTAATTCACTGTTTTTTTTTTTTTTTTTGTTATATTTCAAATCATAATTTTTAACGTGAATTTTTCATAAGAGCAGTTAATTTTGTAGTTCCATGACAGTCGTGAGTTCGTTTATTTTTTTTATAAAAAGATTTGAGGTATCAGTTCAAATGTTTGTTACGGGCTGAGAGTAATTTTTACAATTTGTTATATTTATTTATTCTAGATTTTGATTTTGTACATTCATTGCAAGTGGTAGTTTATTTCCTCTGTAATTCGTTCTTTTTTCGAATATTTTTAATTTGAGAAATATTCTAGCTTCTATTTTTTTTTTTTTAATTTTGCATCTTTTATAATCTGCTGAGTTATTTTTCTGAAAATTGATGCAAATGATGTTATCAATTCTTCTCTCTTTAGGATATAATGAAGAGAAATGTGATTAGGTATATTTTATATATACAATTTTATCGTGTTGTTGATATTACGCAGCAGCATTATGGGATATTTCTTCCAGATTTTGGTAATTTTACTTTATTACTAGAAGTATTATTCATTACGATTTCATTTATTTCCTTATTTCTTGTAGCAGGTATTAATTCAATCATATATAGTGATAACGGTTATTGAACTTTTCACTACTATTCACTACTAAATACTTTGATGCCTAAATTTTTCTGGCTCAATTTTTAATAAAATGAATTAGTATCGAATGATAGAATCCTGTAACTATTTTAAATCTTTTAGAATCTTCTAACTGAATGGTAGTAATTTAATATTCTGTTGTATTTAATATGGCATTAAATTTAATATTGCTATAATTTTACGATGTGATTCTGGTCTTTCAGTTTGTATTTTAGTTATGTATTGTGTGTATATTTAAGTATATAATAAATAATTTTTACCTGCGTTTTGAAAATATTTAATAACGAAAAGAATATATTCCCATCAACGAAAATTAATAATGGTTTAGGTTCTTCCCTTTTAAATTATGGTGATTCCATATCTATATTTTTAAGTGGTTCGAATTTATTTTAACACTATATTTATAATATTTATAATATTCGTATGGATATATATTCATGGATTTAATATATGTATATATGTTTGGAAGTTTAAATGATTTATTGTGTTGTGTAATTATTTTTGTGCCCTGAAAATGTATTTCCTCTTTTTTTTTCATTCGGTAGTTTGGACTTACCTTTTAATTTAGCTTTTTTTTTTTATTATTTTCGTATTCCTCGTTTCCATATCTGTAATCTCTTCTGTATTCGTTAGCGGTACGTGTTTGTTTTTCTTTGTACATCTTATTCTGTATTATAATTCTTTTTAAGTCCTGTATCCTCAATTGTGAATTCATATTTATTCCT
This sequence comes from Tetragonisca angustula, assembly GCA_036937485.2. Lineage (NCBI taxonomy): Eukaryota > Metazoa > Arthropoda > Insecta > Hymenoptera > Apidae > Tetragonisca > Tetragonisca angustula. The sequence continues at coordinate 207,897 of JAWNGG020000201.1, forward strand.
ATTTCAGTGGTTAAGTTATTGTTTAACTTCAAATCAATCCGTCTCCTCTTTATATTATTTTTAATTGTATAGTTCCTGGTTTTCCCGGCTGGACTTTCTTACTAGAATCTAAACACAAATATTGTGTTTATTTGTATGTTATTAACAGATTTACTAGTAACGTTTTCGTACTGACTGTTTGTAATGTTATCTCGTATTTCTATACACTTGGGAGCGTAATCAAAACGCTGTATAATCATTGAGAAGAAATTTTGATTAATTTCTATTAATAACATCAGACCCTTGAATTTCCTTTGATTTTATTTCAGAAATAAATTTTATCTCTTTTTCTTAAGTGCTCTATATTTTGATATAATTTTCTTGTACTGAAGAATGTATGTTGAAAAGTTTGTTATAAATATTCGTAAAAATTATGGTTTGTTGTGCTCTGAGTTTTTGCTGAGTTTTTTTTCTAAAAAAGTTTTTTTTTACCAATATTAGTCTTGTATTCTTTTTCTTTTATTATTTTTTCGCAACCTTTCACAACAAATAATATGATCAATTTTACAAAATTAAAGATGAAGTATCTTTTAAACTAATAATTTTTATTTTTTAATAATAATTTTTTGTAGAAAACCGATTGTAGCTGCATCGATTAATAGATCAAAAAATATATTATTCCATTTAAAAACGTAGAGATAACTTCGAAATCTCCAAAACGCGTTATTTGTGTTTTTGCATAAAAAATTTTTTTTATATAGTGCATATCTTAGAAACTATTCGTGATAAACAAATTATCCTATATATTTGATTTTATATAAAAATCAATACACGGAATGCAATGTATTTATGGAAAATTTTCTTTGTTTTTTACAGAATACGTATTCACATTTTATATGTTGAAAAAACTTAAATAATTATTATGCATCAGTGAAATTCATTTTCAATATTGCATGTTGCATAAAATAGAAAACAGTAAAATTATAGATACGGTTAAACATTAGGTGTACAGTGAACATATTTTGTAATAAAAATTAAAATTAAGATAACTGATGAACCAAGTTGGATTGGCAACTAATATTCGATATTAGATATTCTAAAAAATTTTAACTAAGAACCAAAAAAGCAATAGAAAGATGTTTAAACAAATTAGAAAACTAAATTTCACATGGATATATTTACGATTAAGTTATATTCAGTGAACAAACATATATGTATGCCTTATATATGTAATGAAGGACAAATATGATGCCACAATCTGAAAAATATGAAATATGTCAGGAAATATTAAGTTTCTTCTACATTGTGTCTTAATACTTCTTTATTCAGTTATATGAAGAATCAATTCATGCAAAAAAAAAAACTGTGAAATTTCGTATAAAAAAAACAGGTGCAATTGCACTTTGCAATTACACTAATACACTTTTATAAAAAAAATATCATACTACATGATAATAGAGCTTATTAAACAATACAAAATTTTTTTCTGCAAATTTTTTCTTTTATTTAAATGAAAAACAGAATTATGCACAATTAAATTACTTCATAAATTATAATTACAAAATAATTTAATTATCGTATTTCATTATGTTGTAATTCGTAATTCAGGTCTCTCGTTCACTTAATTCGTTTTGAGAATTGGAATCGTTTTAAGAATTAGATTACATAACGAAATGCAATGTACTTGAATAAGAAATACTATTTAAGGAAATGTGAGAAATCGAAATTCAGGGATAATAAAGTTTAGAAAATAACAAGATAGAATTTTTAAACAGGAAAATTAATATCAGTAATAAACAAGTTATTATTCATAAATTCATATTATGCGAATAGAAATAAATTTTTTTTACGTTCGTTTGAAACATAAATTTAAAAAGAGAAATATATATCCTCTTTACCTAACTTACAATATGTACATACAAATATATAAGAAAGAAATAATGAAAATCACCAAATGTTACTTGAAAACAATTAATACAAAAAATTAAATGAAACATTACTTTAAAAAAATACTTTCAAACAAATAAAATTCAATAAAGTCAATACAGAAATAAAATGAAGTATTATAAGAAAACACTTTAAAAAAACAAAGTTCTTATGTTTTTACTAATTATTTATAGGATGACATTGACTGAAGTCATCAATTCTATGAGTCAATTTTAAATTGATTTTAAATTGATTTTTTAATAAATACTTTTCTTTCAAACATTTTACTGCGATTGCTTAATTTTGGGCAGAATTGGGAATTATTTAAATAAAATTTTATTTGAATAACATTTCGAATAAATTCTTCGAATAAAATTTTATTCGAAACATTTACTGAAATAATAATAAAGATAATAAAGAAAAAGAGTCAGGAGTTTCAAACAAAAAATGTACTAAAAGCAAATTTATTAAATAAACTAAAATTGTGAAAAAAGGACTCCTGAATCTTTTTCTTTACATTATTTCAGTAAGTATTTCGAATAAAATTTTATTCGAAATATGTGTGTTCGAATAAACTTTGTTCGAATAAAATCGTTATTCGTAAATAATGAATAATTTTTCCTCGAATAAAATCGTCATTCGTAAATAACGAATAATTCTTTCTCGAATAAAATCGTTATTTACGAATAAATTTGACAGATTTATTCATTATTCGTTATTCGTTGTTCGAATAAAATATACCCAACTCTGATTTTGGGAGATTGGTCATTGTTGCATACAAAAACATCTCTGAAGATACAGTCTGAGAGAAATGGTGTACTATATTTAATAAAAACTCTTTGGTGGATATAGATCAAGTAGATTTAAAATATCGAAGTGCAAAGAATTCAGTAATATCGATTAATATTTCAAAATCCTACGTAATTATAATATATTGCATTTCAGATTGTAATTCAAGTATGCTGTAATTCAATTACACTCATGATTAGCAATTAAATTAATTAAAAAGTTTGAATTACTATATATGTGAATTATTATGAATTACTTTTAAATTATCATGAATTAGTACGTTGTAATTGAATTGCTGTGTTATTAAAATACAATGTAATTAAAATAATTAAATCACTAGGATGGAGACAAGTGTGGACGAATTTGGCGCAAAATCAGGGAGTCGTAGAAGGGATTCAATTTTCGTAGACGAATCTGATGGGTTAGAATGAGTTTCCTTTGGAATAGAGAAATCCGAAATTAGGTAGGCGCAGTTAGTTGGATCTTATAACTTTAATTAATAAAAGTTTGAATTTGTTTAGGATTGCTGTATTGAAATGATTAATGTAAATTTGCACGGAATGTAAGTTATATATTTTAAATTTTTATTTATATTAAAATTTATTGCAATGTTTGTGTACGGATAAGTCAATTTTACCTATTATGTCGTTGCTTCTGTTTTGACATATTAGCAATGGGCACTGAGGTTAACAATTATATTAATGCTGAATGAAATTTGTATTCGTTCGTAAGGTTAATTTATTCGACTAGGGACTTTTTACTAACTCCATTCTTAATGAAAACTACACGAAATAGCACAACAATCTGAGAAGTTTAATTTTTTATTATGAAAATCCTAAAATTATAACAGTAGGGCAGACTATGATTTTATCTTTAGAAAGCCTTTAAAATTGTAGAGATCAGGCTTCCGGACGCAAGAGTTTATCTAATTCTCTTGATAGCATATGTTAAAAATCAAAATTGTTCCAGTTCCCAGCTTTCTGATAGAATTTTTAGAAAGGCGATAGATTCTTGCAACTACTAGATCAGTTATTATTTGATGATTAGAAATAAACTTTAAATAAACTAAATATAACACACCCGGTATATACGTATATAAAATACAACAAAAATTGCTTCATAATCATAATGATCACTTATTTGTTCGTTCTAAATGAACTTTCTTCGTCACTCTGAAATGTTCTCATTTTTTGTTCATAAGATATCATTTTGAGTCTAATAACGATTTTGGGAACGCCAAAAATTTTCTTAGTTATTGACGTTAATAGAAATATGAGTAGAAGCATTGACTAATTAGCATAGACTGAACATTCAATGCTTTTTCATGTTTCACATTTTAAGCCTCTGATCCCCTTACCATTTTCATGTCACATCCTGTCGTATCGGCTTAGACAAGTACTGCACTACAACGCTATTGATGGTAGAAATTAAAATCGAAAAATATGGACATATGCCGTTTTTGCATCGAAAATTATTTATTAAATTCAATCCGGTGACACTATTACGAGCAAACACACAATATACGTACATATGTACGTACACACAATAATTATAATAAATGCGAATTTAGTAACAAGATATTGTTTAAAAACCCCACAAAAGTGCATTGTCTTTTAATGGATCTGTACGATTTTTTTTGCGATTGAATTTTTTTTACGTGCTATTCTAAATAAAAAATAATTAGAGCATAATATCGAAAAGAGGTTAACATTTCTTGAAATATTTCATAATTTTATACAGAATGCGATTTTAAAATGAAAATATATCTGCTGTATTATTGTTTTTAAGAAGAAAATGTTCAAGATAACATTGCGATATTTGATCGTTAAAAGTTGAAAGAATTTTTTTCAAAATCATTTTTATAATATTTCAAAGTGAAAGTGATGGAACTCTAATATTTTTGTCAATTATTCATTATATGTATTATGTATTATATTTATGTCATGTATTCTTATGGAATATAAAAATTAAAGTTTTACCTGAATTTCGTTCTCATCGTTTAATCTAGAGCAATTTTTTTCAGAACGAAATGTTTATTAAGAAGATTGAATTTCACGTTAAAACAATAGAGATACCTGTTATAGTCAAGCGAACACAATAATCTGGCATTCATTGTGCGAGAATTAATATAAAATACAAAATAGATTTGTAGAATGATTTTGTAAGATAAATTATATGACGTATATATTCGAAGGTACGGTTTGTCCAAATCATTCGAAAACTCGCATCGAATTGCCTGTTCAGTCTCTCCTACTGATCATTACTTTGTTTACAGAAGGTAGCCTTTATCTTTTCTAGGAATCGAAATCCTCGGCATGTGTTTACGCTTCTCCTACCACGTAAGTAGTTCTGTTCTATAGTATACGAAATTTCCTTACAATTTTGTCAAGAATTTAATGATATATTTAAAGATACTTGATTGAAATTTTATACGAATTCAAAATGATATATTCTCAATGAGTATTGCTCATTCTCATTCTTTTTTCAATTACCTTCGTCATGATTGCAGAATGACAAATGAAAAATGAATTAAAGAGACAGTTTATGATTTCCTGACGAAAGCAGAATTGCCAAATTTGACATGGTTGCCACATTTTTGTTCCATCGATTGGTCCTCTCCATGAAATGATGAAACTAGCAAAATAGATGACTGCATGATTGTTCGTTGTCTTAAAGTCAAGTATTCGCTCGAGCTCGATCAAAATTATCCGATCAGATTCAACTTCAAAATGTTAAATATTCTCACCCGGGTAATTTGAACAAATTTGTAGAATAATTAAAAATACAAGCCTTATTACAACTTCGCAAAAAAAATCATGTAACACTTTACTTGAATTCCCTTTAAAATATAAAGCTTTTACTTTGTTTACCCTGAACCTTTGTTTTCTTCAAGATATTTTTACGTTATGTAGCAAGTGAGAAATTAAAGGAATTTTTATTCTTTAAATTTGTAAAAATTCAACGTGTTTATAATATTGTAAAATATTGAGAATTTTTTTCATGATTGAAAATCCATGATCTAGAAAATTCAAATTTTCCTATTTTTAATTACATCTTAAAACTTACTATATAATTTTTTTTGCCATTCTATTGAACTTTGATTATTAGAATTAGAGGATGAAATGTTAAGATATTTCGAATTTTTGCCATTGCATTAGTCTATACATTACTAATACACGCAGAATTTAGAGTATTTTTTAATTCTCTAATATCTCAAAAGCTAGCCGAATCTAAATTTTATATTTGAGATCTTCGCCGTTTCTCTATAGTTCTACTAAAGCGTTTCCGGACCTTTTCGGAATTATAGTCCAATTTAATTGAACATGATAAGTACATGATAAAGATATTGTTCTAAATGATCTCACCCACTCCTCTGACAATAAGATGTTTGTTGAATTCGAAAATTTAACCGTTCAGAAGATAATTTTACGATACTTAACATACAAAAAAACAACGAAAGATCAATAATGTTACGATACCTAATATATCTATGTAAGAAATAACGAAAGACAGAAAATGGTATAAAAATTAGATAAGATTACATCGTGACAGTGTTCCTGGCCGGCTGCTATTGTCCGGGGATGGATGTTTATACGTATAGTATATGGATTATTTATTATTATTTATTTGTTTCTATTTCTATTAAGAGTTGCATTTATGTGTTTTTATTTATTAGAAATGGTTAACTCGCAGCCTGCAAGTCGCACGTGGCTTTTGCCTTTTCTTTCCTGATCGTTAGAGCTATCCTCTCCACTGTATCAAATCTTTCTACTGTATGAGAGTGTCGCACTACAACACTAGACTATATATATAAACATATGACTACAGATTATAATAACCGATACTACATGTGTGTGTGTGTGTGTGTGTGTAATATGCATATATAATTTATATACATATAAATTGTTTTCTTTGCTGCAGCTACTGAGCCTAAAGGAAGATAGAGAAAGAAGTTTGTATTGCCCGTTGCAAAACAGAATGGGAATTAATTTTCATAGTGGACTAATTGTAAGTAGCTCGTGTGGTCCGTGGCGGAGAACAACCGCCTCTGATTCTAGACGTTCGAGTTAGGCACGGTGCAGATGAGCAGTCTGTGGGCGGCGATTACTTTGGAAGAACAGGAACACAATGTTCTTTTGTTTCATAAAAAGAAGGATGAAAGAATGTTATATTTCTGTTCTTTCAAAAGAAGACGATAATTTGCCGCTCGTTTTCCATAGGCCTAACGTTGGCTGTTAATTGCTTGTTTTTTTATATAATTTTTTACATAATTTTATATATAATAAATTTCTCATAAAATTGAAGGATCTACCCTCCAAAAAAATGAATTCTCGAAGCCAAGATTTTATATCTTTTACATTCCTCAAAACTCCCTGTAAATTTCATCTCGATCGGTGGCTATGCAAATTAAATAGATATATGGTTGACCAATAGCCAATGGCCAATCAGAATAATTTTAAGAAATAATTTAGTTGGTTAGAAATTATTTTTAAAAACAATAAAGTATAAATTATTTTATATTTAAAATGTGTATTAACATCACGGATAGAGCTCTTTCTGATATGTATACACATAGATACACAATATAATATAATATAATAAAGTGGAATAGTGTTACATACTGATTTCTTGTATAGAAATCTGGAGGCACAAACGAGATACGTGTACTTATACCTCATCTGTACCTGGATATATGTAATTGTACACTGTAGCGGATATAATTTTCTTCAACCAACTTGTATCATTTTGTTTGACGTAGTTCTCCAATTCATCGTTATTTAAGTGTAGAGTGCGCTAAGAGCTAGTGATATGTAGCGATAGTTACGTCCGCTCAACAGAGGACAGTGACATCTATTTACGCTCAACGAAATCTACGTTCACTCAATCGTTCCACTGAAAGGTGCGTTTCCCGGGTACAGACAGCGCCACTTTTTTCAGAGCGCGATAAGAAAAAAGCGCAGGAAGGAAAGAAGTCTTCCTGTTTATCACCGGGCGAGCTGCTAGTATTATCGCAATCATTTTATAGCAGCAATCCTATCGTATCAGAGTCAAAAGTGTTAAGCGCGGTAGTAATAGCCATACCAGAAAATCTTGTCCGGGATTAATATATCTTTGTATTAAAAATCAAGAAATAAAATAGCACGGAGTCCATCCTTTCGTAGAGCAACCTTATATCTACCTAAATCTCTACAAAATTGGTGACCCCGACGTGATCAAAAGAAATAAGGAACATGAAAATCCAAGACGATTACACAGCGCTCGCCAACCCGCACGTGGCCGGTCGACCAAGAAGAGGCATGTTTCGCTAGTCGACGACGAAGCAACCACGGTCAACGCCATGGCATCGTTCCAAAAATTCCCGCCACAAAAAAAAAAATCCTAAATTTTGGTTTCTACAAATAGAAGCGGCGATGCAAGTTCACCAGCGACACCGCCAAGTATTTTTATATAATATTATATCGCAGGTAAATCCCGATAACCTCTCCTTTATAGCGAATGTCGTGGAATCGCCACTTGCCACCGATAAATACAACACGACAAAAAGGAGACTGCTGGACCTGTTCGACCAATCCGAGGAGTCGAAAGTCCGCCACTTCCTTAGGACATGCAGGATGGGAGACGAGAAACCGTCTCACTTTCTGCAACGCCTAAGGAGCCTGGCCAGAAACCACATGTTTGACGCCATCCTCCAGTCAATCTTCCTTGAGCATATACCCCCCTCTTGTCTTTACATGACATTTTGGTGGCAATTGTGAACACGGATTTAGCAAGTTAGCTCGCGTTGCTAGCAGATGAAATCATGAAATTCCGACCACTTCAAGTCGCGAGCGTTCGAGACAACATGGCATCTTCCGCTGGGGAAACCAAAGTGGCGAAATGGGAAGACAATATGACGGTCTTGTAACAAATCGCGGAGCTGACCCGCCATGTTGCCGCGATGCAGCTGGAGCTTTCTCGACGAGACGTCGCTCGTGATCCCGCAGCGGACTTCCTACGATACGATCTCGCTCCAGGTCCACAAGACGCAACGGGGGAGTCTGCTATTTACTACCAACATTTTGGCGCTAAAGCATACAGATGCGCAACTCCATGATCTTGCCGGCCAACAACACCACCGTCGGAAAACTAATCGCACGCCTCACGGTTCTGATGACACTAGAAGGCGTGCAGAGTAGTCGTCTAATTATCCACGATTATAGAAACAAACTGTCTTTTCTAATCAATACCGCAGCGGACATATACATATTGCCGCTTAGTTCGACAGAAGGAAAAATGTCGCCCCTTCTGATTTCAAGATCTACGTTGCTAACGGTACACCTATTGCGATCTTCTGTGCCAGAACGCTGACTCTGGACCTCGGATTGCGACGTCTATATATCTGGAAATTCACCGTCGCACGAGTCCAACAACCAATTATTGGCGCCAATATCCTCAAGCATCACGGTCTTCTGGCGGACCTGAGAAACAAACGGATAATTGACGACTACACGAAACTGCAAGCACTCGAAACAATAAGCACAGACAACCACCAATCAATCACTACAATAGGTAACGGAAACTGCGACAAATACAACTTTTTGTTAAAACAGTACATCGATGTTACGAGACCCACACAAGGACTGGACGCATCAAAGCACAAGATATGCCACCACACAACCACTATAGGAAGACCATGCGCAAAGAGACCTCGCAGACTGGCACCAGAAAATTCAAAGCAGCTCGTGAGGAATTCCAACTACTCCAACAAGAAATTTGCTAACCGTTCTCTAACGAATGGGCCAGTCCGCTGCACATGGCCCCAAAGAAAAGTGGCGGTTGAAGGTTATGTGGTGACTATCGTCGACTGAACACACGAGCTTGGACGTAAAGACGATTTTCTCCACTTTAGACTTAGACAGAGCCTACCACCAAATATCGATGGCACTAGAAGACCGTGAGAAAACAGCAGGTCACGCCTTTCAATCCTTTTGAATACAACATAATGCCATTTGGTCTGAAGAATGCGGCTCAGATCTTCCAACGTTTTATGGATGTCCTCCTCTGGGCTCTAGACTTTGCGTTCTGCTATATTGACTATCTGCTTATAGCCTCCGCCAACGAGTCCAAACACCGCCTGTGAAAGGTATTAGAGCGATTGCAGTAGCACGGTATTTCAATCAACACGGCAAAATGTGTATTGGGAGCATCAACAGTACAGTATATTTGGGGTACCAGATCAACCAGAAAGGAGCCGAGCCTGTACCTGAGAAAGTCGCAGCAATAGTCAATTATCCAAAATCGGAGACCATCGCCGAATTAAGGCACATCCTCGGAATGGTCTACCGAAGGTTCATCGAAAATGCCGCTGGTGCACAGGCTCCTCTGAACGCGGTTCTTCAAGACGCGAAGAAAAAAAACAAGCGATCAATCGTTTGGACAGAGGAGGCCAAAAAAACCTCGAAAAATTTTGACGCAGCACTGCTGGCGCATCCCAAAATTAATAGTCTTCTAATTTTAATTACAAAGGCTTCTAACGTAGTAGTCCTTGTGTTTCAACAAAAGGTGAACAGTTTGTGGGAATCAATTTTTTTCTCAAAAAAATTTTCGCCTCAGGAAATCAAATATAACACATATGACCATGAATTAACTGCCGTTTTCAAGGCAATAAAACTTCACGATACAGACGGACCACAAACTTCTAACATTCGCATTTCTTCAAAAATCTGATAAAGTTTCACCTAGGACATGTAGCGGTCTATAGCGCCTCAGGTACGAGTCTCGAACACCGACTCGTACAAACCGCAAGTGGCTGTGTGCCTAGCGTCGAAGATCTAGCGATATTCGACGTTAAGCAAACAGAGTGCGGAACACCGCTAGGATGGGTGACCGTCCAGCCTAGCGAGTAGTTATGACAACAAGCGTCTGGGGTAAAGCGATGGGGCTGCCATCACCTCCACTAATGAGTCTAGGCAACGACTCTGAGACGAAACGCACAACCTTTCTTCACCCTTACCCCAAATCCTCCTACATCCTTCCACCATCCTCGCCATAATTGTAAATAAAAATAGAATGTAGATATGTAGATACCATAGCACTTTTAAATCCCTTCAAACAGTTTTCGATCAAAGTAACCCACATTCCGGAATCCGATAATGAAGTGGCAGACGCTGGACGTTATCAGTATCTAGTGATGAGCACAGCAGAGCTTGCCGAATAACAATCAAAAGACTCGAAATTACCATAGGTCTTACAAAGCGCAGTCCTACAGCTAAAGAACATTAACAATTCAAAAGACACAGTATATTACAATATCTCAACGGAAACGATTCCAGCCACATGTTTCAGTGGTACTGCACAAGAAAATCTTCGACAGCGTACACAATTTCGCTCATCCCAGCGACCGAGCTACCAGACACATGATAACTAAAAGATTTGTATGACCTGGGATGAATAAAGACATCCTACATTAGGCAAAAAGTTATGTAAGCTGTCAAAGAAATAAAGTAAGCAGACACGTCAAAAATTCACACAAACCTATTGCTGTTCCAGAGCGCTTCCAGCACATTCACATCGACATAATAGGACCACTACCGACAATCGACAATTACAAGTACTATTTAACAATAATCACGATATAAACACGGATACCATTGCCACAGGATTCTATACCACATGGATTGCGGAGCTAATAGCCATTGATAATAACCACGGATCGCGGAACGCAATTTGAATCGCAATTATTCAACGCCTTAATAAAACTGATTGGATACAGACATATCCGCACTATAGCATATTACCCTGCATCCAATGGCATGATAGAAAGATGGCATAAATCCTTGAAGGTGGCAATCCGTTATCACGAAAATAAAAATTGGTTAGAAGTCATGCTCCCTCCTAGCAGACATGCTTGGCTTGAGGAATAGTTATAAAGATATATAAACAATCGCGGCTGAGATGTACATACGGTACACCCCTCCGACTACCTGGAAAATTTTTTGTCAACATAGAGACTTCACTGTTGACAAATTCAGACAATACATGCAGACAATACGACCAAAACTGACGAGACACCACTCTCGACTCTCATAATTCATTTTTAATAATCTTTTCGACACGACGCATGTATTTGTACGGGTAGATCATCTAAAGCAACCTGTGGAACAACCATATGAGGAACAGAGCGAAGAGCAAAAATCTACTCCCGGGCGCAAATATCGTCTGCTAGAACTTACCAGGTCGAACGACTCGGAATGGGGTAGTGTATTGAGCGACAGCTGCATCCGCTTAACAGAGCACAGTGACATCTATTTCCGCTCAACGAAACACAACGACATCTACGTCCGCTTAATCGTTCCACTGAAAGGTGCGTTTACCAAATACAGACAGCGCCACTTTTTTTAGAGCGTGATAAGAAAAAAGAACGAGAAAGAGAGTCTTCTTGTTTATCAGCGGTAGATAGTATAATATTATCGCAACCATCGTATAGCAATCTTATAGCAACAATCCTATCGTATCAGAGTCCAGTGTTAAGCGTGGAAGTAATAGCTATACCAGAAAATCTGGTGCGGAATATTTATCTTTGTAGTAAATATCAAGAAATAAAATAGTACGGAGTTCATCCTTTTGTAGAGTGATTTTATACCTACCTAAATTTCTACAGATATTTTTCTTGGTCAGTATTTCAGACCCTGATGCCCCATTTAATGTCTGGTCTATTCTATTCTTAATCAATGCTATTAGTCAATGGTTTGACGTAGTTCTTCAATTCATCATTGAGTTGCCTAGAGTGCGCTAAAAAACCAGTGATTTTTTTCCTAGTTGGTATCTCAGAACCTGAGGTACGACCCATTTGATGTCCGGTCTATTCTATGAGTCAATGATATAATAACAAAACACTACATTCCTTACCATAATATTTTTTACTGTGGCATATTAATGCAATAAGATACAATAACAAATTTGAATGCACTATTAAACTCAAAATATTCTTAAATAAAAAAAGACGAAAGCGCTTTAGAGATGTGTATTTGTTAATCTTCAGAGACGAAAGAAGACTCATTTCTGTACTGATATTCGAAGACTAGTTTCTAAATTAAAGATGTACCAAAAGAACATTCGGTTTATGAAATATTTAATCGAATGGCATTATAAATGGAGAAAGATTAACAAAGACTTATTTGTAAATCTCATGGACTGTATCTAGTTGTCTTTTTCATTATAGTGACTGCATCTTCAATAAGTTCTTGTAATTTCTGCCAAAAACTGATATAATATTCGTATTGAACACATCAAAACTAATAAAATGAAATGAAATATGTTTTGTCTAAGATTTGAAATCTTAAATGTCTTGAACGTCTTGATTGGTTTTTAATCTTGAACGTTTTGGAGATCTTACACATCTTGGATTTATTAATGATGCGAATGTACCAAACCCTGCAATAACACTCTTCTGCCTCCTAAAATTTTAGGATTCAAAATTTAAGATCAATTAGGACATTTAGAGTTAAAGTATTGAAACATATTCGAAACGACTCATGATATTGAAAAATCGCTTTTAGAATTCAAATACCCATTACTAGATTAGAAACGAATGGCAACAAATGATTATGTGTATGTGTGTGCGTGTGGCTTTACAGAAAAGTTGTAACTCGATGTTATGCAGAAAGACATTAAGATAATCTGTGACTACAGAGTCTCTCAACAAAGTTTTGTCAAAATTCCAAATATCCTCAACAACCAAACACATGCATCAATAGCTCAAAATAATTTTTTCTTCAAGAAAGACAAAGTAATCATCATAGAATCAAAAGATGGCAGAATTGAAAGATTATGTTATCAGCCGTAAGGAAACTTCATCAAATTAGAAAATATTATATCAAGAATTTCTAATGATAAAATCTGTCTTTTATTGTAGCTAATAAAGAAATAGCAAACCAGCTCACAAACAAACACAAATATATGAAATTTTACGATTTTCTTTTGTTTTCGTTAGTTATTACAATATATTACATCGTGTCAAATGAAAAATCATTGAAAGCATATCATTATTCAGTTTGAAGAATTAAAATCGAAAATTCAAATTTATATTCCATGAGACAACAATTTGCTTTTTCTTTCAAATCGAATCTATAATTCCTACCATGAATGTATCTCGATATTATAATTCAAAGGATTAATAACAAAAATGTTTAGTTTGTAAAACATACCTCACTCATACATTAGAAATATATGTACCTGTTTCTTCGAACTAAATGTCTGATCTTAGTTTTAGACATCAGATTTGTATATTCTGAAGATTATTAAATTACCTGAATCAATATAAATAAGTATTGAATCCATTTTATTGATTTTTTAAAATGCTTCTTATGTAAAAAAATAGTCATATTTCAAAAAATTGTTAAAATGAAACTAATAACTATCTAACAATAAATACTTTATTTTATCAAACCATGTTTTCCCTAGTGACAATATTCTCATATGAGCCGCTCATTTGCCAAATCAATTAATAACATAAAACAAAAACTGGAGAAATGTGATCAAATAATATACATTGTTTTTTAAAATTTCCTTTAAAATATAAATTCAAATAAATATTGTAGAATGTATAAATACAGATGTAGCTTTCATCTAACGACATATAAAATGAATAAGATAAAATAGCCTTGGAATAATCGTTATTAATATTATAATTTTTGCGTGACTAAGAATGTTAATCGATTTAGCAAGTGAAAAAAAAAATAATAACATCAAATTCAGTCTTCAAATTATTTCTTTTTATTACAGAAAAATTTCATTATCATATATTTTTAAAGATTTTTCACAAAAATAAATAACTGTTACAATATATTATTATTTGTTATTGATTCATAAGCAATATAAATGTCTTCTTCGTCAGCTGTATTTGTGGTCCCGTCATATCGATTTGTTTTTAAGTTTTTACAGTAATTATGTTTAATAGGAGGAATGAATTTTAATAGAATTTTACACAATTTCCATCATATTTTCCCTCTTTTCTCTTATTACAGTTCTACCTACAGGATATAATAAAGGCTGGTCTAGATTTCTCACCTGCCTGCTACAGATTTTCTATATTAATGACATTAAATTCTGAATCTTCGTTAAGGTGGTATTCCTGTTTTTCGGCTTCAAGAAATCGATTTTTTTTTTTTTACATTTTCTCAAAGTGCATATTTTCGAGAATTTTTATGTAAAAGGATTTGTTTAAATTCGTAAAATTAGCGAAGTTATAGATGTTTAAAGGAGACAGTGTCCTGCTAGCAACATATGGCGCACAATCGTACCGCAGCCACATGTATATCGTTCCCTCAAATTCACTCGAAATTTGTTGTCGAAGGCCAATTATTTTAAAATGCTGGTCCCTTCTGAACTTTTTAGATACATTTTTAAGCTTTCGGCAGTCAGTTTTCTCTCGATCAATTAATAAAACAGACGCGTTTACAAACATTAACATCCAGAGTTCGAATATTCATTTTATATTAAAATGCATAGAAAAGAAGAAGATTTCCAAACGAAGGAGATTTCACAGGAATCAATTTACTGTCGAGAAAGATGTTGATATTTCGAGTACATCGGGCGAGAAGTTGCAACACAAGGAAAATCTCGACATAATTATTTCGAGTACGCACGGTTACTGTATCTTAAAAGAAGAATGAAAAATGGTGAGAAGCTGGGTATCTATCAGTTCATTTGACTGTTTCGGGAGACGGAACATGGAAAAGGCGAGGGATTTCTTCTTTGTTCGGAATTTCTACACTCGTCGGAATGTACAGTAGAAGAGTTCTTGACACTGTCGTCAAGTCAAGATGCTAAGGTTGTAATTTATGGAAAACATAACAGAAGAACATAAAGTATGAAGATCATAAAGAACAGTTTATGATTAACCACGTAGGTAATGCAGGAAAGATGGAAGTAGATGCAAACTTTCGAGATGAAAGTCATATAGAGCATTCAAGGCGTCGGTCCACTGAAATCGCAAAGAGGGCCAGAAGTACTAGTAGAGAAGAGAAATCTGCCCTACAAGATTTCTACGAACACGAAGAAAGTCCACTGTATGGACCTGGACTGGCCAATTGATTGTATGCATGAATATTTTTGTACAGCATGTTACAAAATCTTCAAATGCGTTTTTCTCGAATCCGTATTTTTCAAACTGGTTCAGGTGATATCTCAAGTTCTAGTTGACCAATTGATTTGAAATTTGGAGATCTTCAATGGATGTATCTTTATCGCTTGAACTACGGATTTCAAAATCTGATGTTTTTTTCTATTTTTTTTTACCACCCAAACGACGAAAAATACAAGAAAAATCGATATTTTAAATTCAAAATTCTGTCATTTTTTTAATTTCCGAAATTTCGCTTTTTCTGTAGTTCATGCGATAGCCATATTTATGCTAATTAAGATTTCCGTTTCACATAACCAGGTGGACCGAAATCACTTGTACCATTCGAGCCCGTTTTCAAAAACATAATACTTTACATAATGCTACATAATTTTAACAACATTCATTAATTTGGTTAAAAAAAATTGTAAATACTATTTAAGTATGAATAAATCTGTGCGAAAACTCCATTCCAAAATGTATCATGGTTTCCTCACAAAAAAATCCCGAAGAAGACGATATTTTCAAGCCGAAAAACCGGAATACCCCCTTAAAATTATATTTGAATTGTATGACGTAGGGTTTCGACCTTTCAAATTTTATTCAGAACATTTTAAGCTAATTTAGTGGTAACTCTTTAATTGTTACTTTTCTGTTAATGATAGTATTCTCAAGGTTTCATTGAGAAAAAAATCCTGACGAGTCATTCAAACTATCAATTGGTGCTTTTCTTTTTTACTAATTTGGATATATATTTTACTAATTATCTGGTGAAAAAATGTTTTAAATTCTTTTCGCATCATGGCAAAATCTGAACCATTGGGCAAATACTATGCCCACTTACCAAAAATTTCATTTCAACTGACTCAGCTCTTATTTCTTTGAATCAATTTCAATAAACTTAAGACAGTTTTGATATTTCTATTTTGTTCGACACACGAATTTAAATATGTTATTATTTTTTCAAATTTTTTAGCATAAGTCGTTATATATTTTATTAAGCATGATAAAATTTCTTGAGATCTACGAGACCTTCAATTGTCCAAACGAACATTATAATAAGCTACCGAAGTAGCAAGTTTAGGAAAGGCTTTCTCCAAGTCAAAAGAAAATACGAAAATTTCTTTGAATGTTGCCATTGGATCTGCAGCCTATTCAGCTCGTATTATAACTGACTAATTTATTTTACTTTATTTCAGATGAAACAGTACTAAACAATTTACGGTTATTATTAAGCACTTGCTGCTGCATTTGAATTGCACTATTGCAACGACTTACATTAAAATACGGAGTTAATCAGAATAGCTTCTGAAATAAATTATTTATTATTCGATGGTCAATAAAATTTTGTCATTTAATGGTGTTAATCCTTATTATTAGGGAAATTTATTATGAATATAAAAAGTTAGGACTCAATTTAATGGTTTGACACTTAAATTTAAAATAATTCAAAAAGTGGAGTTGAACGATTTGGCCTATGAACGGCTCATATAATAATGAATACCACAACACAAATTTTGCGTCAAGTAATACTCCTATATAAATTCCTCTTTCAACAAATTCGACAGAACTGTAAATAACTGATAAAAGTAACTCATTGAATGTTATGAAAATCGAAATAAATAGCACAATCATGGACACTTCAAACAGGTGTTGGAAAAAAAAGGTCTGATACTAGCCTTTCTACTATTTCCCTCCACCGTAGTTCAAGAAATCCAAAATGATAATTTATCTACAGAACTTTTATCGATTGATATAAACAAAACTGATACTTGAGAGAAAAAAATCAAAGAAAAGTAAAATTAAATTTATTGAGTCTACATCAATTAGCGAGATGTTAAATCCTATTGAAGATATTGGATGAACCTGGCAATCACCTAAACTATTTGCAATTTTTTTTAGTTTTCTCACAAAATCGCGTAGATCATCCAATATTAAAGAAATAATTTCCGAATTTACTGATAATTTTGATGAATTCATTAGGCCAATCAAGACTCGTTCCTCGTTGATCGATGTCAAATCAATCGGATAGCCAAAATTGCAAAAAAATTAAATTCACTAACTCCATAGATAGATAGATAGATAGATAGATAGATAGATAGATAGATAGATAGATAGATAGCTCCCCATTTTCATCATCGTCGGAAGACAATTGATCTTTATTTTTCATACTTCCATTTTATTATAATTTATTCACAATCTTAACATCTATAAAAAATTAATTTAGTGAAATATAAAATGACTTAGATCTCATTATGAATACCTACTGAAGTTAATAATCCTTATGATTTTGTGTATTCAAGAAACGAATTTCAAAGAGGATTATGCTAATAATAAAAACTTATATATAGAGGATATAAAAATTAAACATAAAAAATATCATACTATAATTTTACACCTCTAAATCAACGAAGATTTATTAATCTTATTAATCTTATAAAGATAAATGTTTTCTATTTTTTTTTTTTTTTAGCTTGCATTGTATTCTATTTATCATGAGAACTAAACTTGCCAAAGAAACCATCGTAGTCACAACTTACCCGTTTTGTTGGAATAAAAATATTGAAGTTTCTATAAGTCTTAAATTTAATTTATTTATCATATGTTTATATTTATACATATTTACATTTGGTAAGATAGTAGCGTCGATTAGAATTATTAAGTTTATGTCATATTATTGAAGTCAGTAAAGCATGTACACGATTTGTTTTTATGGACATATTCTCCCGATGTTTTGACTGTATGTTTCGAAATTAAATTTTGAAGTTGTGACTATTATTCTATCGTTGAAAAGTGAAGAGTAATAATGAAAATTATAGATTATCTCGGAAAATATATTAGAATATAGTGGAAAATAATGGAAAATCATTACGTGCAGGAGAAGTTCCAAAACAATGCGACTTTCAGTGATTGGGTCAAGAATTTGGAGATGCAGAATTGATACTGCAACATTTTCATCCACATCGAAGAGCAAACCAGCCACGTATTCACTGATGTAAAGAAGAAAACGTCATTGCTCTCGCTCGAGCTTATCTTTTGATAAATTTACGTAGATTTTTGAAATTTTGATAGATTTACGTAGAATTGTTCGTTGGATAAGAATTAATGATATAATAGTGCAACGAATAATTTAAAAGGAAAACTTACCTATGAAAACCAGTCGTTCAACGATACTACTCAACGAATATTTTGCTATTGCATACTACGTAAATTGCAAAGGGATCCAAAGTACACTTTTTAGAGCTATTTTAGAGTATACAGGATAATCCATTTAAGTGAAGCCACCTAAATATCTTTTCGAATTGTGATTATACAGAAAATATTTCTTACTTATCAAAAGACCTATAACTGGTAAGAAATTTTTTTTTAAGGTCATTTTTTCCAAAAACTTTTTTTTTAAGACATTGATGTTTTTCCCCATAAAACTGTTTTTTTTTATTGCATCGTGTAGCTGGTAAAAAAGTAAAGTTCATATGTATAAAGAATATGACCTTGGAATGGCACTGATATTGAAAAATTTAAGTTTTACATATAAATTTATCCCTATTGAAATCACTGATCTCAGCTAATAAGATCGTACTAAAAGATTTAATCATACAACGTTTAAGGCAGTTTTTATTTTTTTGAAGTTATTATTGTCATTATATACAGTAGATGTTCAAAATGCTATCCTTTTACGACGATACGCTGTCTGAAGCAAGTAACAAGCGAGTGTAATGATCTTTTGATTGCTTTCGAATGAACAGTAGCAATAGTTTTAATTATTCTCATATCTTTAGGTGTACGTTCGTTGCAAACGTTTTTTTTAATTTTTCGCACAAAAATGTTTAAGTTTAAGATTTTTACGCTCACGTCTTTAAAATTATACCATAGTCTAAAAGTTCTGAAGTATTAACATGATTAAAATATTGTATTACTGTAATAAATTAAATAATCTTTATAAAATCGTAAAAACTCACTTTTACAAAATACAATGCACACGCTGCATTAAGTCCAAGAACGAAGATAATTTATGACATAGATAGGGTTCGTAGCTGTTTTTGAGAATTTAAAAATTCTTTAGATTTTTTATATCATAAATCTCGAAATTTCTACGCAATTATCATCAATTTGCGCCGAAATCTAGACATCAGGAAAAAATGGAAATTCCTCTTCGTGGGTTCGCCGAAGTTTTCGGTGGAATTTCCTGAAAAGAGAGGAGGGTAAGTCGTCCTTAGAAATGAAATACAACAGAATCAAAACTCATAACTCCTCGAAAAAAAAATCATTATAATATGAGGAGTACGATATACACTATTGAAGTTTACATTGTAAACCGGTAGTAGTAGTAGACTTAACATACTGACTATATGCTTGATTTGTTCACATAGATACATACAAGGAAATTTCATAAATATGAAATTCGTTTATAAACTTTTCTTGACTTACAATTAGAATATTAAAAATCTATTTCTGACGTGTTTTATTGAAATTCAGAAATTTGATAAGAATGTAGCAAAACACAAGGGTAAGTAATGATGCACAAATTTTAATATTTTTTTAATTTTATTAACTTTACATTGATTTTTTTAAAGTTTCAAAATCATAATGAATCAATTACAAGAAATGAATAAAAAATATATCCTACTTTGAAATACAAAAAGAATAAATAAGTATATAAAATTTCTCAAATTATATGTAATAAATATAATTTGAACGCAAAATCATAATTATGATTTCAAACATAATAAAACTTTGATAAAAACATAAGGAAGTATATTACTGAAAAATCCTTATGTCCTGTAATTACATTTAAAATTACAAGATTTTAACAAATTTTCAACAAAGAGCAAAAATTTAATTAAAATTAAATCTAAAATAGAATTAAATCATTTTTTCGAAAAACTATTGAAATCATTTTGTGCCGGTTACGTCAATTATATGATAGTCACGCAATGCAAATCAATTTCCTTTGTTGGTTAAGAGATGATGTACAATAATTTGTTTTCAATTTCATGTCGATTGTAGAAAAATATATATGTGCAATGGTACAATTAGTGACAAGTATTCGTTCAAATAATACAAATAGAAATAGCAAGTAAAAACTCTGTTAGAAGAATCAAAAGAAGATGATTGCATTACAAGTAATGATATATATAATACAATGGAAATTATAATATAATGGGACTATGACGTGCGACGTTTACAAAGATCTTTCGTATTATCATTTATTTCGACTATCAATGAATTATAATTTTCTAATAAAGAATTTGATAGGATAATCACATTGATTATAACTCTAAGTAAGACAATTACAACTCTAATATAAAAAACATAAAATTTAAAATTTATTAAGTAAAATACATGTAAAATACTATTTATTATTTAATCAAAACATTATTAATTTTATTATTAAATAATAGAATTTAGTGTACATGAAAATGTTCCTTTATTTTTGCCATTAAATTTTAGATTTAAGAATATTTTTAATAATAATAAGTTGAGCTCAATAGAAATTCTTTGGAAATGCTTCATTGGAATAAAAATCTGTATTTCTAATAATCATGTATCTTCTTCTTCTTTTTCTTCTTTTTCATCTTCTATTTTTCTTTAATTCTCTCATCGACAGCGAGGTTATTAGTGACGACGGCACCATTAGATATGTGTGTGGTAGTTTGTGTTTTTTAGATATTTTAATACTCTTTGTATGTCTTTGTATGTTTGAGAAGTCAGGTTTATGTTTGCGTTGATTCCGTATTTCTGTCTTTGGGTTTCTGTGATGTGGCATTCATGCAGTATGTGTGTTATTGTTAATGGATGGTTATTGCAATGAGTGGGTGGTGTAGTTTTTTTTGATTTTGTGTTCATGTGTCAGCTTGGTATGACCGGTTCTTAGATGTGTGGTAATTATTCTTTCTTTCCTGTTGTTAAATTTTGGTGTTTGCTGGTGAAAGTCTTGAATACTTTTGTGTAGTTGGGTGCTTTTAGTTGTTTTCCATGTACTGTTCCATTCATTTTTTGCTACTTTTTTGCAATGGAAATAATCATGTATCATACCATATTATAATATGAAATAATGTAAATTCATGCATTTTTGTTTTAAATACTTAAAATTTAGACAAATGTTTATACATTTTAATTATCTAAAAAAAAAATTCCTAATTTCAATGAATTTGAGATATATTGTTAAAATCATTATTTTGAACAATTGTTATCGCCATTCAGTCTTAGTTTTTGAAATATATGCAAAAATCTTCGACAAAATTTTTAAAAATATGTTCAATTTACAACTTATATTAGAAGAATTTTTGATGATTCAAAAGTTAAATTGCAACATTTTGGAAAAAAAAGATTTAAAAATTATTTGAAATAGGCTGAATAACCCCATTGGTTTGCCAGCTTTCGTATGATAATTGCCCGATTTATAGATACACTCATTTTAAAAAACTGATATAATTATTATCTTTTACTACTGATGTATAGAATGCGTTTGAAAGTCAAGTTTGTTTTTTTAAATGACATGTATTTTTTAATATACTAATCCATTCAGCTCGTTAATCTCTATAAAAAAGTATTAAATCATTTCTACCGAAAAACTATTAGTTCAGGACAAAATAGATTTAATTAAAATATTGCAATGTGATACTTGTTCAAAGTCGAATTTCTTTGTTCAGTTTTGACATTTTATTTCTCAGATTATCTTTTATTTTAAAACGTTTAACAATAATTCTCTCTTCATTTGCTATTACGTTTGCATTGTGTTTTCAGGTCTTATTCAGTTATTGAAAGAAGTGATATTATAATCGTATTGTAATAACCAAAGAAGCACTGGACCAACTCTCGGTGAATTATACTTATAGGTGGATCAATTCATTGGCCAGCCCATTCAGATTTGAATTCATTGGATTGTTTTTTTTTTGTAACTCCAAAAAATAGTCTACGTTTATGTACTAACGACCGTTGAAGACAGACGTTAGCGAATTATCGAAGAATCTGGAAGAAATGTTACTGCAGTGATATTAAGATATGAAACATTCTTTAAGAATTAGATTACAAAAATGTTTAGATGTCAATGATCTTCATTTTAAGCATATTTTGTAACAACTGTTATGTAATAGTGAAATAAATATTTAATTTTTTCTTACCACAATAAATAATTAATGAACGTTACACAATTTCTTATTATTAATTTATAAATATTATAGATAAATTTGATACTCTACGAGCATTACTCTAAATTATTTTAATTAAAATATTTCTTATAGAAAATACTCTATTCTCTTGATAAAGAATAATAAAAATAATAATGACAAATTGAATCAATATATTAAAAAATATACAATTTTATTTAAAAAAATAAACTCCAAATCAATTAATGCTAATCTCAAAACCATTCAATTTTTGTCTAATATATTTTTTGATGGTTTCAAAAATATTTTAACTTCTAGTCTTGGACGCCTTATCCAATTGTATGTCATGTACTATATATTATATATAATATTTAAATTTATATATTTAAATATATGTGATTCGGTACTGACTTTTTCCAACTCACATTCCAATGCAGTATTGGTTTGAAATAAATAAATGTTTATTGCGCTATCATCATTTATTAATAATTCACAAAAATGAATGGATTTGTTCTTAATGAATAGAAAAAGATTCAAGAAAGAAAATGTGCCATTTACTCAAGGATATACTTTCGACTATCCTATTATAAATTCAAGAATTATTGAAATCGGTGACATTTGTCCCTTAAAAAATATAAAAAATATTTTTATAAATATTTCAGTAACCACGCGGCGATAACATAGGGAAAAATTGTTCAGAATAATGATCCTGACACAAGGCGAAAATTGATCCATGATGTTTACACAAGGCGAAAAACGTATTCACTTCCAGAAATGAATTGCATTCGAATAATGACAGTAGATACGTTGAAGGCAAAATGGGAGACATTTCTGTAGTAATTTCGTGAGATTTTAACGTTTCTCATCGCCAAAACTACGATAGTAACTAGTACAATCGTAAAATCGATACAGATCCAGTGAAATTTCTTAAATATATACACTGAAAAAAAAACAATAGAAGGAAATCGATTAGAGGGAAAAGATAGCCGATGAATAAAAACAAGAAAAATAAAATAAAATAGAGAAAGTAATGCAACCGGAAATTCATTAAAAGACACTGAGAAAAATTGTGTCACCGCAACAGGAAATTAACGAGAAACGATAAGAACAACTGTTCGATGCCGGTCTCATAGTGGATGATAAAAAATAAGAAAGAGAAAAAGAATATAAACGTTCATGCGATCAATAGACTGCGACACCACGTTCTAGCATGACGTGTTTCATTTTCGTAATGAATTATTTAAAAGATTACGGTGCTTTGTAACAACTTTGAGAAAAAAGAAGAAGATAGAGCGAAAAACAAAGAGAAAAAATATAAAACGGCAAAATGCTGAATAATACATGAGAACTGAGAGTTCTGATACTTACGCAGATGACAGGGACATGAATGGATCAAAGATAGATTTTTACGATATAAGTATGATGACAAACAGAAATAAAATGGTTGTCAAGAATAAGTAGTAAAATACTGTTAGTAACGGCTGGCCGTTCCTTTCGGTCAAATTTTATAACAACATTTATTCACAATGTTCATCTCGCAAAATACAACATTACCAAGGATAAAAATACATCACAGGCATATAGTGACAGCGTTAGCATTTTTATGATTTTCCGATTTATACGAAAGTTTACGTGAAGTTTGTGTTAATGTACATACATATGTATATATTTTCTGTTTTCTCTTTCTATTTTGTTTGCTACGTTGTAAAAATAATTGATATATGTGGATAATTATAATATGCTTAAGAATAACTCAAAGGACAATAATTGAACTAGATTTAAAGTCAAAGATTTAAAGTAATGCAGCTTTCACAAAAAAATATAGATTTTAATCATTTAACACACGTTGCTACGACATATATTAATCTGACATAAATTAATTTTAATTTGATTTTAATTTTAATTTTAATGCGAGATAAAGTATCTATATATTTTATACCATTTTGTTATTTGCTTTTTGTTGTAAGATTCAATTATTGAACGGCACATCGTTGAATTCGTCTTCATATCCGTTTTTACATAATATAAAAAAAATATAGCATTCTATTTGAAAAATTAAAGGTTACCTCAAAAAACCATATAACTAGAAAACAATTTTTATGTACTATTACATTGCGTACAGAAAACAGTACAATTTTATCCTTTTCATTTTTCCGTAGCATCTACTGTTTACGAAAAAAAACGTTAGATACCCAGTAAATCTATAATTATCCTCTATACCCCTATATACCTTTTGGTATCACACAATCTTTATTTGAAATATTTCTTCGGTATAAATCGGACATGCACATATATTCATTGATGAAAACCAACAGTGTTTACGAACAACAATACGTTATGCAGAGATATTATATTTACATGTTAAAATTATGCATAAAATTATGTTTTTATTCCTCAACTGTATTTATACTTCGTATCTCCAATATTGTAAAAAATATTTCAAAATATCAGCATAATATTTAGATGTAAGATATTCATAATATCTTTTGATGCAAATATCTCAAAAGTAGTCTAAAATAATGGTTATCATGGTGGATTATTATTGTTGTAAATCAAATTTATTTTTTCAATCATATCGAAGGAAAAATACACAGTACGATTTAAAAAATTACCGGTGATCAAATCTTGTACAAAAATTTTTTTCCACTGTTTGCTGAAGTCTCTGAAATAATGCAAGTTTGTTTTAAAAAATTGTTTTATATAAAAAAAGACAAGGTAGATATTTTATATAATTCCATTTATAATATTGTAAAGTATTAAATATATTGTAAATTATTTATCGAATATACGATATATCACGTCAGCGTTATCAAATATACAATATAATCGCGTCAGTATTATGTTATTGTTATGTTTATGATCAAATATATATAAATGTTAATAATGTAATATATATAAATGTTGTAATTATCTTATATTTTATTTCATTAAAAATTCATTATTATAACATAAATCGAAAATAAAGATAATAATATAACAGAATAACATATTTTTGAATATACTAATAATGAATTGTTTGGAAAAAGGCAAATAAAAAATTGTTTAATAAGTATGTATGCGTTTGACTCGTAATACTTTCATGACGCACACAGTAATAACAGCATTGAACAAATATACACGTACAAAAATGATATTTATAAATGATATTGAAATTGTTAAAATTCAAATCTAATGTAAAGATATAATTTTTACCACATCTCATTCATAAGATATAAACAAAATTATTTAGAAACATCTACATACTATTATAATTAATTAATTGTTAATAAAAAGGTATTGTAATATAAGCTGTTCGGGAGAGTTTCCATCCTACAATGCGCACGAACTAATTCCCTCAGAACTATCCGCAAGGAATCGGCGGACAAGTTGAGGGAATTAGTCAACGATTTCAACAACCACATTCGATCCTTGAAATCGCTAGACGAACCAGTGAGACACCCTGCTGATTCTCATCGTAGTCGGAAAGTTAGACACGCGGACCAAAGAAGAGTGGGAAAGACGCGTTTTCGAATCAGGCCATAGGAAGACTCTCTCCGATCTGCTGACCTTCCTGGAGCAACGGTACAAGTTCCTCGCCAAAACCGGTCGACCGAGCAATTTCAATCACCCCAGCGATTTTCAGCACATTCGTCGCGCAACGGCAGCACAAGTCTGCGCTACATGAAAATAAAGATAAGTGTTCACTTTGCTCTGCCAGCCACCTATTGCCACGGTGCAAGAGCTTCAAGAAGTTGGCGATAGATCGTCGTCGATCGAAAGAGTGAAGGAGCTACGTGCGTGCTTCAATTACCTTCGATCGAGACATGGCGCGCAGTGCCTGCCAGGTGTGTCAGGCAAATTACCACACCCTGCTGCATTCGGGAGCGATCACGGGATTGACGACGAACAGAACAACAGGAAATAAAGTCGATCGAAGACTCGAACACGGCCCAGAGCCTGATGTTCACGGCCGCAAGCGCGACTCCACCTGAATACGTGCTGCTATCTACCGCGATAGTCCGAATCACCGACGGGTAAAATTCACAAAGGCAGGGCCCTTCTCGATCAGGGCTCCCAGGTGAACATCATAAAGGAGGGATTCGCGAGGCGCCTCGGGCTGAAATGGGATGCGACGCGGGCAATAATTTCGTGAATAAGCGCAGCAAGGTCAAAGGATCGTCTTAAGGGCAAAGTGCAAGTGAAGATAGCCTCGCAACGGCTACCAATGTAACTTGCCGTGCCTTGTCATGCATAAATTGACCGCTGAAATCCCAAACTTCAAGCTCGCCTCCACCGCTTTTCCCATTCCAACGCATCTAGTCGCCGACCCACAATACTACGTCTCACGTGACGTTGATCATCGGCAACGGCTACCTTTGCGATTTGATTTGTGTGGGCGATTGGGCGCGAAATTGCCCCTACTGTCGAAGACACGACTGGGATGGGTACCTGGAGGGCGTATCCGAGTAGGTAGTGTGAGCACCGGATGCGCGCCTGCAATATTGTGACGAACGAACACTTCGACCATCAATTGACGCGATTCTGAGACATTGAAGCGGCCCCGGTCAACGGTGAGTCGACTAATTATTCCTGCGAGGAACTCTTCACACAGACAGCTTGACGGGACACCTATGGCCGATACAGCGTCATTATCTCGTTTAACGACAAACTCTCAGAGCTTGGCAACTCCAGATCCATGGCTGAAAGACGATTTTTCAATTTAGAAAAGAAATTGCTACGGTCGTCCAATCTGCGTGACGAAGATATCGGATTCATGCGCGAATATGAAGACCTGGAGCACATGACCAAGAT
Source organism: Tetragonisca angustula (assembly GCA_036937485.2). Taxonomy (NCBI): domain Eukaryota; kingdom Metazoa; phylum Arthropoda; class Insecta; order Hymenoptera; family Apidae; genus Tetragonisca; species Tetragonisca angustula. The sequence goes on from JAWNGG020000201.1 coordinate 235,593, forward strand.
ATCAAACGACACCGGTTGGAGGACCTCTTACTACTTGCCGCACCATGCCGTGGTGAAAGAAAGCAGCACCACGACTAAGGTTCACGTCGTCTTCGATGGGTCTGCCAAATCGACTAGTGGCATCTCCATCAATGATGCTCAACTGATCGGCCCGGTGTGCAAGGGCATTTACTTCGACAACGGCACTAGCTTCGTTGGTACGCGGAACGAAATGCAAAAAATAAAAGGGTTTCTCAAGGCAAACCACCAGGTAATTTCTAAATACGCGGTCATAGAAGATGTCGATTGGTACTTCATCCCACCTCACGCTCCTCACTTCGGAGGGTTATGGGAACGCTCCGTCAGATCCTGCTGCGGGGAAAGAACGGTTAACGTTCGACAAACACCGTTCTGACGCAAGTTGAATCGTGCATGAATTCACGACCACTGCACCCAATATCAGCCGATCCTACCAATTTAAATCCTTTGACTCCTGGGCATTTCCTGATCGGACGGCCGCTCACCGCTCTCCCATATCCTGACATCACCGACGTCAAAACTAATCGCTTGAGTCTTTTTCAATTTTAAGCCATGCAGCAACATTTCTAGAAACGGTGGCAAGCTGATTATCTCCATCAACTGTGGCAGCGGCACAAATGGAGGTCATCCACTTCGGAACATTTTGGCACCATGGTGGTGCTAAAGGAAGAAAATTTGCCGCCAGTGCACATTAAAGTTACATTCTTATGTAAGTCGCGCAACTCGTCCATGTTTCAGCTACTTATAGTATAATCTGTTCTTGCATCTAGTTTTGAACGCGAGGCGTTCAAGGTGGGCGGTATGTTCGGGAGAGTTTCCATCCTACAATGCCCACGGTCTGGGTGCAGGCACGCTGGAGGAAATTTGGGTTTTGAATGACCTGAGCCTCCAGCAGGCCTGTGTCGCCATAAACTCTTGGCCTTCTGGCTGAGCTACAGCAGACAAGGACTGAAGTATGGAATCAGCTTTCCCGGACATTGGCGAAACACTGGAAACAAGGCCATTTGTCCTTTGTGCCCCATCTTGGGCTCGCGATTTCTCAGAGCCAATGGAAAAGGAACTGAGAGAGAGCTTCCCTGCTTTCCTTCGGCTTACTAATTAGAATTGGTCCGACGTCCAAGCTACACAAGTAGTTTCTCGCGATACTAGAATTAGCACCGAGGGGAAAATCCCTGATATCACAAGCGCGCGACAAATACAGTCCACAACGTATGAGTCATAGATCTCGTACCGCTTGACACGCGCGAATATAAGGTATAATATAAGGTATATCGTGATTATTTACTATCCGTTAGAATTCATTATCCGATAAAGATAACATGGGCAATAAATTCCTTAAAAAAAATATATAGAATAAAATTATATAATAACAACTTAGCATTGCTACCCCAATCATTTTCATAACAACTGTTAAGCAATAAAAATCTCTACGATTTTAAATATAAAATAATATTTACAATTTAAAAATGTATGTGTTTATGTGAAATTTATTGAAATGATGAAAATGGCGAATACCGGCCACAATATTATCTCTATTTTAAAATAATTCTTTACACCATTTTTTCGGTTTGTGAGAAAGAAATAATGATGTAAATGCTATAATAATCGAGAAACATTATATGTTGATCACATTTTTGAATTTTTAAATGATTTCAGCACAAGAATAGTTACAATTTTTTACATAATGGCAAACATTTTTCCAATTTCTATTAAGAATAATTAAGAATAAAATTTATTATATATTTTTATAGTAAATTCAACCCAAATCTAATTTTAACTTCTAATCCAAAACTAACTCAAACATAAATCAATGTAAAAAATATTTTTAAGCACAACTTTAGCAAACTAAAGCAGTGGCGGTAACATGCATAAACAAAAATTGTTTACAATGATGACATTAACAATATAGTTTAATGTTCTTATTTAAGTAATATAAATAATTAGCAAGATTTTACATATTGTACTTATAAGTGTATCATATACTGATAATATTTGATAAGAATTGGAAAAAAAATGGATGAGATGAATTCTATCTTAACATTTTTATCTTTAATTATAAATATATTATAAAAAGACAAGATTTGTTTCAAATCTCGTAACTCGTTTCAAATTTATTTTATATTTTAATTTTAACTAAAATTTCACTAAAAACTAACTTTTAAATCTATGTTATTGAATTTACATTCGGATAAATTCATAGAATGATCTAATTGTAAGATAACATTTTATATTAATTATGACGAATGTTTTATACATAATAACATATTAATTATTCGCAAATTATTCGCAATATACAAGAAAATATTATTAAATGCAAAAAATCTGGTAGCAAAATGTATTTCTTTTTACAGAAATATTTGAAAACATCACTAATATATGTCTCCGAACATTTTCCAAATATTAAATATATCATGTGATTATAAAATCAAAACCTGGAGATTCAACATCAAAATGGTTTTGCAAATTGAACAGGCAAATCAATCGCTTGATTCAATTTATTCCACGCTATATTAACAATATTTATAACTTGTTTAATATTTCTATCAGAATTCTTCTATAAACCTATTTTCATACTATCCTCTGAATCTATAAAATATGCTTCAAAAATTTCAGCTAATGTAACATTCATAAACTTCATTCCCTTGTTTTTCATGATTCATAGAAATTAAACAATATTAAAAAATGTAAGTGAAACGTCAGAAAAAAATATATAGTGTATATTTCACTGATGCTAATTGAAACTTATTAGAAATAATATAAATACATATACTATCAAAAAAAAAAAAAAAAAAAAAAAAAAATGGGCACATAATCGAGAATTTCGTAACAAATAAAACTGAGAAAATTAAAAAAAAAATTTTTGAATTTAAGGGTATGTGTTCTAAATTATACGAAACTGCACTACAATTAGCAGAATGCAGACAAGAGAGTTTTCTTAGATAAAGGAGAAAATCCACTCAATACTTTTTATATTGATCATAGTTTACAAGGAAAAATTATAAAGTATGCATATTTTAGTCATGGTTCCAAGTTTGTTTGGCTCTATCTGACTAAAATGACAAATAGTGTCGAGGTAACAAGTAGATTTAAAACAGTACTTTTTTGAGAAATAATGTAATGGAAAAAAAATCCAATAGGAATCTCAAGAATAACAGCTAAATCAAACAATGAAGCATTAATAGCACTATTAACAGAGTTATCTGTGCCAATGCCAGAAGAATAGTTCAAACATATAGAAGTACAAAAATACATTAATGATTCTCCATTAGGAGCACAAATATTTCATTCTTCTACTAACATAAAGCTTCATTCTTCTACTAACGCAAATGAGCGATTAAAAAATGATATCCGATTTAAAAAAAATTATAACAGAGTAGACTAAAAATTATATCAAAATAACAAACATTGAACTATAGATTTAAGTCAAAGACTAATTTTTCAGAATTTAAGAAATATTATATTTATAATATTATACTATATTTGGGAAATACTACGATAAGGAAAACAGAAGTTGTATTTTAATCTAGTTATGATAAAACGCAACCAAAATGTATCGCGCAGGAGAAATATTATGACCTATGTCAGAAACATTACAGCCAAAATAAAATTTAAAAAGTGCTACAAAACAATTGCTACTAAAAAAAATTAATAACAAAGAAAGACCGCGAGAAATCTCCAGTTCCTACATCACATAGAAACCATGGAATATATGGAAGTGTAAATGATTTTTGACAACAGTAAAAGCGAAAGTGATAATAATACTGTAAAATTAGTTATAAGAAAATTGTAAATCGTGAGAAAATGGAATGATAATGTAATATCTAAAATAGCCAAGTGTGAATGTATGGAATAAATGTGTTGTTTCTGTGAATTGCATTAACTGTTAAGGTTATTAGCGACAGGGGATTATGAACTGTTTAACTCTGATCGAAAATTAGACTTATAATCAATATCGAACAGTTGGGACTACGCATATACATATAATGTGAAAATTTCAAATATCTAGAATACTAGACTGCATAATTATTAATCCATTTAACCACTGCGCGCGTGCGCGTACGTGTGTATAATGCGAAAAAGAAATTCGCCGGGATGGTAGAAGGATAAAGGAAATAATCCCTTTTTTCATTCGCTATCATGTTGCGTTACAAGAATTCGTTTATTCAATAATTAATTTACCTCGCGATCTTTCCCATCGATTTCAGTGATCTTGAAATATATCGTCAAATTCATCATTCTAAACAACTTCTTTCTAAACATATTATCGTCGCTCCATTTTAATTTCCGAAATATTCGCAATATTTTTGTTACTTCATACCGTAGCTGTTACTCTATACGTTTGCGATATGTTTGTGTTACAAACTGTTGTTTGTGAACAATCACAAACGAGACATCTCACAATAAATAAATAAAAATAATAAGAAATTTCTATAATTGTTTACGAGGTAGATAACTTTATCGATTTGTGCATGGGACTCTCGTTTTGCAAATATTTCGGAAAAAGCCGAGCAGCGGTTATATATACGGGAAGCAGAATGTTATCCCAAACAACATATCAAAAAATCAAAAATTTCATCAACCGACTCAAATTTACAATCAGAGCTAACTCTTATGTGTTATCAATCAACAATTAATTTAATAGAATCTAATTCTTACATCACCTTTAAAATATTATACAATAATTGTAATATTGAAAATTTTGCATATATGTTCATTCCGATTTCGTGACGATTTAAAAAATTTAGTTCAAATATTTATTTTAAAAATTTATTAGTTCTTTTTAAGCAAGGATATTGGTTTGGCATAAATAAATTTCTAGTCAACGACAAGATTCATTGATCAGACACACTGCCGTAATTTAAAATAATTCATTAAAACAAGTAATTCTTAATGTAAAAACCAGGAAAGAAACTATGTTCTTGATAATATATTTCAAAATCGGTAAGGAGGAATACAATTCTAAGTAATTAAATGTATAATTTTCAATATTCTGTTATGAGAAAAATCCAATAATGTAAATCTGAAGATTCTATAAAGATTCCAATCCAAAGCATTCAGATTAATGATACTAATGATGTATTTCAATAACAGATTATAATTTAACAATAAATGCCAAACGAAAAAAAGAAAAAAAGAATCATTGAAATCAATAAAGTTTGTTTTAAAATATATAAATTACACATATTTTTGTGAATATTTCGAAAACTAAAGCCAAGTTGGCGATGGTAACATGTATAAGGAGAAGTTGAGCAGAATAATAATCTTGATAACATATTATAAAGTAATTAAAATCAGTGAAAACGATCCTAAAATATATTTTTGAAAGTAAATTTATTATGTTAAGTATCTTTATAACAAGGCATATTTAAAATTGTATTCAATTCATCCGAACTAAACCCAGTCAGGTGGCTGCTTTCTATTTATGCATAGTACGTATGACTCGCGATGATATCATGTTTTTTTTTTAATGGTTAGAATTATGAGTGCTAGGTCTATGACTGCAATCATCGTTTACATTTTTAAAAATAGTGTAGTTAATTGTATAATTATATATATATACATATATATATATACACACAATATGTGTACACGTACATATATAGAATAATTTTAACATATAAGAATAATTTTAATATAAGAATAAAACATATAAGAATAATTTTCGCCGTACTAACGTAAGCGAAACTAAAATAAGGAATATCACTTTAAAAAGAAGGGCAAATTTATGCGAAAGAAGGGCATATTTCTAATTCAGAAAACAATGCAACTGCAAAACGCATGTGCAATGTTATATTTGCGAAAACAATACAATCGTCAGTATGTAATCTATTTTAAATCTTTCATCCTCTTGCTCTCTTAAATTTCAATTAAACAAGAGATTTAGGTTGTTACAGTTGCGTAATCATACTACTTTTTTTGAATTTCGCAATAATAATTTTTGTACTCTTTATATATTCTTTAAATATCGAAGAAATGAGTTGAAATGGCCAATGTTAACGAAAAACTCGATGCTGAATATTACTGCGTAAAAAGTAGATAAGTTATTAATTCCTCCAATGTTATAGTACGTACATTCAAAAAGGGAACCCTAACGCTAATCTTAGCATTAACATAAAGCGAATCAATTTTATGTACATCGGGCAAAATGTCAGTTCGAATATTAATCCTGACAAAATACAACTATGATTATATGATAATTTAATAGAACTTTCAATAAATAAAAGATCTCAAACGGTGTTGACTGATTTTCAATTTCCGCTTGCAGGGAATAATTCATACTTTCATAATGTAAATCTACATAAAATGTCATTCAGTTTCAATTATCTTTTTCTCAAAGATCAAATAATAAATATTTTAATTTATCCAATTAGATTGTTGCATAATAAACATAGTTTCATTACAAACGGTACCGATGAACATACAGTAGAACTTTCTATAACTAATTGTTGTCATTATTGTACGAAAGTTAATCCATAATTAGAATTTCAAGTTAATTAAAAAAATTCATGTATCATGTACAAATGACTCGAGTCTGTCAAGATTATAAGATAGAAATCAACATATTTTTAATACAATTTAAACAAATAGTTTGAAAGGAATAGAATATAATAGATTGAAATTTTCTGAATAAAATAATATGTAAAAGCAATTGCTAAGTGTTTTTCAATTTTAAGTAAATTGAAATAAGACTATGTCAAAGACTGACATTATTATGCAACAGGCTAGTACTTTGTTCGTCTTACAATTAATTTTGTATATTTTGAGCAATAGAAGTCTCTAATAAAAACTGCATCAAAAGTACTCACACAGTGAAATGATAAATGAAGCAGATCCATCCGCCGGGATGTTCCAGGAATACGTAGAGTCTCTCCTGAAAAGTTTTGCCCTTTTTGTGATGAAACACGTATTTAGCTTTGAAGGCCTGGTCGATCGGCAAATAAATCGGATAATATGGGTCAGATACTCCAGTTTGATTCAAACTAGATGGTTCGACTTCCGTGGCATTCATATCATTGTTGATAATGTCATCTTTGCTCTTCTTTCGGCGATATTTCCTTTTCATTGGCGTAGGCACTCTCTTATGGTGTGCTTCGCCAAACCTTGGTGATCGAAAGCGCCTGAGGAAAGTGAAACGACGGCTAGGCGAAGAGGTGGTTTCTTCCATTTGTACGCCGTTACCCTCGGTGTCCTCAGTTTCGCTGCCTGGCGTTTTTAATGCCGTGTCCTCCGATTCGAGACAGTGCTCAGCGATGAGCTCGTCCTCGCTGGCTTGCAAGACGGCGTACGCGGCCGTGTCACTTGACCGCTTTTCCATGAGCCTAGAGCATTGGTCCTTGCTTCGTGGAAGACTTTCGTTGGTCTCACCTGGACATTTCCAGGATACTGCCAACTTGTATCATACATACACAATACATACCGCTCTTCCTCGAGCGTCGCTTTCACAATCTGATTTGACACTAAGAATCTACAGCCGACGAAATCACGCGAACATACACAAATAAACGTGAAGTAGCATGAACAAACAAGTGTAAATAATATTAATCTTCAACTATACTTCGTTCAACGAGTCGATGCATCAGCTATAAACATATGTATATGATTTTAACAAAACAAGGAAGTAATTGTACAGTTCTTTCAGATATTGTAACACGAATAGTACGAATACTTACTTATGGACTAACAATTGATTAATATTTGACGATAAATATCAGCCAACAGTTAGTTCAGTTTAGATATATGTATATTGATTCGTTGAACAAATACCGATTTAGAATATTTAAATTAAAAATAAAACCAAAAAAATTCATTCATTGCAGTTTTTAGCATCGCATAAAATATTTAACAAAACTACGTTCTTTAGAAAGATAGTCTAGAGATATTCTAATACAAATTATTATTGAATATCGAACATTAAGCCGAATATCTTCAACTGCATGAAATATATGCGCAAAGGAATATCAACAAACTCGATCTGTATAATACACACGTACAATATGTATATCGATTTATCTGTACATGTACAATATGAATATTGATTTATCGATATATCGAATACACAAATAAACTCTCTTGTAATATATATACATTGTATTATGCAGATAAATATTTTACTTTCTTCATTTATGTGTCTTGATATAATAATAAGCGAGAAATATCAGAAATAAAGCTTATGCTTGCTAATTTTTGCGCATGTAAGTTCACATTTACTCGCACTTGTTCAATTGTTCAAATGTACGAGAAAATGTGAAAATAAAAATTTAACTATTAGATATTTCATTTATATTATATAATGCGAATACGAATAAATATGTATTTTTCATTAACGTACAAGGACTATAATGACTGAAATTGAATTGAAATTTAATTCTTACCCATAATACGAATATATGGAAACGAAGCTCATATAAAGCATCAAAACACTACTTTTCAAGGCATTTTGTATATTTTGTAGTACGTTTAACATGTAAAACCTTTATTAATTTAAGCCCCTGCAGTATTCAACAATCTACATGTGATAAAATTACATGTTAATGCGACATTACGAGATAAATTATACCTTAAATTAAAACATATGATGGTATTAAATTCATATTAATATAGAATTAAATTAAATTTAACAAATAGTAGTAATATAGTAATATAACAAGCAGTAATATTGATAGGGTAATATCTACATCGCTTTGTCTATGTAGCACTTATTTATGTAGCATCTACATACATAATATTTTATATTCTGCGATAGATGCTAAAAAATTAAAGTATACTTAATTTAATTTTGTCTAAAATTTTCTAAAAATTGTCTAAAACTCCCATTTTTAGAGATCAATGTTTAGGCTACTTTAGAATAAAAAAAAAAGTATTAGATATTTAAAATTTGCTTATATGTCAAAAGAATACAGTATAATTTCCACGAAATTATTTTTATTCCATTCTACGAATTTGTTACAAATTCCACGAAGTTCAGTTTACAAGAAGTTTCGTAGAAAAATTGTTATTGATCGCCGACATTTTTTATATGCCGATTTTCTTGCTCGAATAAAACATTTTAAAAACTAAGAAACACGAAAGACTTATTAATATAGACGAAAAAAATAAGGATAGCTATATTACATTTTAGATCTAACATTGCTGAAATTCGCAAAAACCGATAATCAGCATCAAGATTGGCGTAAAGAAGTTTTATAAAAGACTTATTTTAGTTATAACTTTTTCAAATACAATATTTCTTAATTTATTGCTTTTTTTTCTATGTATAATTTTTAATATAAGAGATAGGCATGCTTATTTTTATTATTAAATTTATGACTTCAGTGATTTTTCTTATAACCTCGTGACTTCGAAAAAATTAAGAATCACTGCTCTACTTTATTATTACGTCTCCTAGAATGTTATTGGAATGTTATTGAGTTATAAAAAATAATATTACTCTATTTCAATGTAGTTAGCGTTTTTACTAGAATGAAATTCTAATTTCTGCAGGGAATAATAAAAAAAACTGTTATAGATATTGACATAATTTTGATATAAATAAAAAATTTTACTATATGAACATATGAAAATTGAAAGAGATCAGTTGATTAATATTTTCAATATTGATATTGAAAAATCGTAAAATTAACTTGTTAAATACAATTTTGAAAAGTTAAGCTTATATAGCAAGTTAAAATAATTATAATTTTATCATTTTATCAAATTTCGAAACACTTTCGATACTAAAAAATGCAGTAAAATAAAAATTTTACTTTTTTTGATTCTTTTAATTTCTTAAGTTTTATCAATTTTTCCTTCTATATATTCAGATGTGTAAAGTTTGGTTTTTGATAGATTGTGAAACTCATTATCTTGTGGAGACAAATCTATCATTAAGTAACAGATCGCATTTATTGATGTTCGCTTGCGCTCATTTGTGTTTGTGTAATGCAATTTACACTTATTTGTTAATGTTCGTTTGTAGTTAATTATCAAGTATAAATCCAATTTAAATGTCACATTTCATATTTAAGTACGATCGAAATTGATTGTAGGCTGCTCACTTTTAAAAACACCTTTAGTTTTTAGGTAACTTACGTATTAGAAAATAATTATATTATATTTAAGTATGATAAAAAAAGAAATTAATAAATAAAGATCAGATTTATAATATATATTTAAGATATATTAAGATATGTTAAAGATTGATATATATATATATATATATATATAATAAAGTAATATTTATGTTCGAATATAGTAGTTATTATGAGTATATAACGAAGATCTTAAGACCTTTTCCTCTATCAATATTCAATTAATATTTCTATATAGATATAATTTTAATTTTAAATTTGTAAAATTTTAATGAGTCATTCAACGTAAAAATTATTATATTAAAAGTACTCAAAAGCTTTATTTTGATCATAGTTAGTGTAATCTTTTTGTTGCATCGAAGTTCAATTTCTTATAGAAAAGAAGTAGAGAAAGTTTGCTTAAAAAATAAAGACGATATTCCAATCTATGTATATCAAAACAACAACTAGTAGGAACATATCCGTAAAATTTTACACATTATTCATTAAAACATTTTATACAGATTACTTACTAAAACTAATAATTTTTCACAATTTTTCATAATCTGTACTGTATTAATATTATAAAAAAAAGAATTAACATATAAATAGATCACAATCGTGTCAGTAATTTTCATTAAAGCAAAAAGCTCCTGAATCAGTTTTGTATTTGATTCTTCAACCGTTTTCATAGCTCACTGCTCGCTATTCAAGGATTATTTGACCCACTGCGGCTCGCGCAATTGGCTTTCAGTAAAATTCGTGGTCGATTTTACGGGACAACAAGCAACGATTCTTCAAACATAGTGTATATAGTATATATAGTATAAGTCGCAATATAAATATATAGTCACAATTTCCGATTTTCAATCCCTGATTCTTCTCACACATCTACAAAAAACCGTTTATCAATCAAACGACGATCGAATAAAACGTTTAAATACATATCTGAAAAAAATTATTTATTTTGCTTTTTTCTGCGTAATATGTTCAGTGTTAGTACGATATTTCATTGATCATGTGATATCTACATACATATGTATATCCTGCCATATTAACATCTCAATGTGATTATGTAGTTTGAAATATAAAACAGAGGAAATAGTTTTCTTTACAAACAAGCTTGAGAATTTTAGGCTTATAGATTCATATCATAAATAGATGTTTCAAAATACGAAAGAACGTTTATTTTCCAATAATATTAAAATATAACTGATTATACAATCAAAAGTGAAATCTAAAAAAAAGAATAAAATTTTTTCATCTGAAGCTTTATTTTAGACAAAGCTGGTATTTAGTGGACCTTGACCTTCACTAACCTATGTTATCAAGGTTATCCTGCTGAATGGCCGTTCCTTATTATTCACCTAACCCAAATCTAACCCAAACCTAACCCCGAAAATGAAGTGGGGTTGGGTCGATATCCCGGAAGTTTGTAAAGTTCGGGTACCCGAAAGTGAAGTCAAGTCGGATTGGGATCCCGAAAAATTTAAATTTTAATACTTATGTATCCGAATTGAATAAAGACGGCTTGGACAGTATCGTACAGATTTCTCAGCGACAATAAATGTGATGTTTCTGAATGATTTTTCAACTGAATCTTCCATATAATCTTCCATTTTTTAATTTGCACAGGTCATTGCATTCTATATCTATTATAATGAAATATAAAATAAAGAAAGTCAAGCAACTCACAATAGAAAATGGGAATGTTAGTTTATTTTCAAATTGGAATGTAGAAAACACAATTCCTCCACGTTTTCTGTTAATAATTTAGATTTCGTTGTAACATAGCGTTTGTCGTATTATATGGAAGATTCAGTTGAAAAGTCATTCAGAAACATCATATTTATTATGGTTGAAGATTCTGTACGATACTGTCCAAACCGACTTTATTAAATATGGATACATAAATATTACAATTTTTCGGAATTTTGACCTGACACGACTTCACTTTCGGATACCCAATTTCACGAGGCTTGGGTACCCGCACACCCCTGAAAATTTCGCATTCTGTTTACTTTATGCTAAACCTTAACTCCAACCCTAACAATTATACATTTAAAATTTTTACTGCATAATTTTTAACACAAATAGGTTAAAATCTTTTAAAAATCAATGAAGAGTGCTTTTAATAACATATGCGAAAGTCAAGGTCAAACAGCAATTTTGCCATAGAGCCTTCTATTAATTATTCACTTGTCTTTAGTGAATTAATCAAATTTGTATATATATACTTGGAAAATTTTCGAACTCAATTTCCTTAAAAACAGAAATATGTTATTTTTTCTCTTCAATTTATTTTTGCATTTAGAACTGCTATATCCGATTGACCACTAGTTATATATATATATTGATCGATTAGATGTCTATACTAAACGCTTTAATAACATTTTGTTGTGATTTCTGATAGTAATTCTTAATGAATAATTTATTGTTGAAAATGTTAATAAATAATTAATAGACAAAATCATATATAGCGATAAAAATCGGTAAAATTAAAATTATTTGAATACAAAACTTTACTTTAAATGGAGGGAATGTTGGACGATTTAGAAATATAATAAATACCTCACTATACAAATTTAAAGAATATTATTTTAATTACTTTTCTTTGTCATTATATGATGTTTTGTAGCTTAAAAGTTAGCATATTGTCTATAAATTCAATTTTATTTGATACACGTTTGTTGATTAATGTTCAAATATATACATAATTATTATATACTTTCCAGATTAAGTTAAAAGAAATAAATTATAACTTCTTATAATTTCTTCTCCTATAATTCAAATTATAGATATATATATCTGAATATCAATAGAATTTATTTTAATACTTTTGATTCTAATATATGATTTTAAGAATTGTTAGAATATGACTAATTCATGGCTAATATAAGAAATGTATTTTTAAATCATATTTTATAACGAAGAAAAGATAGAAATAGAAGTAAAATTTTCCATAACGCAATAAGCTGAGTTTATATTTTCCCATTTATATTCTGAACACTATAAGTCACGCAATTTCAATTTTTTGTTTCTTAATAAAATCAGAAAAAATATAGGTATTCCTTTATGAGATTAAAAATAAATTACTGAAATTTATCGAACAATTATAAATTTTCAATCAAATTATTTATTTTATTCTATCAAGTGTAATATTAAATGGCAGTCGATATAATATAACCAAGTATTATGTCAATTATTCAGAACAATATCTAATGTTCTATTTAAGAATAGATTTTCATAATCTTAGAATTATTTTTATCACGCAACGCTGTTCTTAACAACTGTTCCCTATTACAAAACACATTGTAAAATATTTAACTATTCTCTCACTCAATGCACATTTATCTTCTTACTATTATGTATAGTATTCTATTACAGAAACATAATTGTAATAATATACCTATACAAATAAAAAACTATGTTTTACTAAAATCGTGTTACTAGTATCACGCTGCAAGCACAATATTGCAAGTTAATATTTTATGAAGCGATAATATTTATAATCCTTATTCATCAATCATGTTATTTGTTACGTTTTAATCTTTATTTTTTCATCGCGTGCTAGCTGTTGAATTATTTAGTCGAGTAAAACTAAGCTCCACGAGTTTATAAATATAGTGTTTATCTATTCGCAGACAAAGAAAAACAACTGTCATACCTAATAATATTCAAATTAGTGATGTATAAAACTCGAGTTTTCGAAGCTTCGAGATTCAATTTTACAGACTAATGTTGAAGTTCAACCTTCCGAAATTTTGAGATTGAAACTTTAAGACAGCTTTCGAAGCTCTTAAAGTTGGTTCTGAATAATATGTCACTATTATCGATATGTGGCATTTGATAATCTATGATATTTTATATTCTAATTACATATTTAATGTAATTTAAAAAATTCGAGTCTTCGAAATTTGAGCGTTAAAGATTTCAGCTTTTGCAGCTCAGTACTTAAATCTTTGAGGTTCAAGCCATTAAAGTTAGGATTGTGACAAGTTTTTATAGCTGCAGACTAGAACTTACTTCAAGAATACTGATTCAAATCATGCTGAAGAATATTACAAAGAAGAATAAGACAAAGATCTTCTTCATTTTAAACCGGTTGTACTTAGCTCAAAATAGTTACGTTTTTCACTAATTCTTGATCAGTCAATGTAGGCTAACAATCAGATTCTGTGACAGAAAGATACTTCGACTAGAGTAGAACAAAGTAGAAACAGAAAAAAATTGCAATTAAAAATATCTAAGTCAGACAGAGACAAACAACAAGTATTAATATAAAATAGAATCTATTTAATAGATTCTCAGTATTGACTCCTTGTATAAATATCGGCATAACTGACAGTCATCTATCGCAAAAAGATCATCACCGATATTGACATATAAATAATGATAAAATTTCTAGAAAAGATCTTGTTAATAAACAAGAATTCAAATTAAAAATAAATAATAACAAAGTTGAAAATTGTGCCAGCACATTTTGCTTATGAAGACGTCAAAAGCAAATTTTCACTCAATTAAAACATGAAAACTCACAAAGCGTAATTCTACTCAATAGATTAGATAATCTCGAAATAATCTAGAAAAAGATCTAGACACGGAATAATTAGCAGTATCAGCAATAAAATTACACAAAATTCTCTTTTATTATACTTTATTTACTATAAACTTAATAATAAAATTGTTTGTAATATCGATCGAATAAGAAAATTCTATCAAACCAGCTAATGAAAAAGAGAAATAATTCAGTGAAAAACATGTCAAAGATATAAATACGCTCAAAATTACTGTAATTGTCATTACTGTATAAACCTGCACATTCCGCGAAATGTGCAGATTCATATCCAACAATCGAATGTACAAAATTGCTAAAAATTATTCTGATACTACGTGAAAGAAATCTACAGCAGAAATTGGAATAACAGCAAACATCCAGAAGAAATCCAGGAAACAAAATAACGCTATTAAAAAATCCTTCGAAATTTTGTCTTGTCTTGTGACAAATGAATTTTGTCTTCTACGACTGATTCTTTCGGAAATCTGTTCCATACTCTTGGAAAGCGACTAGGCGGGCTTACTCATCTTCAACAAGCAATCTTCGCTTCTCTTGAGATAAATTGGCTTTATCCATAAGACTCCTTGCTTATCCATCTTGAAAATTGCTGGGCAAGGAGTCCTACAGATAAAGTCAACTTACTTGCGTCTTATTTAGCTGAGATATTTAAATCATCCTGCTACATCTATTTTTGATGAAACTTAAATACCTACAATCACAGTAGGTAGTTCCAAATGTCTTTTTCTATCGTACTCTTTACATCGACAGAAGAAAGAAATATTAGCTGAACGTACAAATCCCAAGTCCCTCGTCATGATTTCATCAGTAACAAATGAATAAAAAAAACTACCGAAAACAGTCCTAGCAACTTTCATTTTAATGCCATACTCCGTCATATTATCCAACATCTTGGAATTATCTTTTTGCAATTCTCTTATATCATTTGCAATCATCTTATCCACAATCGGAAAAATTTACACTTGCGATAACCTCATATCGTCCAATTAACTTCTCATCAAATCTGTTCAAATTATTTGAAAAAATGCTAATTCAAACGTTTACTCTCTATTCTGGCAGAATCAATAATGTGGAGTTTCATTCGGATAGTGTCTTGAACGATAGGCGTGGGAAGTGCTAGCAAGTGCTTTGTTTCTCTGTGCATACTCACTCCTTTATGCCTTACTGGGAACAAAATTTGCTCTAAGTTACTATTGTTCTTTTTTAAATAGTATTTCTAACTGCAGAAGCACTTAACCTGAACGTTCTTAACCTTAAACCATGGATTCTCTCATTCAAAATATCTCTTCTAAAGCCTCATACATTCAAGCTGCTCAACAATCACAATTTTCTACACGAAAGCAAGCTATATTAGACTCCATCGAAAGAGCTTCAATTAAAGAATATATTGTTGAAATTGAAAAATTTATCGATCGAATATCAAATTTATATCCAAAATTTCTCACAGCCGAGTTTATTTATACCTGAATAGTCAGCACACGCGGCTAGCAGGTTAACTGACAATCACACGAAACATAAAATCTCACCTGGAAATTCGACCATTCATTTCTAAATCGAAACGCATACTTTTCAATGTATGCCCTATAATTCCACAGTCCGTCATTCTTGAAGAGCTTGCTAAATGAAGTATTAGACCTATTTCCCAAATCACCTTCATTAGAGCGAGTCTAAATGATCCTGGATACGCACACTTCTTGAGCTTTCATTATCAGATGTATGTATATCCAATCCAAAAACGTTCCAAACATACCTGAATCCATCCAAATAATTAAATAAATTACGACAACACATATTATTGGTCAGGATATCAGCAGAAAAAATAGTTTTCTTCTTTTGCAAGAGGAAGGGCCATATGGTTAAATTCTGAAAAAATTTGAACCCCCAGCTATCACTTTTACACACCTCAGTTCTTGTCAAAACGAAACAGTTACTGATCCATTCGTGCAAATTAAACAGCCGAAATGTTTTCCTGCCTTACTTTCATTCCAGACTTCTGCTACATCGTTACTACAAAAACTGCAAGCGGAAAACAACAGAAACAACACCCTGTTTAGTTTAAAAACAAGACTTATTCCCAAAACTCCCTGATTCCAGCTCTTCCAACAGCTGCTTTAACGATTGAATGTTGTCAAAGATGACAGCAGACGTAAAGTAGTTGTTCCAAAGAAATCAAAAAACGTAAAATGGCTAATAGGATAGAGATTTCGCTAGAAGAAATCTCCTTACTACTGCTGCCTGCCAAGGACTACATCTCGGATCCCATTCAAAACCACCCAATGAACTTTCATTGTCTACAGTTCCTAGTAAATACATATGATAATTCCAAAATCCTGGAAGCAGCGTTTAACCACACATACCAGCTCTAATAAAGATGCTTTCCTTTTTGAAAGATCACCTTACGAAGCATAAAACAAAAAGCTGCATCACAAGAATTGTTAAACGCTTCCATAAAATGCCGCGAGTGAGGATTTTTCTCTTAGAAAACTCTATAAGAGAACTCTAATTAAATTAAATTTACTCATGGCTACAAGTCTTACATCGCAAGTCTTCTTCTGAAACTCGAGAAGTCTTCGCTCTAAGCACCCGGAAATTCAGTCCATCTTATTGTTAGTCAATTTTGACATCCTCATCTTCGTTGAAATGGGAATCACTAAAAAGGACAACTTCAGTTTCTCAGGATTCATAGAGATCAGGAAGGACAAAACCCATTCAAAAGGTGGAGAAATTCTAATTCTTATTCTTAAGAACGTGGCTTTTTGGCAAATTTCCTAACATCTCAGTTGATCTATGCGGTTTTTGTCTAAATAATGTAAAGCCAGAACTCGATATATGTACTTTCCTGCTATAGAGTTCCAGGCCTCACTTTCATACAAGAGCAGTGGGATCTAATTGTCCAAAATATTAACACTAAACACAAGTACATCCTTTAACACACATCACTCTAATTGGAATTGCAAATATACAAATAGCAATGGTAGAAGATAATGCTTTTGAAACCGCTGATCTACTACACAATGACAACTTATATATATATATATATATATATATATATATATATATATATATATATATATATTTACATTCACAAAAATTTTAAATCTAATATTGATCTTTCATTTTCTACTCTGGATATTTGTGATAAAATTGATACTGTTGTGTACGACGAGACTTGAGGTTCTGATCACTTCCCTATTTGTTTTAATATTAAGGTAGGTAAAAATTATCACGAGAAAAAGTCTTTCAACCTTAAATCGAATTGTACTGACTAGCCAAAATTTTCCCATGCTATCGAGAACCGTTACATAGACTTCTTCTCTAATTATTACGAAGCTTTACTTTCCAGTCGCAAATACGCATTTTTCATTAATATTATCACTGACGCAGTTAAATACAATTCACCTCCTGAAAAGAAATTTATTAACTTTTCCGAAAAAAATAAAAAATCCTGTTCTCTAGTGGGACTCAATGTGATAAGCTCAAGATTGCGCAGATCCAAGGTGCGTTCGATAATATAAATGTCTCAATTATGCTGACTAAGCTCGCTTCTCTGGGCTGTTCTTTCAAAACCCTAAAATTTATGAAGTTCCTCACTCAGGCAAGAATTATATCATCAAACAAACATTAGATAAACACTACAGTTTTACAATCTTTATCTTCAATTTTTTCCCTCGTAACTAATCAGAAGTCATCTTGGCTAAACAAAATCACAGCGATTGAGCCTCCAGTGTCCCGTCGGACAAAAAAAGTTAGAATATCGAAATAAAAATGCACGAACATAGACACTAAATACTAATACACATTACGCTAATAAATTGCTTCGAATTATCTGCACATTTATCGTTGGTGCGTCTTCTCTTTTTCAAGCGGTGGCCATTGGGAGTACAGATAAATTTTAACGATTACATGCAATTTGCTGGAGATACTAACGGAAGAAGAACAATTATAACGAGACGCCAAATATTCATCAGGAACCATACTGCCTCGACTGAAGCCGATTTGTTGTTTCCGAAGAAAAAAGAAAGGATAGAGAAAGATAAAAATAAGAATTTCGTTCAATGTCCTCTTCAGTGTTTTGTTGCTCAATACTTTCAAGTGTCGGTCATAATTTTATGTCGCTAATCTAGATTTTCAATTTTAACGATCTTATCTATTTTATAATTTTGTATAAAATGAGGGATTATGTTAACAGTAGTTATTTATCTATATTTTTATTTTTATTTTTGAAACAGATTCTCTATATCTCTCAACTGAAATTAAAATTTTTTGCAATTGAAATTCCGTATTTATAAAAAAGATTATTAGCTACAAATTCATTCTTGAAATTCGAAACTTGGAATTGATAATTGGTGTAAATAAATTATTTTATATAAGATGTTAACAAGCACACGCACGGGCGGGCGCGCGCGCGCGCGTGTGTGTGTGTGTGTGTATTTAATTAAAATGCTAAACTCATACGATCCAAATCAATTCTTCATTTCTAAAGAAATCGAATTATAAAAAAAATATTGATAAGGTAAAATATTAATAAGACTGAGACTTATCCACATTAGCGAATTTCTACGTTACATCAAATCGGATTACAGGAACGAAGTAGAAAGGGCAATGGCGGTCAGTCATACTCGTAATCGATAATTCCGTTCTGATCTAAATTATATTCTCAAGTAACATCATATTATTAAGAGCAATATTTTGAATATCGACACTGGCATAATTTTATGCGTGTTCATTCACTTAACATTGTTACAACTCCAACCAAGCAATGTTATATCAATTAGTTGAGTTCTATAAGCTCAAATTTGCATATTTTCACTTTGAATAATTCTTTCATAGCGAATATGACAGATGAAAGCTGAAGTATTTATACCAATTTAATGATTGAATTAATTCCATTAGTCCGAATTTACTAAATTACTTACAATAAATCATGAAACAAGTGGTATTCTCCATTCTCTTTTCTTTAAATAATAAAAATGAAGCTAATGAAGTCAACACTTCATTGTCAGGCAAATATATTTTATCTTCAGACAATGAATTTTACGGAACCCTTCAACTAGACATTTAATTTATTCAGAAGCCATTAATACAT
The DNA here is from genome assembly GCA_036937485.2 of Tetragonisca angustula. Taxonomy (NCBI): domain Eukaryota; kingdom Metazoa; phylum Arthropoda; class Insecta; order Hymenoptera; family Apidae; genus Tetragonisca; species Tetragonisca angustula. Next base: position 255,319 of record JAWNGG020000201.1, read on the forward strand.
TAAACCGAAAATATATTAACTCAATATTGAAAGAAATGATGTATGCATATCAAATCTAACTAAATCTGCAACTAAATTAAATTAACTACAGAGAAGATGAAAGAGAAGAGCAAAGAAACAAGATTATTTAAATTCAAATTGTCACGAAAACCAACAATAACTGTGCAGAAATTTAATTAAATTGTATTAATTAACACGATCGTCTAATTTTAATTCTGATTGAAACTTACTTTTTCTTGAATTGTGTATTGTACATTAATGATCATGATACTTAATAATCGAATTTCAATCGAAAAATTGGCAATATCGATTTTTATTTATAAAATGTTATTAATAATAATAAAATAACAAAAATATTATTAATAATATAAAAGTAACATTATACAGGATATCAAACAGAATTTAAATGTTAAAATTTTGGAACTGTGCAGAGAACAGATAAACTAATAACAAAAAATCCTTTATGGAATTTGCTCATTTTTGCTCCATTTCAGAAAAAATTGCAAGAAACAAAAAGAATTTTTGAAAAATTTATGCTCAAATAAAATTTACTCAAAAGCATTTTGATATAATTATATATATATGTATATTATATTTTTTAAATATCATTTGCATTTCATAGAGAATATCAAATTTCTTATTTATACAGGTATAGTTTTTGTTTACATTACTTACTGATGTTTGTGCTGTTGATATTTTTTATGACTCACTGGATGCTTTTTTCAAGATAGTTACAATTATAAGTGAACAAAAATGAATTAAATAAAATTATGTAGTGACTTATGAAATTATTATTTTGTATTGTATGATATCACATACAATAATCCCCAGTTAAGCGTCCACAGTAATCCCCAGTTAAGTGTACTGACTGCAAATTGGCACCGAAAGAAAGAGAGGAGGCGAACATCTGTTTCATCAATACCTAAGGCACTAATATCGGTATTACACATATACCGTTTATTTTGTGTCAACTTTTATGTTTCACGTGACCGCATGGTAAAATAGCGTATAGTGGGGATAGTTCCAATTCCAAAAATTAGTGAGAATAACGACAAACGCTTAACTATGTGAACACTTAATTGGGGACTACTACTAAAGTGAGTCAAAAATTATCCGCACTTTCTCTGTAACTTTTTTTAGATTGTTTGCAACGCTTTCTGCTTTCGTATATTTTAAGGTCGTACTATAACCATAATGGTGTAAATGTTTTATCACGATTGCTTGAATTTTGTTGTTTTTGAATGAGTTAACATAGCAACTCCGTTTACACCACGACAACAAGTATGCACCAACGAAGAAAAGAGGGCAGTAATTCGATTTCTGTGGTCTGAAAGTGTTTCAGGGGTTGCAAGAAGGGAAGGCTTCTAATACAATACGGCGATAGTACACTACTTCGCCGAAGTGTCTACGAAAGGATAAAATTTTTTCAATAGTGGAGAAGGTTGACGGTCGTCCTGTTTCTTCATCATGCGTCACGCCTGTTCAGTCATTTTTAAACTTTTCTCTCCATTTGTAGAGTCACTGTCCTCTCTTCTTCGTTGGTACATACTTGCAACAGAGTTACTATGTTAACTCTTCAACACAAGGAATAAAATTGAAGCAACCGAGATAAAACATTTACACCATTACGGCTACAGTAGGACCTTAAAATATGTGAAAGCAGAAGGCATTGCGAACTGTCAAAAACTGTGAAAAAAAGTGACAAGCAAAGTGCTAATAATTTTTGACTCTACCTAGCATATATGTATGTATGTACATATATTATTGAAGTATATAGTATTACGAGTTAATTATATATGTATTACGAAATGAAACTGTAAATGAACATAGACATATCTATTACTCAAAATACACATTCCATAATACATAAGGAATTTACGTTATTCGAAAAACTATATATTTTTGAATAAAATTTTGTCGACCATAATTTTTTTAAAAATGATAATCCAGTACTAAAACTTCTATAAAATTATTTACGCTGATGACCATGATAAATTACTGAACATGAAAAATTATTGAAATCAGAGCTCCCTCGTATTTCATTAAAAATTTTAATTAAATTCAGTGGCCATTTCAATCGAATGATTCACAAGAAAGTGTTTCACTCTAATATTATTACTAATATTTACAAATAATTACAATTATTTTATGTCATAAATTAAAAGATTAATTTTACACAGTACATATGAATATGTGCATTTCAATATGTGAATTTGTCACCGAATATACATTACAACAAACAGAAATTAGGTTTGAGAAAATACAATAGTTGATTAATTTGAAGAATATTAAAACCCATAAAAATTTACGAAATAATCCTAAAAAAAATCATTGACAAGACTCGAAATATGTATAAAAAATTTCACAACATAAAGATAGCCATAAACAAAATTTCTGAAATGATCTAGATATATTTCATAAAATACGAGGAAGACAAAAATCCACAAGTTTCATTGTTTAAATGAAATAATATATACCGTTAATATTATTACCACTATTATCAATATTATTATTATCATCATTATTATTATTATTATGGTAATAATGATAATAAGCTTTCGTTAATTATTATTAACCAACGAAAGCTTTCTAATTTTTTAGAATGAATCACAGTATTAGAAATAAAAAATCAAGCAGAAGATTCATGTGATAAGCACAACAATCGCGAGAGTATGCATTCTTCACTTTCTTTGATTATAAGAACAAACATTCCTTTGCTTATTCTTAACTTACAATAAATACTCTACAAAAAGGAAAATTAATAAAATATTCTCTATTTACAAGCAACTCAAATTTTAGAAATTACAAACAGAAGTTAATTTTAATCCCATAAATATTAGGTAAAACAGATGAAATTCCCATTTCCTTAATCCATATTATTTTTTGAAAGAAAAAAAGAAAAAAAGAAATAATTCCAAGAAAAATTGCATTAGCCTCGATATACTGTAAATAATATTTACTTGGGATTGCCCACGTTTACCACAAACATACAACTTATAAAAGTTAAATTACAAAATAGATAAATATCTATCTATGTGTTATGAAATTAATCTAATATAAGTACTTTATTAAATGATATATTTGTAACTGTAAGGAAAAATATAATTTTAAAAAATTTGCGTTTAAGCATTAATTGAATTGTAGGGTAGAGAATTTGAGAGTATGTATTTACGATGAAAAAAATACACGTAAACAAATTACACAGATTCAAAAAAATAATACAATTTAGCAAAAATCTTTAAAAGAAGAACTGGTACTAGGAATTTTAAACGATAATATTTCAGAAGAGAAAGCACGTGATATGCAGTATTTTTCCATACAACAACAGATATAAGAACTATATATTCATGTAAGCTTACAGCGGATGTAGAAAGTATTCGTACACTAATCATTTTCAAGCAAACTTTACTTATCGTTTATTACATTATTTTTGTGAAACTGTGTTTATAAAAATGTGTCTATACGTATTTGCAGTACTATGTAGAGTACATATAAAAAACTATTATTTGCATAATTTGAAAAATTAATAAAGAAAATTGAAAAATCAGTAGATATATACGAGCGGAAAGTATTCCGGAAAGAGAATTTCTCATGTTTATAGACTACTAGGTTCATAACGTAAACATCGTATATTTATGATAATCATGTAATAACGATTAGTCATACCAGTGTAATGAGAAACGTTATCGGCTTCATTAATGTTTATAACTATTTAAAAGTATTATTGAAGAAAAAAAATTATTATTAATTTACACAACCAGTGTAAAAATTTGGCAGATATTTGACAAATTATTAATAGGCCAAGATCTGGTTTAATTGATAGATATGGATTAAAAAAAAATTCTAAAAAGTAAGTTAAGAAGTGGACTTATATTAATCGGATTATTATTCAAATAATTAAACAAAAAAACCCAAAAACAAATATTGTGGAGCATTTAAAAAATGATTTAAAAATTGATTTATCTGCTAGTACTGTGAGTAGCTTAAGATATCAAGGCTATATAAAGTGACCCAGAAAAAATATTTCGTCAGAGAAACGAACAAAAAAAAAAAAAAAAAAAAATTGGAATTTACAGAAAACAATATAAATACAGGAGTATTGGAAAAAAGTAATTTTCACGGACGAAAGTAAGTTTAACGTTTGTAATTCGAATTTAAGATACGATGTTTACTTAATCCAAAAAACTTTCCCATTGTGCAAATGATTCCGTAATCGAGATTGTACAAATATATATGGCATATTACAGTTTATTGATGAAATAATGAACCATCATTGAGATTTTAAAATGTAATTCGGTTTTCTCTAGTGTTGAAAAAATGGAGGTTAAAAACAATTTTATTTTGGACGATAATAATCCAAAGCATATTACATTCAATACAAGAATCCTACATACCCTTTTACAATCGCCAGATATTAATATTATGTAAACGTAAAATTAGAAAACATCAAATTTGTTCAAAAAAGTGATTTAAAAAGTATATTTTTGAAGGAATGGAACAAGATTCCTTTTCGTGTAACAACAAATTTAGTAAATTCCTGGAAGCCTGAAAATACTATTGTAAAATCAAAAGGAAATCCTACCAAGTATTAATTAAGATAATATACATTTTTGCAACAAATTTGATTTAAATTATTTTTTCTCATTAAAACTTATTATTGATTTATCATGTAGTAACTGTACAAATACTTTTCGTTCGTATATTTCTATTGATGTATCAATTTTCTTTGTCAATGTTGCAAATCATGGAAACGAGTGATATTCTTTTTTATGATATGAAATGGTAATGAATTACAGAATACTCCAAATATGTACAAATTTATATTTTTATAAAAATTATTTAATAAACAATAATTATAATATAATTATAAATTATAATTAAAAGATTATTTGAAATTCATCGGTGTACGAATACTTTCTACACTGTACAATACATTTAAACGATTCTCGATTGTTGTTAATGATTGTTAAAAAAATATCAGACTGAAGTTTTGAGATATATAATTCATTAATCGATCCATCTTAGAATTCTCTATAAAATGTATTAATTCATTCATGTCGAAAAACCATTAATTATAGAAATTATAATTCTAGAAATTATATTTAACGAAAATTTTGTTATAACATCAAATAACTTCACTTTCAATTTCCGTTCTTTCAAATATTCCTACTTTCGAATTTATTTTTGCAAATATCTACTATGTTGACAAAATTTTGAATTACATTTTTATTGGTATATCTGCAACTTAATGTTGTTAATAATTCAAAGATTATCTTTCAGTTACTAAAAATTCATATATTTAAATTTATATAAATAATCACATTACAATTTTTTAAATACTAATAATTTTATTCAAAGCCAAATTGAATAAAGCTTTTTATATAAATTTGATGACAAAAATTTCTACTTAAAATGTTCTATTTCTTCAATTATATATTCATAAAAATATAAATTTATAAAAACATCTACAATCTATTTATTAAAGAAATTCCAAAATACTTAAGTAGCTTCCAACAATGAACTATAGAAGAAAAGGCAAAATTCTTCTTTTTTTTCAAACAAAAAGAAAAAAGAAAAAAATTGAAAAAAGGAAAAACGAGCAGAATTTCTCATATATTTCAATAAAAACAAAACTATTATTTTATTATTTTATCTCACGTATTCACGAATTCAGTTTCATTTTAAAAGGAGATTACACTTCAACTTTCTTTCCAAGTTCTAATATCATATAAGACAAGAAGCTAAAAATCACCGGCTCATTACCTATTTTTCAACGAAATGTGAAACAAGACTCACCTAAACCATCACGACGGCTTAGAGGACAGTTTCAAACGGCGTCGTGATCTTTGATATTTGAATTCTTTTTTACTAGTTTCCACAGAATTAAGAATGAAAAGAAACAAAAGTGATGTCTGAGTCAGGATGAATAATTTGTTAATTTAATAACGAAGATTAATGAAAGCACGTTATAAAATCACGCCATTACCATAAAAATTACGGAATAAGAATCTTCTGATTGTTATCATGAACGAGAAATTAAATGGACTAATAATTCATGATAAAAAAATAAAACAATTTATAATTAGAGATTAGGTTAAGGAACATAGTATTTATTTGACGTTGATAAAAGGTTTTATAATTTATAATTTATAATTTATTTTAGTTCATTTTTATTCTTACTACAAAAGCTAGACTTCTCTAGGAAAGACTTTCTGAAGAATTTTTTTATTTAAAAAAGAATTTTTTAATTAAAAACCGAATTAATATGTAAATATTCATGAATCTAAACTTGATACAAAATTAGTACAAAAACTATAATAACTTAATACAAAAATTTCAATTCGTAAGATTTAATAATTTGATAATCATGAGATATTTCAATGATTTCTATATGAAATTTTTTTATATTTTCGAAGAGTTCAAAATATGTAGATTACATATCCAATTATAAAATAAATTATTCTATTATCTCTACTGTCCAATAAATATCTAAAAATATTGTACTTATAAGTATAGACTATTGTTAAGATATCTATAACATCTGAGCATTTGATTTTTAACTAATTATAAAAAAAGTACTACTCTCAAGAGTGTATATAATACAAATTTATCTTGTTCTAATTTAACAATGAGTTCACTTTGAAGTATTGTTTTCAAAATAGTTACTAGTAAGCAAAATTATGAGGTGTTACATATTTGTAATATTTAAAAGAAGAAAATGTAGATATATTTCATATACTATCGTTAGGATAAACACAAAATCTTAAGTTTGAACAACAGAAAATTTAGAAAAATGTGAATATGAACTGAACAAAGTTATAAGAGACTTGGCCTATTAAATAGAAGATCAATTCTTGAAACATGATTAAATTAATCAACCTATGACATATAAAACAACTTATAACAGAATAAATCCTACAACAGTTAGAAAGTTTTTCATATTTCCTAATTAAATGAATTATTTATATATATTCATTATATTCATTATATATTCATAATAATATGAATTATGAAACTTATCGTATAGATATCACTTTTGCAATAATATTTGTCAATGTAATGTACTAATTTCACATGAAACTTTGTCGATGTAATTTAACTTTTGCAAATGAGACATTATTCAGATTTAAAAATAAATTAATGTCGACAACTAATTTCGATTCGTACTAATTTCGAAAATCATTCATTGTGATTCTTCTTCCATAGAACATTCAAATTTCAATAACGGAACATAAATATATAATTTGAAGTCTAATACAGAAAAATCTCAATATGTTCAAAAATAAAAATATGTGATATTAAAAATATTTTAGTATTAATACTAATAATGTTAATTACTTGCAAAATATTAACTAACCTATTAAGAAATCAGCAATATTCATGTAATTCTAGTGAGCAGCCAAAAGTCTTTCGATCGTTACACGATATAGAATAAACTGACTTTCCTCAATTAATTCAAGTGTACCTGAATGCGTGCACTTCCTGTGGTTTTGATGACCTTGGCAGTTAACATGGTGTTCATGAGAATGATGCGTATGATGATACTGCTGGCGTTGCTGTTGCTGGTGCTGGCTAATCGGTGATTTAAGCACGCTCAGCACCAGATCCTCGTGAGATGGCATGATTCTCGTGAGCTGCCTGCTCTGCCTGAATAAGGTTTCCTGTTCTCCACGGTTCATCCTGCATCCAAGTCGTCGACGTTGCAAATAAAATCCCGGATACCATTCGTTTCTCCCTCGACCCGGACCGCTACCTAACATAACAGCGTGCAGCATTCCGGCGCTCTCTTATAACAGCAACTTCCGTTCATCCGACTCACAACCAGACAATTTTCTCTTCTTTTCATGGTCGTCTCTGATGGCCGTGTCTCGATTACTGTATGACAACCGATCTTTCTTTTTTATCCACTATTTGGTAAAACATAACATGTTTCATACTATTTAAATGTAATATTATTCAAGTATTTTGTTGGAAATACTTCTTTTTCTTTTTGTTTTTAATTCACTTTGATGGTTTAATTTTTATTGGAAATTTAAAGAGAAATGGTAAGTAACAATATTTCAGATCAAAATTTGAATGTACTTTTCTGGTCATCATTTAATCAACCTATTAATTTATCGTATTTATACTAGTTAAGTGTTGCAGAACTTCTTTCAATATAGTTTAATCATTTAATTTGTTATAACTATTTAAGAGAAAATAAGCGTGCTGGATACCTTTTTTTTTGTTATATAAAATACTTGATTTATGTTATTTGAACACTATTTGGATATTGGAAATGCCTACTTTGTTTTTTACTTTGTTTTTTGATAACGATCTATGGATTTTAGTTAGAGTTCCGAGTGTACTATTTTTAGACTTCGTTTAGTGAAATATTCAATTTGTAGTATTATCATAATCTGAGTGTTTTACATTAAAACATTATCTGAATGTTTTAACGACAAGATTTAAGGAGAAATATAGGTCGCGAAATTTCAAGTTTTTGCACAATTCTGTAAAACTTAATTCGACGTGGACGCATTATTCAGACACTAGAGTACACTTCGATGAACTAATCTTATAATTAAAATTAATATTCAATGGGTAAAATTTATATACTGTTAAATATTGCTGATTAATGTATGATTGTATTCTTTGAACGTGCTGATTTTATGTGTGTGTTATATGTATATAGGAAAAAGTATTTTTCGTCATCTGTAAGCTGTAATCAACTTCTTCAAATTTCCAATTCACTAATAAATATTGATAATCTTTCTCTAAAATCTTTACACGCGTAAACATCATTTGTGTTGAAAAACAAAAAATGATAACTAATCCCAGACTAAATGTCTTTCTTCTTACAATTTAAATTGATTGCAATAATCGTGATTTCAATTCGAAATTTCAGTTTCTTAATCACTAGGATCTTGAATGTAGGATAATCGTTCTCGAATTGTAACGCTTTGTTCTCGCAGTTTGAAGCGAATATACGCAGTAGTTTATTGACAAAAAGACGAGAGAAAAATTAACGGTCGTTTGCTTACGACCGTTCTAATACGAATCACCTGCAAACAACCATCAATCACAGAAATCATACGTTTAAATTTTGAACAGAAATTAGCAACATTTTGCTTCTTCTTCTGTATAATTTTTAAAACCCCCGATAGAAAATTGTCTTTTTAACTTTTCGGCAACAAAACAATTGTTTTCTTCTATTTATTTTTCATTATTTTTTTTTTTTATAGAAATATTAAACATTTATCCAACTTCTTTTGTTTTGTTTGGTTTTTTGATATCTCATCTTTAGTCCGATTCAATCTTATAGAAAAGATCGTAATATATTTTCCTTTCATTGATTCGCTCTTGCAAAATTGAACGATGAAATATAAATTCCTTAATTCAAGAATTTAGTGGAACTTTAAAAGTAACTCCTATGTCAGACTAGGAAGTATTATAAAAATCCTATGGATTTTCGACGATCTCCAAATTCTTCCACTAATATGTAATACTTAAATCTGACTCGACCAATCTCTTCAGGTGGTAGTTTTGTACACTATATCATTCGAACGCAATAAAGATGCAACAGTAACAATAATAACTTCTTACATCCTCCGAATTTGTCTTGTCAAATACAATTCTTCGAAACACATTAAATGGTGAATCACATGTCCGTTCCTTTTCTTCGATGTTTCTTCTCCAGCTTGTTGATGTCTTCAATGTTGAGACTCACCTCGGGACCCTTTTAAAGCGATTACACCTCTTGCTTTTCCACAACAGTTTCGTCGACGAGATTGGCATTCTCGGCGAATTCCGAATCCTCTTGTCGATCGTGGCAACGCGAAATTGGACAGTCAACATTCGATGTTCGAGACGTTACACAGACTGATCCCAAGGGTTTCCCGACGATTTTCGTTCGCTTAGTTTTTAAATAGTCACATATAAACTCACATACACTCTTATGTTCGTCGTGTTTACCGTGTTAAGTTAAAAAAAGAAGAAGAGAAGTACCATTTTGTGTATTCTGAAATTACTTGACGATATTAGCCGATATCATATTACATTCGAAATGATAATCACCAGAATTCACGTTTCGTACTTTCTCGAAACATTACTTTTATATCAATTATTGTTTTGATATATACACTATTCAATTAAAACGTTGATCATTTAAGTTTCATTTAAAAGTATTTGTGTTGAAACCAATAAGTCATGATACAAGAAAACTTACGTGCAAATTCGAAACTTGAGATTAAATTGTCACGACAAAAGACTTTGAGAATAAAGATCAACTGCTCTTTATTATCAAATGTTCATCCCTGAATTTAAATTCTTTTGTCAAACAAGTAAAACGAGTTTTCGAAGAAAGAAAAAAAAGAAAATATGCGTATATGTGCGAACGTATCATCGAAGACCAGTGTCCAAAGCGATCGAATTTCTGCTCTGACCTTTCACGATCCCGTCCTCGGCGGATTCAAGTATCTCGTAAATTTTTTAAATGCAATCCTCCTCGCTTCGTTGCGATTTTCCACATATTCTTCTTCTTTCGTTCTATCGTCCACTAAGATCTTACAATCAAAGGAAGTGTCGCTGAGAAACTAATCATTTTCTGCATTTTCTTCTCTTTTCCATTGAATCTTTTAAATTTGTAACACGAAATTTTTTTTTCAATATAGATACCTGAAATTGTCTGTATTATTTTTATTCAAGACATCTTTCAATAAATCCATATAAAAAGAATTTTGTTTGTTTTTGTAAATATTCACTCTGGATAAAATGAATAAAATGATGTATTTTCAGGGTTTGATCCGAATCTTTCCAGAATATATACGGTGATTTAATAAGGCAATGAATGCGATTTCCACGGTCTTATCTCAATTATCCGCATCATGGTCCCTGTGTTTAACGACGGGATTACATTTTATGAAGCTTCGAATCCATCTTCGACCATTATCCCCGGCCTGATAAAATTTTAATTGAAAGTTCCCACGGGAACACGTTTCCTTTGACATTTAAGATCCGCCTATTTCGTTGCAGCACGCTTTCATAGCTGTCTAAATGCGGAGATCAACTGCGATTCAATTTCGTATCCCGTTTTTGTCATCTTCATTCGCCTCTTACACGCGCATCCTCGAGTTTTCTCTATGAAAAATAAAATAGTTCGTCAATAATAAAATATTCCATCTCGATCAATGTATGCATACAGAAATTAACTTTATAGATCTGTAGACCATTCAATATCACTTGAAAAGATTTAATATAAATAGGCCGCAAAATCAAGATTTGCTTCTTCGACCTCTTCCGTGTATTTCCTCAGTTACATAGAATAATTAAAAAAGTTTGAAAGAAAACGTAATTGTTGATCTTTTGCTTATAAACATTTCGTTCATATTTTATCTCAAAATTCCTTCAAACTTAAATTCCAAATTTCTTTAAATCCTCGTATGCTCAAAATCTAACATCTCCTTCAACGTTAACAAATGAACCGATTTTTTTAAATTCCAAATGATAATTCACATTTCTTACGCCGGACCAGTGAAAAACTCGAAATCATCAAAAAGCCACTGTGCAACTTTCACGGATTTACCTCTGGTGAAAAGATATAAGAAGACAGAAAATGAAAATAAATAGATTGAAGTACAAATGATGCAAATTTTGCTCGCGCGTTTAAAGATGATTTTCACACGTGTTCCCGCACTCACTTGAAACGGAAGCACAAAGAAATCGACAAATAGTTCTTCAAGCTTAAACGAGTCGTCGATTTGTATCGGGGACAGGGGAAGAGATGACGCACGAGGTCGCCTAACACTAATCGAAGACGAACAATGTGCTCAGGACGAAAGCCCGCAACCAACTGTGGCTCTTGGCCACCCTGTAGTTCCATCACCCACCGCAACCTCGAATAAGGTGGTGGCTCTCGGCGCTTGCATGACGCGCAACGTTTATGGACCACGAAAAATATTTTCATATGGTCTATCGTTCACCGAGTAACAAATCGGACTTGTGAAATCTTTTCCATTGTTTGAGTTTCACTTTAATTAGAAAAAAGAGCGTACAACTGCAAACGATTCGCAAGAACATTTATTACATAATGTATTAAAATGTAATAGTAATTTTGTGAAATTAAATAAAAATTTAAAAATTTTAAATTTAGTCATTGAATTAAGAACATATTTACATATTTCAGTTAATCAGGTAAATCATGTAAATTATGCAAGTTATATCCAATGATGATTATGTACAGATAGTAATTATTTAATTTATTCAGTATGTTATGTCGCTTGCACTGAAAAATATTCAATTTTTATTGAAATGCCCAAAAAATATATCCTGCTAAAATCGCGTGTCAATTGTCTTCGATTTGTCATAATTGAAGTGAAAAATTTAAGATACTTGGTGAAATAGTGAGAACATAAATTAGAAAATAAAGCTGTAATTAAATCAAATTAGAAAATAAAGCTGTAATTAAATCAAAGCTGTAAACAAAGGGAAAGCACAAACTACATACTGTATAAATATATAAGATATTAATATTTTTAATTTCAATTTTAATGAACTAATGGAAAATATCAAAAAAGTATCGAAATTTTAGAAGTCTTAATTTGATAACTTAAATTATATTTAAATAATATACAAGATAGCTCAATAATTTTTTCCACTTTGAATATCTCAATTGTTCTTGGAGATATAAAAAACTTTGTATCACGCCTATCTTTTTTTATACTTCTGTCACTACTATTCTTCATGCGATAATTTTATAAAATTAAAGTTAAAATATCTTCAAAATTAATAATTTGTTGACATATATATTTTTTTTGTAAGGAATGTTGAGCTGCATCAATTAATGAATCAAAAAATATATCATTTCAATTCACAAAAGTGATCTTAAAATCTTCGAAGTCACTTACAAGAAAAAAACTATTACTATCATATGGCCTCCTCTGTACTGAATAATTTGTATTAACAAAGTTTTTTCATATCTTCAAAAACAACAGAGATATTAAAGGTAAACAGAATTATTGGGATATACAGGATATCCCAGGAGGAAACTGAATAATTTTATCACTCTGTGTAGTAGATTAATCCGAATAAAAAAAATCTGCACTACATAGTTTTGATTTACTTATTTTTTATTTTTCATATATTTTATATTTTTCTTTACACGTATAATTTAATAAAGACGTTCAAAATATTAATCTTCCTTTCATAAGCATAGAACTATTCAAAGTTCTCAAAAATAAAAAGTTATTTTTCTATATTCTATATTTTCAATTATTCTAAATCTTTTTAAACAAATAAATAAAAGACAAGCTAATCGAATTTACATGATCTTTCTTATTTAAAATTACCGATTGAATGAATTCAAATTTATGAAACATACTAATAAAATTATTCGGCTGATTCTCTTGATCGATAATATACTATTTATATGCAACATTACCGATGACTAAAATTATATCTTTAAAATAAGAAGTTCTTTTGAAATTAATTCTACGAATTTTTAGACATACATTTATATTATATATATCGTGCCGTGTTTTTTTAAACAAAATTCTACTAAAACATTAAAAACGCTTACAAGGGATATAACATATACTTTATACTATTAGTTTATGAAAAATTAAATTTTCAAATTTGCTAAATTTCACGAAGAAGATATAAATTAAGGTAAACTAAACTTAATTTTATTTCTTTGTCCATTCATTTACTTTTACTTTATTGCAATTATTGAATTTTTAAAATTACATTTTATGTTCTATATCTTTTTATTTCAAAGTAATATTGATTCAATCTACTTTTTAAACCTTAAATCATTTCATTTACAAATTTATTCCGGTTCAAAGCTATATGTATAACAATAGATCGATCATGATTTGATTTAAATTTGAATGTCATAAAGTCTAAACTTCGAAAAATTTTTTTGAGTCTATATGAAAATATCCTAATAAATTAAGCTTAAAGTAAGAAAAATTCGTTTCTTTACTTTACTTCTTTATTTTAAAAGTAAATGAATTTTGTATTCGTTTAAATCATGTTTACTATTACTAGCTTTTTATTGTTATTAGTCAATAATAACTGATACGTTAAACTAGATGTCCACATGTGTAATCTTTACCCTAAAGAGTAAAATTACCATAAAATGCATTTTATTTTCAGTACTATAATAGCAAAAAGAATGTAGAATTTGATATATTATTGGACATGATAAGCATAATATTAATGAAGGAAATGTATGAAATCAAGGATGCATGCATTTGCAGTCATCGATTTTATGAAAGTGAAGAGATTAAAACTGATGTTTTGGGTATAGAGGATAATTCAAATATTTATGAATTACAAAAATAAGTTAGAAAAATATGGATTAGGATACTGTATGAAGAATGATTTGTTTCGATATTTGATTAAACTACATATTATATAGAGCAAATGTAAAACTTATGAAATATGTAATTACTCATAAAAAAAAAAAATTAAATAGATTAGAAAATGAAATAGACTAGATAGAACTTCTATTCTGTTACTTTAGAAAATAATGTTTGAATATGTTAAATGAAGAATCGACCTGATATACGTGTACAATACCTAAATTTAATTTTCTCGGAAATGAAGCAATTCATAAATAAGTTCCATATTTTCAATTATTCATGTTTATACTGTTTGGAATTAATACTTATTCTTCAAGCTCATTTTCTCGAAAATAACGTTTCATTTAAAAAAATTTTATTTTATATTTAAATTTTTAATTATATAAATTAATTATATAATTTATATTTAAAAATTTTATTTATATATCCAATTTTTCATGACTAAAGTGTCACGCAATCGTAGGGCATATTCTTTTTAATTGAGATTCTTCTCAAGTATGAATTTAGAGGTTACTTGTCTGAAAATATTTTCTCACAAGCTATGCGATACAATAGAAAGAGATATATAATTATTTGAAGAAAAAAAACATTGATAACTTTGGAAATTTTGAAAAAAAACAATCTTTGAAAAAGCAAGACCTGCAGGATATTGGCCAATTAACACCATTTAAATTATATATAAAATATTATTTGCCTTTTCACAATTGAAAAAGATATTTGCGGGTCACACTCTGCATATATATAAAAACATCTTGTGTAAATGTAATATATACATATATGTATTTAATTAAATTAATGTAATGCTGCAACATAATAATCATTAATAGTACACAATGCTGAATGTAAATTTAAATTAAGATAAAAACAACAATAATATATAGTAGTAAAAGTTCTTTTACTTATCATTTTTCGGTAATAGTTGAAATTCAGTTAATTTTTTAAGAATTTATTAATTGCAGCATTTCCGAAAATTATATTAATTATACAAATCATAAAATATATTTTAGAATGGTTCTATACAAATAATTTCATTCTCTTGAAATATTATTTGAAATTATAAGATTCATAGATCTGTGAAACAAAATTTCCGTAGTTTTCGCGTCACTAGATTAAATAATTTATTTAATTCATTAAATATACAAATTCTAGAGTTATATTATATTTCTATATTTCTGTATTTTAGAGATTGCAATTACAACTTTCTGCTATCTTTCTTGTCTTTATTTAATTTTAATTGTTATCTTAAAATTACAATTATTATAATTACAAAAATTTTCATGTAATTCCTATTTTAACTGGAAATTGAAAGTTTATGAAGTTCACACATTACAAAGAAAATAGATAGTTTAATATTAATTATTTTTATTACATAATTTTTATTGTCTTTATTTTGCGATAGAAATTTTGATAAATTGTATTTCAATGGAAAAGATTTTTAAAATATTAAATAAAATTCTTTTCTCATTTTTAAATTCCAATCGTTTCTGAAACTTAAGTTTTGCTGGAAATTATCAATCTAAAACATTTGTTGAAGAGTGAGATGATTTATGAAACGTCCCATAGAAAATTTATTTCTTAACATAAAAATTGTAAGTACCAGCTACATAAAATATTTTACTATAATCTCAACTAATTCAAACCAAATAAAATTTAAATTTTAACATTTTCTTAAATAAAAAGTAAAAGAAAGAAGGATAATTCATCGAAATCATAGTCATCTTACTGATTTCAATGACTTTAAAATGTGTTGTCAAAGTCATCATTCTGAACAACTTTCCTCTACTTGTTTCTGCTCGACTTTAATTACTGAAATATTTATCAAAATCTTTTGACATTATTTACTTTAGTATAATAGACTAGGTTCAGATTAGTATCATATTAACTAATATCAATTTGGATTAAATAAATTTCGGAATTTCATTCGATTCTGTAAGTGTATTACAAATTCAGTTACTATTACTTAATTTATTAATAAATAATTATATTTAAATTTTAATATTATATTTTCGTTAAATTATATTAATATTTGTAAATAATTTTGTTTACATTACAATTTATAAGTACAGAGAGATGAAAAAGAGGAATTTCCAATTAACTTAGAAAATATATATTTCAGTAACTAACAAAATCATTGACAGCATTACTTATCAACGTATAGAATGTTCCGATAATCGTGATACAATCGTACAACAAATAATTTCTTATAAAAGAAAATAAGTTAAAAATGTAGAACGAAATTTCTGGTTTCCTTGTTTTCAAAAAAATCGTGTTTGAAAATTTATCAAGCATATTTGAATTCAATTAATTCTAAGTACGATAGACAAAAAATATAATTTTATAAAATAATTTTGTATATAATTTTATAAAATAGAATTTTTTTGTAACATGCATCGTTTTCAACAAAATCGAGTTTGAAAATTTAGTATGCGTGTACCAAGACAATTTTTAACAAAATAGATTCAAAGTCTATTTTGTTGAAAATGAAGCTTGTTATCGAAATTTGTTGAACTACTATTACCGGAATACCCTATATATATATATATATATATATATATATATATATATAGATTCTAACTGATTTTTTAAAGTACTTTAAGAAGATTACTTTTTTCTTGGTTACTCAGAGCTTTCGAAATATTGGTATTGATGTGGGTTTGATAAATTCTCGAATTTCATTCGATTCCATAAATGTATTGTAAATTCAATTATTACCATTTAGTATTAGACCATACATGATTATCAATAGATTGATCATATTGTAAAATTTTTATTTCATCGCCAATATAATTTTGATAATCAAACAACTGCATTTTCTGATATAATAGCATAAATATTTTCAGTTACATAATATTAATGTAGCGGCCTATAGTCCCTCGAGTACGAGTTTCGAACATCGACTTGTACCGCAAGTGACTGTGCGCCTAGCGTTGAAGTCCAGCGATCTTCGATGTTAAGCAGAGTGCAGAACATCGCTAGGATGGGTGACGCGTCCAACCTAGCGAGGAGTAGTTATAACAAGCATTCTGGGGTAAGGGGGTCGGCTGCCATCAGCCCACTAGGCAGCGACTCCGAGACGAAACACACAATCTTTCCTCACCTTACTCAAATCCTCCTTCCGTTCCTACAGCCTTTAATCCATCCTCGCACCAATTGTACATAATAAGTATCCTGTACATAATTATCTCCCGTTCCCTTCAAATTATAATATAAATGTAGTAATTATTTAGAAGTCACGATTATTTATTATTTATTTTTTACCAATTAGATTTAATTTCAGTAAATGAATAAGTAATAATTAGACTTGCATCGTAATAAAAGTAAAAAGTAACAAAAATATTTTTGTACATAAATATCTCGAAAACTAAGGCTAAAAAGTGGTAAAATATATATATATATATATATATATATATATATAGAGAGAGAGAGAGAGAAATTGTTTACAATTTGACGATTTTGAAATCAACATCATATAATAAAAATGAAATTTAATTTAGTCATAAATTTAAAAAAAATTTTTTTAATTACATATTAAATAAAACTTAATTTAATTGTAATTTTTGAATAATTACCGAAAGAAGATTTAATTTTGTAATAAATTATAGAAAAAAGAATAAAATGATAAACAATCAATAAATACGAAGTTTACTACTAGTAAAGATTTTATTACTACTACTACTACTACTACTATTACAAGATTTTATAACCACAAAGTGGTTTCTAACTCTCGTTTGACGAACGAACGAATAATACAACATTTATAATATATGTACGTGTTCTCGTATTCTCACATAATGTTTCATCGAGTTTGAAAATTTATTAAATATATTTGAATTAGATTAATTCCAGATTAGACAGGAATAAATAATCTAAAATAATAAATCAAAAATAAGTGAAAAATAAAGTTTTTTCGTAAGAAAGAAAATTTTTAAATTTTGTCGCTGTTTTGGAGAAAATTAATTTCAAAATTTATGAAGTATATGCATATCAAAGCAATCTTTAGTAAAAAAAATATATAAAATCTATTTTCTTAGAAATGAAAACTTACACTAAAAAAATTTTATTCTACATTTTTCACTTATTTTTGCACACAGAATATCCTCATGTTCAAATTCAAGTATAGCTACTTGAAAAAATTTTTAAATATATTTTTATTTCTTTTCACAAAAGAGGTCTTAAATAAAAAAATGTTGATCTTTTTTTTTGGCTTATTTTTGTATGTAAAATTATCCCTTACCCGTTTATATCACAAAAGTGGAAACATCCTGTAATTACAAAAGATTCCATGTGCCTAATGACAAAACAAGTCTTATATTTTTATTAAATTAAAACACTGTATTACGAAACAAAGATATTATCATAAAATGTTATATAGCTTTATTAAAAATAATGTTTTTATTAAATTTTTGTGAATGATTGTGAATTTACATTTTTGTCATATTCTGTATTTGGACGCTTTATCAAATTCTCTTTTTTATATTATAATATAATAATACTTGGAATTATATATATTATATTGTATATTTGAATAATAATAGTACATATATTTGAAAAATAATATTTGTGCCGGTGATTACAAAAGTAGCCTAAGTCCTATATTTCTCTAACCTATAGTTCTTGTTTCGAGATATTTAAGATTTGCGTCTGAATAAATTAAAAAATATTATTATACTATAAAACAAAATATTTGATCTTGTAAGATAAGAATTTATTATGACTGTTACATGAAGCTTGAAATGACTTAGACTATTTTTAAAATTAACTAAATGTCTTAAAATTGATTTACAACAATAAAAAAACAACGAATTTTATTATAAAAAAAAATTTTAATCAAATCTATTAACTCACATTTTATAATTATGTTTCTAATTTATTTTTATCATTTCTAATTTTCTTCTCATCCTTCGAAAATGGGATTTTGAAACTTGAGTAATTTAAAATATTTCTGGTAAATTTCTGGGTAGTAAATCTTTAATATCTTTATATTTTCCTCTGTTATTGTCCTAGTGGTGGTGTATAATGAAACTAGATGGATATTTTCGTATATTGTTTGCTCTTCTTGTTATTGAGTTTTCCAGTTGTTTTGTTAAAATAAAATCCTTCTGCTTCATTCGTTCTACCAAAAATGGATTCTTTTTTCTACATAGTTTCATTAGATCATAATATTGTTCAGCGCTTTTCTTATTTTCATTTCTATCGAGCCAAAATCACGATCATTTGACAAAAATGAATAGTCAGATACTAAAAATTTATGATCATATACACTTTGGTTGTTAATCAGAAAAATTTCTAGAATAATTATTATAACCAATATAAATCGGCAACAACATTTCTGGGTATCTAATAGTAAAATAACTAATTATTTTTCCATAAATAACAAATTCACGAGAGTGCAACTAACTTATTGTTAGTCCACTATCAAAATGAACGTTAAATGAACTCCGTTGTTACGATGCAACAGCCAACTCAATTTCACCGTTCAACTTTTACAGCTTCTTAGAGATTACATCAAATTATTTTATTTTAAAACAATGTGACGCAAAATAACTGATAAACTTATTTTTTTTAAATTCTCAACTTACAATTACACCACTTTCATAATTGCGGCACATTTGTAGAATTCTAATTATCTGCGTGACGTCGGGCGTCCGACATTTGCTTAGGCTTCAAAGTTATCGTGGCGCGTCTACAGTCGGAAGTGCAACGGCATTTTGCACCAGTATATTTATGTTCGGGCAATTTTCTATTATATCGTGAAACATACGCGATGTGAAAACGTTGTTGCTTCTAGAATCTTTTAAATTCTAGAAAAAAGAGACAATTTGAACTTCTTGTGCGTATAAAGAAATTTATTACCATTATAATAAGCTAAGGTCAACGGCTCGCTTTTTCATGCTAACAAGAAGTCTTAATGTCTGAGCTATCACGTTATTGTGTCGTGCGCACCTATTGTTTTCATTTCCGCTGATCGGCGAGCCTATTATGTTTGGTGTGTCCTCCAGGAATGGTCGGTCGATGCCCCAAATTATGTAACTCTAACTGATCTATCTATCAAGAAAATCAAACGAACGTAGTTTGAAATGATTGGCTTGAACTTGCGGATGAAAGGATATGAAACAGGCTCACATTGCCGGGGAAGTCGCCGTTGATTCTCTATCAACTCTTCCACGAATATTTCTAATTCTCATAAGCGTTTCTATTTCCCGTAAGCATGTTTCCATATTTTCTGTTGTATCTTGTATAACCATCATTTGTTGAATAGATAGTTGAATACATAGTATTCATAGATACATACATAGTTATATTTACTCGCGCGTTTTTCTCATCACGTTCTTCAAAACCGAGCCAACAGCTAACATCGCGAACGCGGCACGCAAACTTCGCGTATGAATGACAATCCTGCCCCGAAGGCGCTCCATTTTGTAAACTACACCGATCAGAATCGGATGTACGCGCCAGTTGAGCAAAAGGTCGTATCTTGCTACGTATCTCGGCTGAACAATAACGTTTACTATTGTTCATCGTGCGACCGGGACGTAACATTTGATCTCAGAATAATTAAATTATCAATTATTAATTCAGTAATAAAGCTGAATATATTGAATGCTACATGACTATAAAGATTATATTTTCTTTCTAAATTGTCAAGAAACAATACGAAACTGAATGCACGCAATTCCTTATACATTCACAAAACATTTTGAAAGTTTATCTTCAAAACTTTCAACAAGAATTTTCGAAATATAAACTTTCTTAACTTTCAGTTTCAGTCGCTCGTTTCAGTTGTTAACACTCGTGATTGTTAGACGCTTACTCGTTCCGCGTGTGCTGGTTATACAAAGTGCTAACCGTTGTGATCTCAAATTCGTTTACGCCGCATCTCAACTCGATTGGGTGCAACAAACATATCTTCTTTTATATTTTTTATTCGAAAGATAAATTCCTGTGTACAGGAATCCCTTTCATAAAAAAATGGATAAAGTAAACGCTCCTCAAGATATGACTTCTCAAGAATCTACATACGCTAGTGTTATCCAGAAAGATAACTCCCCCACGAAGGAACATGCTATTGTGTTGGATACGAATACATTACCATAAAAGACTACATATTTGGAGTTGGGAAAGTTATAAACCCAGCAAATATTCGGTTTGCAAGTGAGTTATGATGATACTTTTTACTGGATCTACATTTCTACAGACAATTTAAAGTGTTTCGAATGTAAGAAGGAAGGGGGTCTACAAAACATTGTCCCAACTCTATCAGAGACTCACTGCAACAGATAGACAGCTCTTCCTTCTCGACCCACGTGCTAGATTCAAACAAGGAAGCTTCAGTTCCTCTGAATACTGAAAAACAACAGGATTTAAATAATGAGTATATGGACCTTTCTCGAAACAAAATTTCCAATAAGAGACCACTCTCTACAAGTTCTACTAGTATCCCACATGCTGTGACTATAAATAAAAATGTAACCCCTACTTTAATGGATGCTAACTCCCCCTCAAACAGAGGCCTTTCTTTTTGCAACCTCTTCTTCAATAATGCGAGTTATTACTCCACACAAGAGCAGAAGAAAAGCGGAACTAAGGTTGATCAGATTGGTCCAAAAACAATAGATTTTACACTAGAACCGTTAAACATATTTTCATTAAAAATCCGGAGAATATACTATAAAGTTCGAACAGTATAAAGAACTTATAACTAAAGCCAAAGGAAACCATCGTGTGCAGTTGGCACAATCCTACACAGACAACCTTTCTTCGCTAATCAAAATGCTGCGTGAAACTTACCTCAGTCAGGCAAATAGATCCATCAAAAACAGAATTTCACGATTATCAAAAAACTTGAACTACATGGTAGTTGGACCGAAGAAAAGGACAATGAAGATGAATTTCTCTCATCTCAGGACCCAGACTCGGACACCGATTTCTCTATATCATCAGAGAACGCCATTCCCATTAATCTACACATCCAACCCTAATCTGCACATGAATTTAAATAGCCGTGACCTCTGCTCTAGAACTGGACTGAAGTTGCTTTACTGAAACTGCAGAGGAATTTGCAGCCGTAAACTCCTTTATTGTTCATTCACAAATTTCTTAAAAACCACAGTTGGTATCTATAATTAATTTTTATCGAGTACTTAGCAACGACTACTAACAATATTCTTAAATTCTAATTATAAGTATATAACATATAAAATATGTATCATAGTTATATATATCCATGTAACACAAAAAGCATGTGAATTTCTCTCTGTACTGTTAGTATGCACAGCAATTTGCATGCCGCTAATAACCCAGTAGCAGGTTTTATAGCGTAATAAAAAAAAAAAACTTTCATTTGCAATTTTCATTCTTAAGAAGATATATTCCTACAGTTACACATGCAGTAACATCCAGAAACATTGTCTTTCCGTTTGATTTCAAATTTCTGTTATTATTTCGATATTTAAACAACTTTTAACAAAATAATTTTTATATAAATTTTGGAAGAAAGTTTTATGTAAAGGAATTCTTAAATATTATCTTGACAAACTTTATCTTGATAAACTACCTACTAAATACGTTAAAGGTTTCAAATCCTCAAAAATTAAATTAGATTTGCATATTGTAGAATTAAAATAAGATTTAAAACAAAAAGAAAATACATAATAAAGTTTAAAATACTAGAAAGACTAAAACTCTGTAACAAATTAACAGTAATCTATTCAATATCTAAATCTTTTAAAATAATAATTAAAAAGTTCAAAGCAAGAGTGAAGACAAATGCAAGTAAGTTTTTATCAAAGCAGCGTCGCAAAGTTATTTTCTAATCACAAAGAAAAATTGTAAAATGAAATAGAGCGAAACAACGTGAGGAAAAATGTATGAATACTTCTTCTATGATTAAGTTAACTATTTGATAACTTTTAAAACTTTCAAAGCGAGATGCAAAAGTTATGCAACGATACAAGAATTATTCTGACAACGGATAATTGACGGATGACTTAATGGGAACATCGTTTATTTTAATGAATCGTAAATTTCTTGCTATTTTTGTTGTTTCTACATACATTTAGTATTATACAAGTATTATAAGTATATTATAATACTTATATGCATACTCATAAGTATGTAAGTATTAGTATTATAAGTATTACATAAATTTCATGATTAGAACGAAGGCATGCGATTTTGTAGATAGAATCATTAAATGTTTATTTCTTTTTTATGCATCTTGTCATCTTGTTAGTATAACTCATATCTTAGAAATTCGATCAGCGTTTCGATTGTAAAACTCAAGACTGAAATATAATTTTAGTTTAGATAGGTTTTACGTTTGCGCTATTTTGTTACAAATGAATTTTTTAACTATTTACAAGTTATCTTATATAAATACAATATTAATAGATAATATTATCTATCTGTATTGATCTTAACATTATTCTTATTAGCAATAAATGAATAGTTACGGTAGCAGCTTCAACTAAAACTTACCCTTTGCAGATGACCTAACTATACTATATAAAGTTAAAAACGAAATAATAATACAAAAATTTCTCCAAGAAGTATTAAACAATATCTAAAACTAAATTAAGTTTCAAATTTTCCAATATTAAAACCAAATATATTTTTTAGGCGCAACCCAATCCATCTAAAATCAAACTATATCTCGGTAACCTTAAACTTGATTTTGTCAAAATCTTAGACTGTTGATTTTGTCAAAATCTTAGTAAACTGTTATGGCAAATTCGTATTTTAACGCTCAAAGAGGAATACAATTTTCATCTTAATATTCTCAAGGTAATAACACCCAATACGTGGGGAGCAGGTATGAAAATTTTAATGAATACGTATAAATTCATTATTAGACTTAATCTCGACTACGGTTCAATTGTTTATCAGCAAATAAAACCGTTCTCCAAAAACTGGATCCCATTTATAATACTGCCTTATAAGAATAACATACACAGACATAGTACCTAGAAGAAGCCATCTTATGTATACTAAAAGAAATATTTGAACTTGAAATATTCGCTTAAGTTCAGAAGGAAACTTTTCAAATAATCCGACAAACTAACTTACGTAAATACATTCAATCGCTATATTAAAAAATATTTCCAACGTCGAAAATCCCCAAAGCCATTCTAGTAAACAATATTAAGGATACATAAACACCAAGAAGAACTTCATTTAAATTTTACTTCGTCGAATTTATGTAGATTTTCTAAAATCTCTCGTTGGATGATACATTTTATTAACGCAGATACTATTTTAACTACCTAAAAAAGGATATTTTGCATGAAATCTGTCGCTCCTCAGCAGTTGAAATTCTTGGATAGTCATCAAAACTAAGCAAGTACTTTCTGAAGGATCAAAAACGAATATCTGGCTTTTCTTTTAAAAATAAGCTCTCTGATAATATACATAGCTAAATATATATAGCTGAGCTGATTACCATTTATCAAGTTTTCGAAATCGCCTATGATAATTTATATCAAAGAACTTAGTAATTACAAATCCCAAAAATGAGATAAAACTGTTAAAGATTTAGAAATCTTATTACAATATCGTTCTCCAAATTCTTGAAATCCACCATAAAATCTTCATGTAAAGAAAAGAGATAAAATTATGAATCCCTAGCCATACAGGAATTTGTAATGTAAATAATGAAAAAACAATGAAATTTGTAGTGTAAACAATGAAAAAATAGACCAAACTGCCAGAGAAACCACCAATCTAAACCAAAACTACAACCGACAACGATGAACGATTTGATTAACGAGGCGAAAAAAAAGATTACTATCGCAATGGATACAGAATGGAAACAGAAGGCTCATAAAAATATTATTGAAAGTTTTTCTTCTAGAAAGCGAAAAAGAACGCTATAAAACCTATAAAAAGAATGCTACTCTATTCAGAAGAGACCAACTAATCATCTCAAAGATTACAATTGGTCATTCCAAAATTATTGATCACTCACTTTTATGTTTTCTCAAAGAATCCAGCTTCCCGGGATGATGTTGCAATCTCAATAGAACATAAATCCTACACTAGAGTAATTGTAATTGTACAATCGTTTCCGCAATAAGCATAAATTCAAACCATTACTTACTTGGCAGAAAAATTCTACATATATGATTACATTGAGAAATTCAGATTAATGTACCATCTAATATAATTTGTATAATGATTACTCTTTATAATTTGATACCAAATTGTCGCTAACAACCTAATAACTGACACGACATTAAACTTAAATTTAAATAAAAAAAGTAATTGAAAGGCTAAATCGTAATTGCAGTGCACCAAATATTACCAGAATAATATCTAGCTACAGTCAGAATGGTCAACGTTCGATGTAATGTTCGCATTGCTACAAATCTTTTTCTAACAGTATCTTCATTAAATAGATGATACAGATGGTAACAGATGATATTGTAAGATGATAATGTATAATTATAAGATGATTTAAGAAAGATAAAAGAAAGATTAAAAGAAAAAAAATAGATGATAACGCCAATATGTATAAATAAATAAGTGGAAAGATGGGAATCTTTTTTTATTTGCTTTCTCGCGATTTTCTCAAAAATAGAGCAAAAACGAGTAAAGAACATTTAAATTCGAGACATCTTGTATAACAATATAATATAAAATAAAACGGTCGAGAAGTTGGTATATTATAATTAATTTTATCTCGACACTATTATTTATCTAATCATAAAAAACATATTCTTCTTTCTTACATTTGATTTGTCGTTTCAATTTTATGTTGATATTTCTTTTAATATATTGAAAGTCTTTGTTAAAAACTTCGTTAAAATGAAAGTGACATTAAAATTTGAAGATTATCGACAAAATTAATGAATATTATAAAACAATAGATTTTAAGAAACGCTCATTTGCGAAGAAAGTGACACTAGTATCGAATATAAAAATATTGCACAGATATTCCTCGATCAATTATGAAAATCTTATTCATTTATCTTAATAATTTAACTGGTAAAAAATAAACTCATATAAATTTATGACTATGCTACATTCTAAAAATCTGTTTTATTAACCTGTTTTATAAATATCGTCTTGACTATTATTACAAAAACGCGCGTTCATAAAATAAAAGATGCATTATTTTTAGTTGTTTCTTTGATTAATAAAGTAATTTTTAAGTTTCAACCGAACCTTCATCAAGAATGAACTTGTATTTAAATCGCTCACGAATACATGTGGTTGCAGTAGTGAATGAATCTGTTCGACTATACATCAGTGTACATACAAGTGTGTATGACTCTTCCAATTATAGATATGAATAATATGGAAAATTTAAAGTGATTTCCGAGTATGTCATTTTTCAAATCTAATTGCTCAAGTTAGCCAACATATATCAAATTCGATATTTCTCTCGACTCGATATATAATTAAAAATAATATTTTCCCAAAATGGATCAAGCAACAATAATTGTTTTTATCAATGATATTCCTATTTCTAAATTGGATGGATCAAATGTTGTTTGCTTTGCATCAAGAGCATCTAACAAACATATTTGCTTATATCTCGATTCCAAGGATACAACAAAACGCAAAATTATTCTGATCAACGATATCAACATATCACTTACATTCTCTTTAATGACTCTCCCTACAATTACTCAATTGAAAAATTATTCTCCGCCAACAATATAAGAATAATTTCAAGATTATTTTTTCTTCGCACCAGCCTGCGCAAAGAAAAAAACCTGGTTTCAATCATGTATTATATATTGCAATAGTACCCACTTAAGCATCTGTATTTTGCCTACTTAAACGTTCATCGTTAGCTCCATCAATTTTTGGAATTGAGATAATCTTATTTTATGCTACCTTACCGTATGACCTGCCGAAGACCGCGTGAAACACGACACTTACACAATACAAAGCGAATGATACATGATACCGATATTTCGGCACAATTCGCAAAAGTCATCTCTCTACTTGTGTCCGTTCTTACAAGGGAACATACTGAAGTGTCGATTACCGATTCTGATGAGCTGTGGCATAAATATAGTTTTCGAAAAAATATTTGACTTTTTTTATCGGCAATCGTCGATGTCGAAGGATTGAAAATTACCCTCAATATTAGAACATATTTTGTCAATTCTGGAACATATTTTGTTAAATATCTCGGATAAATTACTGAAGATACATATAAATGATGATGGATTTAGTGCTTTTAACAACAAATTTAATGGTGTACGCCATTTTGCAAAAAAACCATTTGTTTAAACAATATATTAAAAAACTCGTATTTTTAATTATTTTTTAATGGTTTTTCTAAATAAATGTTAATACATTTTCTTAAATATTCGTTTATGAAAACTATGTGTTAAAACACAAATTACGAATAAACTGAAATTTTGATTTTTGCATTACAAAAAAATTCATTATTTTCAAATCTTTGAAATATAATGTACACAGCGAATAACTAAACAGATACTTCACTTTTACGACAGGGTAATACTGGGTAATTGAGGCTTTGGAAAAACTAAATTAACTTCCGAAAGTAGGCATACCACTTATGTATGATACGTAGATATCCGATGGACAAAAATAGCTTTCTCTGAATCTGTCATAGATTGATCTCTTCAATGACTTGTATAGAATGATTGATCATTCAATACGATTGTGAATGCTTAAATGAGCACTACTATATATATATATATATATATATATTGTGTGTGTTACGTTACGTGTATCTCATGTATTATTTTAATCATATATACGGCAAATTTATATTAATCCCGAAGATGTTTCCGAAATCTTTTAAAATCTTCTATAACGAAACATAATACCGAATATTATATTAGGGGTACTCATAAGTAATCAATTATTTTGCATTTGTTGGAGTATTATTATTTCCATTAATTAAAAATGCCTTTTTTTCTAACAATTTGAAACGCAGTCGTTGCAATACAAGTCTGCAGTAACTGTTTCTTCAGGTTTCAATAACACGAAATGAACTACGATCACTACAATCCCACCAAATACACGACAAAACTTTTCTCACGGATAAGGTTGGTTTTGATTTAAAAATAACTATTATTTGGCACGCTTCAGGTTGTCATAGAGGATTCACTTCTCATCACCGATGATAAGCCTGGATAGAAATGAATCTGTACGCAATCTGGTGAGCAATGAAGTGCAAATTGTTCGTTGAAAATCTTTGTTGGCCTTGGAACCCATATTCCTTGTCTATAAGACAAAGCAATAAGAAAATTTTCGAAATAATTAGCTAACAGGATGCTTCTATGGAAAGTATAAAGAAAAACATTCTCCTGACAGCCGATGAAGAACTAATAACAAGTGGGCTGTAACAAAAATTGATTACTTACAGGTACACCTAATATATTAATATAGATTTTAAAAGATTCGTATGTCGGATAATGTAAATTGCTTTATATACAAACATGAGAGCCATGTAGTAATTATAAATGTAATTATAAACAAGAAGTAACAATAACTATGGATTATAACAATATAAATATTATAATAATAATAACGTGACCTATAACCTATTCTTTTCTAACGCAAACAGAAATGTTTATTACTAACAGTGATCAAAATAATTTAACATAGTTCGATAACATGCACAGAATTGGACAAAACGTAATTTGAATAATAATTAACGATTATGATTAATATAGAATTAGGATATTAATCATGATTACTGATTATCAAGTAATCAATTATCGCTGATTAATAAATAAAAGTAGTAATCAAAATCATTGTAATCGAAGATTATGATTAATTTAATAATCATTGATCATAAAATGATTACACTTTTGATTATTAATACTTTGTATATTTTATAAAAACTACATTATTTGCATTGTTTTGCAAAATCCTACAATTTTATCAAGATTTGTTTCAAATATTCAGAAAATTTTTCATCGATTGAAAGTCCCATCTAATATATTTTTCTTGAATTGTTATTAGCAAAATAATGATGAAGATGGACTTTAATAATAAATTTGTAGAGTGATTAAAATTTTGAGATTCTTTATTATGAGATGCGCTTATACTAAAACTATATCAGAGAATTATAAACAAATTATTCTAAATTCAATGTTATCTTGCAGCAAAGTAAATATTCATACTAATCTCAATCTATTAATCTTGGTTTACTCAAACTGCAAACAGTTTTCAAATATTTAGTTGTACCTAATAGCAGAAACCCTATGTAATTAACTTTGTTTGAATATGGATCAAAGAAATAACATAATACAGACCGTAAATTAATCACTTAATGATGTAAAAATTACTGATTAATGATTACAAATTACAAAAGTCAATCAAAATTACTGATTTATTTTAACATTAATTAATTGATTAATTATTACGATTACTATTAATAATTGATTACACAAATTAATCACTGCCAAGATTTAAATAATGCATTTTGTATTTTTATATTCACCTTTATATACCTCAATGGCCAAGAGTGTTATAAACATGCTTTTTTTTACACTCGTGCAGGCATCGCTCATCCTCAATCCACTAAAACGCGCTCCGGGCGCAAAGAAAGAATGTGAGTGATACTTGTTAAGTATGTTGATTGGAATATTGTTGTATTCGAAAAACAACATTTGACCTTGCTAAATTATCGGTCGAATTTAACAAGACAAAAATCGTTGAGTGTATCGGATAGTATACAACTACGAATCACTACACTATTGTAGATACAATTACTTAACAGTCACTCTACAAGAACCAGAATCACTTCGTCTTTTAAACGAAATGTAAACTATTATCTATGTTATAATTTTCATATCTTTCATTAACTAAACACGAATGAAATATGATATTATATTCTGAAATAAAATTTTATCTTTTAGTCATAACTGTACTGAAACCGCGTACAGATGTGTCTTGCCACTTAGATCGAGTATCAAATCATGGTAAGATTGTATAGTGAGGTTGTCAGGCTTCTTACATTACAAAAATTATTACAAAGTAATTAATTACTGTCGAATTCTGAACATGCATTAATTAACATTATTTTCTTCTAGTAGCTGTGAGTCTAATACCTATTTAAGAAAGTTTTTCGATGGTGCGTGCGTTTGCGTGCGTTTGCGCGCGCGTGTGTGTGTTTGAAAATCAAATAATATTAAAAAAAAAAAAAAAAAAAAATAAAAGAAAAAAAGCAAGAATATGAAAACGATAATCGGCAGTAAAAGATAACGAAATGTTCTTGATTATTGGAAGAAATAATCCTATCTATAATATCCTACCTATACGAAAAATGAATTCAAATTGTAAAATAATCTCAATAAATTACAGGACTGGTTAAAAATCTCTGACTTTAAGTTCTTTGAAAGTACAATAAAAATAATAATTTTCAATAGATCTAATTCTGACATCTTAACTGAATTTTATTTGGATGATGAAGAACTGAAATAAGCAAACTCTGCCAAAATTTTTGATATACGTTTGATGGAAATCACAGATAGCTAACTTTACAGAAGAATACTATAAATACTTTAATGTTTTGAAGGTCAACTAATAATTAGATAACAAATCAATTTTAATTAACATATATTATACCATAATTAGTTTCAAAATTGATTATGGAACGATAACCAACACCTCTGCAAACTCTAATAATCTCAAAGCTCTTGATACAATTCACTCTCAATTGAACCATTCAAAACCTCATCCTAAAGTATCCTTTAACTAAACAATCTCCACTCAATGTTAAAAAGAAATAGTTCAACAATTAATACAGCATCTTTATCCAATAAACCAAAGTTTTATTTATTATTCTAAAGTTTTATTTATTAATATAAAGGCGAATTATGGTAACTTTATTTCCCATGTCAAAACGTCCGGTCAGATAGTAGAAGAGTTTTTAACTCTTATAAATAATAAAAGAACTTAATATATGCATCTGTTACTTAATACCTAATAATAGAAAAGATTTGCAAGACTCCTTTCTGAATCATACATCTAGTCGAAATGAATATCAACCTTTTATATCAAATTTAAAACCAATTCACTTACTTTACAAATCTTATCTCATGAATTATTTACAAGTTCTCTGAAGCGATTCACATATACATACATACATATATATGTATAATATAATACACCGATGGTTCTTTAAGGAATGGATGCAGAGGGTTTGAGGAATGCTTTCTGATATCGATGTAATTAATGTTGTAATTAAAATTCAGCTTTCAAACTGTTCTTCAGTTATTATTGCTGAATTAATTGGGATACGTCAATGGATGGCCCACATGCGATATGCAATATTCGCTGGTTCAAAATATGTAATCAACCTACACCAAACGTTTCAATAATAACGATATCATTCTATTATAAACTTTGCTGAAATTACGTTCGGTCTTGTCGAACAAGGGGCCATAAATCCCAATGCGAATATAAAAGTCATTCAACCTTCACC
Source organism: Tetragonisca angustula (assembly GCA_036937485.2). Taxonomy (NCBI): domain Eukaryota; kingdom Metazoa; phylum Arthropoda; class Insecta; order Hymenoptera; family Apidae; genus Tetragonisca; species Tetragonisca angustula. The sequence goes on from JAWNGG020000201.1 coordinate 287,080, forward strand.
CTTGAAGAATTAAAATCCAATCGAATCTCTAGCTGTCCTTCATTAATGTTGAAGGCAGCAAACTACTGATCAAATCTGCGCACAATACATTGATTCAGATCGGCACGCCACACTAATTATGAAACTATAAAACGAGGAAAGAACATAACATTAACATGAATCTCCTCCCATGTAAGAATTGAAAGTAATGAAATCGCAGATAAAGGAGTAAAAGAAATGATCTCAAAATCATTATTCCAGTTTACTTATTAACTTCTTCGCAATCTGTGCATTAAAAAATGAGGAATTTTGAGTTCTCCGTATATTTTCGAAACTATTGACAGCTTTTCCAAATTAAATTCTACGATTAGTACTGAAAAGAATAATACATAATCAACAGAATAAAAATAAACTATTCTAGGATCATCCATACCTATCTATCACTAAGTCAAACTCGATTACATATGATTTTTATAACATATCAATTTCTATAAAACATATCGCATTACAATGTCCCAAATTTTCGATTTATCGAAATTTGTATCCTTCTTAAGTATCAATTTAAACTATCTCAAAAAAATACATCGTATTTCCAAATTTTGAAAAGATATTAATTTTGGTTTCGGGTGTTAACTTCATAACAGTTTCTACATCGTTAAGAAGTCTCAGTAATTGATTTCCAAGTTAGTTCAAAAATTTTTCCTTAAAGCTATCGTACTATTTGTGACATGGACGTGCTTCAGTGTTAACTTTAATTTTTACACATCTTTATCAAATTAGAGATTTCTACACATTTTTCGCATTCTTTACGTGCAGACAATTTAGACTATTATAGAATAGTAACAAGAAATCGGGAAATGAAAACCTCTTTCATATTTCCTGATTGGTCTTGATATGTCCTTCGTTCTACATTCGTCTTCGGTCTTCTGGAAAGACAGACGAAGATCTCCTTATGTACAGTAGTAAGTTCAGAGATCAGTTTTCAGTTGCCAAGTTCATGTGGTTTTCAGTTCAGTCAGTCAGAAATCATTCAGTCAGTTAACTCAGTTAGTAAGCAGTCAGTGTAGTCAGTCAGGGATTCATAGTCCAGTCAATGATCACTCAGTCGAATCAGTCAATCAGTGTCATTCCCAGTTAATCAATATTCAGCTAAACCAGTCAAACTTAGTTATCGTAAGTTATTCAAACAGAATTAAGTGTCTATCATCAGGTTCATTCCTACATTACTGCATGGTCCTTCGGCATCAAGTGGCATAACCAAAAACACGTCGCCCGTGTCCTTAATATTCTCTTTCGCTGGAAAATACACCTTTGTTGTATTATATTTTTCACAAGTGAGTGAACATTATCAAAGTCGATAGACCACTTCCGATTTTTGCTTTTAGATTAATGCATTAAGAACGCATCAAGAAATATGGGCAATGCGATTTGTAGAGTGGCCACTCTCTAAATTGGCTAATATCAAGTGAAGTTTAACCAATTAGAAAAAACATGTTAACTCTTAATCGTTTTTCATTTCTCCAACTAAATTTGTTCTTTAGTATCAAATTGATACAATAATAAAAAACGAATATAATGAAAAAATAAATGGTTGAATTTGCAAATTCTTTTATTAATAATAAATATATTAAATTTCTATTATATATATATATATATTAAATTTCTATTTAGTGACAAAACTCTTACTCTCATGTATATGGGTTTCATTTCATATCTATGTGGCTTGATGGATCAAGCAATATGGATTTGGTACGAGATTTTGAGGCGGATAGCAACCGTATGATGGCGAAATGATACAAAATGATTCTGATAGGATCAGAGATCGTGTAAAGTGGAGTGTATAATTTTATTACCGAAATTACCTCCTCGCGAGTTCACACGGCTATGAGCTTTTATAATGTTCTGAGATAGTGACGTAATACGATAAGCCGTAATTTCTTGTAGCTTGCAAATGTACTCTCAACTGTCTTTTCAACTGTAATTTTAACTGTTCTTTTCAACTGCACTCTCTCCGTTGACGCAAGTTTGTTTTATAGAATTTTGTAGCAAGCTCCAGTCAATCACTTCAAACTATGGGCTGTTTGATTTTCCTAACGTAGATCAGTTAAGAAATACGTAATTGGAATCGATTGAACGATCAATGCTAACAATAAGTGTTTTTTGAAGCCAAACACCAAACATGACAAACTTGCGGGTCAGCGGCCGGGAACAAGTGCCCACGGTATAATAGTCGTGATAATATGGCGGACATTAGGACGCTTTGCCGGCATGAAAACCTAGCCGGCTAACCATTGCCCTTGGCCAAATAGATTTAAGAATAAAAAATAAGATAATAAATTTCTTCATGCAGACAAGAAGTCCAAATCATCCTTCTTTAAGAAAATTCCAGAAGAAATTATGCAACGTAAATTTCGTATCCCGACTGTTTTACAATGTACCAGAAAATTACCCGGACAATATCGTTGTTTTATCTTCTTTAATTTTGTTATAACGTTACAGTCATTTATTTCAAATTTTCATTTATTACAAATACATATATTCAAAATCAAAGATATCTACGCGCATTTTCGAAACGGTGACAGCTTGAATGCACAATTGTCATAAAATAATTATAAAGTAATGTACTACATCTCATTTTGACAGCATATTTTATTATCAAAAATATATGCTGTATATTAGAAAAGTCTCATCTCCGTATCTACGTTTACGTGCTGTATAAAATTTCATAAGAAAAAAGTGTTAAATTGGCATAAACAGATGAATGGAAATCTTATTAAAATCAAGTACAATTGTCGTTGCATTAAAAATGATTATTTTAAACCAGATATACAATGTGAACATGATTTCGTTATTGTTTAAAGATTTCTATACATATTTTTAATTATTTTATTATATTTTTAATAAATTTTCGTAGAATTCGGAAGTTTTGCATTTCAATAATAATTTATATATTATAAACCTACGGAATCTCAAATTTTACAATTATAAGAGAGAGATAAATATACACTATTTTACTCTGGAGTTATATCTGATTGTTATATCTGAAAACATTCAATTGCTTTAATTTATTAACACCCTAGTGCCTGTTAGAAATGAATCAGAATTTCATAGATTTGTAAATATTGAGTCTTCATGTTTTAATCTAGGGAGAGCAAATCTACTATCTATTCAAATAATATTCTCAATGTTAATGAGGTTTTATCATCTACACATCTCAAACAGGAATAATTTAGCAAACACACTTTTTTTTGTAATAAAAAACGAAGTTCTTACAGGTATAAATTAGAGGCATACACCGTAATGTTATTATTTTATGTATATATACATGATATATAATTGTTATAAACTTTTTAAATTATATCATTTTATATTAAAACAAAGTATGTCGAAGTTTACTTATTTGTATCGTACTAGTTGCAAAATTGACCTTTACCTTGAAATTTTTTTTAATTTGACATGATATTTTACTCATTGCGAGTATCAAACTTGTTAAAGAAATCGGAAAATGGATAGCAAATGACTCGTGTTCTTGGAAAGTTGTTCCTAAATTTCATTAGTTCTTGATTTTTGTTAACATGATTTCATTTCACAATTAGATATAAAGTAATAGAAAACAGGTGATGACAAAAAATAATTTTGTAACAACTAACTAGTATAACCGGAAATAACTTTTTAACGATTAAAATATCTGATATGAAATACTTTAAATAGCATGAAATATTTAATAATATTATGACCTTACATTACTCGAAAATTACTTACTGTTTGAAAAAATAATTTAAACCGAAAATAACGAATATTACGAGATATTAAAATAACAAATATCTCTTCAGTCTTTTTAGAACAAACAGTAATAGTTTTCCAAATAGATTAACGAATTGTATCCACTAATTCATCAAAAAATACGATTCCATTTAAAATAACGTAAATAAACTTTATGTCCTCAACGCATTCACTTACATAAAAAACTATTCGTTCAACGAGTCGATTCAGTGGAAGTAAACATGTTTGCGTAATTGTATTAGGGGCGTATTCACAATATTGTCAGGCATCATAGTATATATTATAGTTACTAATAACATCTTTAAACGAGATATTTCGCGATACAATATCGGTTTTTGACAAGATATTTCGATACGTAATACTGATCAATCTAAACATTTTGTGTCGTGTTATCGAGAATATGTGTGTGTGTGTGTGTGTGTGTGTGTATCAGCCTGTTTCGTAACTTGTGGGACCTGATTCAGGAGCTGATTGTACGCCTAAAAATAATGAAAAAAAGTCATATAAATATATCTTATTTGTCTTGTCTGTCTTCGTTTATGAGATATAATGAATTTTCTGTTTTAATTACTTTTACAAAAAATGCTCAAAATCTTGCATTTGAAGGCACGCCTGCCGCGTCTTGTCATTGATCTGGTTACTCTCTCGATCATTCCTGGTGTTTCTCGAATTTGTCGAAAACCTTGCTCTATTCTATTTCGTAATAGTTCAGCATTTTCAATCAATTTTGCGTATACAATAGATTTTAATGTCTCCACAAATAAAAATTTAATGGATTCAAATCCGGAGAACGAGCAGGCCGAATAGGACCTCCACAACCAATCCATTTATTCTTTTAAATAATTTTTTAGGCAATTTTTAAATCAACACTTTGCAAATAAATGAGATCCAACTGTTGGAAAAAGCGAGCAATTCCAATATTGAAATCTTTTAACGATTTCAAAGTAAAACAATAAAAACCATTACTAGCACACTCTGATATGTAACCAATGAGAAGTCAAAATTCCTACAATAAAGGAGGAAATCAAGCTACAGTAATAGATACAACATACGTGTAAGCAATCATCTGGATTCTCTGGTCACCCAACTGGACAAAACAAACCACATCCATAGATTAAAAAGACTTCTCGAACTACATAGTAGATTCAGTTAAAATATTCATCCACACAAATCAATATCATGTAATAATAAATTATACTTCCATGTCATTGTATTACATTATCCTAATTACTTATATTTCTCTAGGAGAAATGACTGTATGTTCTTAATAATAAATGTATGTTCTTAAATAAAAAAAATTCTGGTTTTATAAAAGCAACATCGTTTGTAAAATAGTAGCACAATATCGAAAACAAGAGAAATTTCAAACCAAATTCGCCGATTAGTTGTTTCGAATTGTCGTGATAATGTAATAAATTATCGCCCAGAAATATCATGTATCTAAAAATACAATAGAAAGAATTTATAAAAATTTTACTTATAATATACTGTGGAAAATTTAAAAAGTCGTGAACAAAAACAAAGTGCCATCATATAAAAAGACTGTCGCATTATTCCAACAATTTCTGCGAGAAATATTGCAGAAACTTTAAATTTAGAAATGTTTCTACAAAAATGATTATACAAAGACTAAATGAAGCTGAATTAAAGTACTGTAAAGCCAGATATAAACTATACATTAATAAAATTAACGATGACAGAACGATTACTAAAAAAATATAACAATGTCATTGTCATTGTGGAAAAATGTAAAAGTTTGGAAGAAACGAAATGAAGCAATATAAAAAGCAGTTTGTTACAGCAACTGTGAAATTTAGGGAAGAAGTACTGATAACGTAGAAGTATTTCTCATGGGATGGAACCGACAGAATTATGAATGCAGATAAATATTATTGACACATTCGCATAAATGCAAAATTTGAAGCTATATTAAAAATGAGAATCGAAGAAGAATTTCTACTTCAACAGGACGATTCAAGCACACTACTAAAAGAACCAAAAAATTTTTGAAAAATTCAAACATCAATTTACTTAAATGGTCGGCACAGATCTCTAAATAGAAACCTCTATTCGTTTACTGGATGCGATAGTTCCATTGGATAAATGCAGTAATAAAACAAACTTTTTCAGATGCTTGCAGGCAGAATTCGAAAACATCGATATTGAAAATTTAATAAATATTCTACGAATAAATAATTCTACGACGTTTAGAAGCCGCAATTCAAACAAAAAAGCAAAAGATAAGAAAAATAATTCAGAGCAATATTCGTAAAGTATCAAATTGATCTGTAATAGCAGCATTAGTAATAACAGAAGAGTATTTTGTAATTAGAATAAAATAAATAAGCACAATTCTTTCCTTGTTATTTAATCATATAAATAGAATAGAATTAATTGGATAGAATATTTCATCTGTAGAAACAAACCATGATGTCAACATTAAATGGCGAGATATCTGCACACATACATGACGAATTTTCAAATTTATTCTCGTAAACAAATCTTCAAATGAAAAACCGTTACTTTTATTTATTTTCGATTTATTAGGTACCTGAATAAGTTCCTGCCATTTTTTGTTAAAACTTAAGACTTTATTAACACAGAAAAATAAACAACACCTCATGCAAAATATTTGTCGTCGTTAGCTATTTTGCCACTTCTCAGGCAATAGATGAATCCCATGATTAAAAAAAATTGTTCTTTTGCAGCGATCCATTCATCAAGCCAATTTTTGATATCCTCGTAAGAAGTAAAGTGCTGCTCCGAAAGGCCATGCTGCATTGATCGAAATAGATAGTCGTCCGATGGAGCAAGATCTGGTGAATACGGCAGTGGGATATCATATCTCATCCGTTCTAACGCTTCCTTGACCGGTCTTGCTACATGCGGTCGAGCATTGTCATTGAAAAATGATTTTGTCATGCCTTTTGGCATGTTGTGGACATTTTTTCTTCAATGTACGGCTCAAATTGATCATTTGCTTTTTGTAACGAACAGCAGTGACCCGGTTCCAATAGTTCATAGTACACCACGTTTTGTTGATCCCACCAAATATACAACATGACCTTATTTCCATGAATATTCCGTTTTATTATTGATTTTGATGGTTGGCCAGGCTTCACCCATGATTTTCTTCTCTCTAAGTTATCGTAATGAATCCATTTTTCGTCGCCAATTCAATGCAAAAATGACTTCCTGTTCTGTTTTCGAAGTAACAATTCGAATATGGTTAAACGTCTTTCAACGTCTCTGCCTTTCAAAACATGTGACACTAGTCTCGTTTATGAACAAATCCTGCTGCTTTTAAACGCTTGCTTACAGTCAATTCGTCAACATTTAACGATTTTGACAATTCTTTAGGCGTTTGATGTGGATCTTCATTCAGTAATGTTTCCAACTCTTCATCTTCGAACTTTGTTTGTGCACCAAAGCGTTTTTCACATCATAGTCACCTTCTCGAAAGAAACCATTCTCTACAAATTCTTTCAGACGGAGGATTAATATAAGTTTCTGCAAGCAAACGATAACTCTCAGATGCACTTTTCTTAAGTAGCGAGTAAGACCTCCTGCAAATGTTCTTTTGTCGGCACGAAATTCGACACTTTTAATGCAATAGAAAAATTTGTTGTTGACAATGCACTTAATCAAATGGCTTGTACTGAATCTTAAAGCTTGCTTATAATACTTGTACATAGATGCGTTATAAACCATCATAAACTATTGCACACAATATTGGTAACACTATCAGTAAGCAGTGGAAACTTGTCCAAGTACCCAATATTTTTCATAAGGAATCGGTCCGGTTACCTATGTCCGGTTACATTAACATTGGCAATAAATTACACTAACATCTGGCAAACAGTTTTCGATCAAATTCTCTATTAATATAGAATTAATTAAAAACATTTATACAATATTTTATAGGTTTTTATAGGTATACAATAACATTATATATTCGTAAAAGTAATGAGAACATGAAGGGGATTTTGTATAAAATAAATTACAATAAAATTTTATATATGAAAATTTATTATCAAGAAGAAACTAAAGAACAAACGAAATGTTACGTAAAAAAAAAAGTTTTTGGTCGGTGTAAGTCCTGGAATATCGTCTCTCTCACTGAATGTTCGGCAATAACAGACTGCGATCCATTTAAGTAAGATCATCTAAATTCTTTTCGAATTGTGATGATGCAAAAAATATTTTTCGCCTAACATGAATGGTATTGAAAAGTCAATAACTGATGAAAATATTTTTTTTCTTTTTTTCCCCGGAGTTTTCAAAGTTATTGATACTTTTGTCATACAATTTTATATAATATATGTATATATATATATATATATATATATATATATATATAAATTTCTTTTTATTGCGTCGTGTAGCCGATAAAAAAAGAATACATTCAGATATGTAAAGAATATGACCTTAAAATGACTAATCAATGTCTAAAAATTTAAATTTTTCTTTTAAAAGATGATTGGTCACTTTCGTATAACTGCAAATTCTACCATATTGAGAAAAATGCATACGATTTACAAAATTTGTTTCGTGAAGATCTTGATATAAAAATAAATGATACAGATGAAATTTTTTTCTCTTTAATATTCGTATTTATACTAATTTTAAAAATGCCACTCTCATACTCAAGTTATTTTAGACTCGTATATAGATTTTACAACTTTAGCTACAACATTTCGACACTGCCATGAAAATTTTTGACCACCTCTACATGATAGACAATTATGATAAAAAAATGTATCGTTGTACACTCGAATGATTCTCTCAAACAATAATCACCACTTTCACTATAAATGAATATCATATCGATATTTTCTTGCGTCGATATTCCATTATAAATTACTGACAAATTTCCATTATAAATTCACTAATCGGGATTTCAAACTGTTAAAAGAGATCACTGAAGATTTAATAAATAACAAACATGTTTATTTACATTTATTATCAAGCTCTTGATTGTTGCATTTTGATCAAAATCTGTGATCTCCACAGAGATAAATTTATACATAAAAATTAAATTTTCTTTACATGAACATGACTTTGAACGTATTTTTTTTTTGCCAGTTACACGATGGAAAAAGAATAGTAATGACTTTGGAAACTCTGCAAAAAAAATGAAAAAGAATATTTTTACTAATTATTGGCCGTTTTATCCATTCATGTTAGGCAAAAAATATTTTTTGCATCATCACAATTCGAAAAAATATTTAAATGACCTCACTTAAATGGACTGCCCTGCATATGAAGAAAGTAAAATCGGGAGAAACTGTAGAAGATCCAGGCATCTGCGTGCAATATCGAGCAAAACTGGCAGACAATTACATGCAATAACAAAAAATATGAGAAAGGCAACCTCTAATGAATTAACAGTTAAAAATCGGTTTAATGAAATAACGGTTTTTCCTGTTACAAAGCAACCAAACCGTTACTTTGAAAAAAGCAAAAAAAAAAGACGTTTGCAATAATGTGAAGAACGTGCACATTAATCAATGGAAGACTGGTAGTCAGTGGAGTAATGTAATCTTTAGTGACGAATCTCGAGTGTATATTGGTACTCGAAATAATGCAAGAAGAATGTGTTTGGAGATATGCTAAACTCTATTTAAATTTTAAATTTTAAGCAAAATTATATGGTAAGCTAAATTATAAAGTTGCATAATTATAAAAGGAGTTAGAAAATTGTATGCCTTGTATCAAAATGCAAATACAGAAGTACATGCTACATTTCAGTGAATTGTTTGATACCAAGTACAAAAAACTAGTTTGAAAACTCTTCAAATTTCATTTTCCAATATGGTAACAGGTCTTATCATAGTAAACCAGTTAAAAACTATTTACAACAAAATAACATTTCAACAGTAAATTGACCAGTCTTGATTTAAATCCAATTGAAAATTTATGGACAATACGGAAGAAATTGATGAAATCGCCATAAAAAAGAAAAAACACAGAATAAAATTAAAATTCGTGAATCGCAATATCATAGGAAGCAATTCTAGTGATAGAATATCAAAATCTTATAATATCTACCAGGATCAAAGTCATGCTCATGGAAAGATTACAAAATACTGGGTAAAATATAAATTATTCCAATATATAACTAATTTGATCAATTGCTTTTTTTCAGGATTTCCACTGACAAAAAATTTTTTTTTTCTATGCAACTTCTTCTTTTAATCTCTAGTTTCTCCTTGATAATAAATTTACATAAAATTTTATTCTAACTTACTTTTACGAATATATAATATTATTTTATAGATTTAAAATATAAATATTTATATATTTATAATTAATTTTAATTGATTATTAATATGCCTGATCAAAACTTTTTGACAAGGATTGTACCGATATACCCTGTACGATTATCCAAAATTTTATATTAATTGTATTTTTTTAAATTGCAAGTTTATTACGAATATAAATAACACTATAAATAAAAAAATTTTGAATAATTAATATCTTTATTAAATTCAAAACTTAATTTTACACTTTTATTTTATTTATTTATTTTATATTATTTTATTTATTTTCTACAAATTTAAAAAATCTCATACCATAAAATAATTTTAATCTTTAACCTTATTATAATTTCTTATATAAATTAATTAAATATTATCATTTATATTATAAACTGTATTTACTATAATATATATTATATACTATATATATTAAATTTTTATATGAAATATATATAGTATATAATACATACTAGCAATTTTATTTTATTTATTTTATTATTTTATAGAAATTTAATTGAAAAAATTATATATATATACCATAAAATAAATTTAATCTTTAAATAAATAAATTTTTATATGATGAATAATTCAATAATACTTTTAATGATACAATCCAATTTTTATTAGCCGCACTAATAATATGAACTATTGTTACTCCTCTGTATAAATAGAGGATGGTTTCTATCACTATATAAATATTCTGTTACAATTTTTTAGAAAGAATCAGTATTATTGAGGTTGGCAATACTGGTTGATGAATATTGTTCGTTTCTGTATCAATCCAATTTATGATGGTTTATTATATACTCAACAATTATTGTTATAATTTGAGTTTTGGCAGAATGTCGTGGGAACTATAGGACTGCTACACATTTGTACCAAGAAAAATTTCCTAATCGCCGATACTCAAATCATAAGACTATTCGAAGATGTGAACTTCATGCTCGATAAGGACATTTTGGATGATGATAAAAGCACTGCTCAAAAGTTTTATAGACTGTAACGCTCTGTTAAAGACTGTAACAATAACTATGAACCTTCATATTAATACTTAGCAAATAGAAAACTACACAGTGTACCGTGATTTAATACATCGAGGATACGAGGATCTAAGACGACATTGTTTTTATCTATATAATTTTGCAGCAAGCATTAACTGACCCCGATTTTGCTGCCAGGTTACATTTTTGTCAGTGATCACAATGTCAGTGATTATATGGTTTTTTCTTGTATATTGTTTTCTGATGAAGTAATGTTCTCAAAGAATAGATACATGAATAAACATAATGCCTGTTATCGATCCACATAATCTGGTATGGACCGTAATCCGCACTGGCACCGCTCAACATCAAAATCGGTAGAGTTTTTAAACCTGTACCTCAAACGGCATTCTAGATGAATATATAACTGGACTTTATTTTTTCAACGAAGCATTAAGAATAGCTCGCTACAACGATTTTTTTCAACAAAGTTCTTCTGGATGACTGCTTTGCCAGAATGCAGATGTAGTTTAGAGATGGTGCTCCCTCTCCCAATGACCGCCAACTACGAGCAACATTGAATGTTGTTTCCCGATAGATAGAAAGAAGAAGTAGAGTACTTCCTCCAAAATTTCCGAATTTGACACTTATAGACTTTTTTCTTATAGGGTTATGTAAAAGATTTGATGAATTAGGAAAAACCTATCATTTCCGATGATATAAAAAGAACCATTTAAAGTAAAGGAATATCTGCCATTCATTGGAGAAGATGCAACTATTCTTTAAATAAATTAGTACATTGACGCTCGAAATCACCAGTCGGATATAAAAAATAAGATAATAATTTCTTCAACGGAAATAATTTTTGAAAGGCACGTTGAATGATCTTAAAATACCAACATATGATAGATCGATGAATTAGTCCCGTCATGGAATGGGCTACATGTTCATCTGAAGAAAAATACATAGTTTTATTTTGAAAAACAAAGGTCACCTAGATATCAATTTATTGGCCATTTTTAGTCATATTGATCATATTTCTGATTCTCACGATCATGATCTTCTTTACACGTGTTTTAAACATTAATAAATAGGTTTTCAAATACATTATCCCTTGAATATTATCAGTTTAGGATTATTTTTTGAGCGTTTCTCAAGTAGATTTATTCCATTACGTGTGATGTAATACTAAATCTTTCACTTCTTCATTGGAATTAATTTTTTCTATCATCCTTCAACTAAAGATAATACATATGTGTAGAAATACAAAAAAGTACTGGCACAGTACTAGCAATTCCGTATATAACTTTTAAAATAATTGGTGGTATTATACATCAATTTTTTTGCATGCATCTTTATTTGCAATGTATTATATACAATGTTTATTTATATACAAAAGCTGAAATATATGTATACAGAAAATATAGAATACGTAACAAATAATAAATAAAAATGTTTATCACAATTGTTTTATACCTGGACAAAATTATTGGCACATGTTGGGAAACTTTGTTTCCAAGCATTGTTTCATTGTAATTGCATAGTTTATACAAAAATTACAAGAATTAATGACGAAACCGTTGCATTGTTCGCAGAAATTCTTGAGTGCTTCAAATTATGAAAATTATTCTAAAAGTGATTGACCGAATAAATTATCCGTAAGAGAAAAGCGAAAAATAATTAATACAATAAAGAAAAACCCAAAGCTACATCTTTTATTACAGCAAGGGAGATATCAAATGATTATGGAAAAGAAGTTAGTTCTGAAACAGTGCATAGAGTACTGAGAAATGTTAGATATTCTTCGTATGTCGCCTAACGAAAAGCATATATCAACAAAAATAAATAAATAAATAAATAAATAAAAATAAAAAAAGCACGAAAAGTTTTCGTAAAAGAATTCTGTAGTAAAGGTATTGAACTTTGGGAAAAAATTTTATTCCTAAACGAAAGTTTTTTTTAATGTATTTAAATAAAATAACCGGGTATTAGTGTAGAGGAAACGAAACATCAAAAAGGATGTAAAAAATTAACAAGCTACAATAAAGCATGGTAGAGTAGGTATATGCAAATTATTGTCTGCATTCGAGATAAAGTTGATATTTTTTTATGGAATAATCAGTACTGATACTAATTTAGATATTTTAAAGGAAAATTTAAAGAAAAACATGAAAACATTAAATTCAATGTCTAATTTTCATTTTCAAAAACAACACTCTAATTCATATGGCGTACGATATATAAATCATAAAGACACCTCTCCAAAAACAGGATCTAAACCTAACTGAAAATTTATGGCACGAATTGGAAAAAAATATTAAAAACTGCAATATATTGAATAAACCAATTAAAAGAAATAATATTAGAAAAATGGAATAAAATTAATAACAATTTTACAAAAAGATTAGTATACTCATAAGCCATAAAGACTGTAAGAGGTACTAAAACAAAAAGGTTATGCAATAAAATGTTAAAATATTAATTTAACATGTAATTATTAAAAATGTGTCAATATTTTTGTCCAAATGTAATGCGATTGCGATAGATGCTTTTATTTATTATATATTTTATTTTTTGTATATATAGTTTTGCTTTTACATATAAATATATTATAAATAGAGATGTATGCTAAATAAAAATTTTAAAGTTTAAATAAGGAATCGTGTATTCTATACTTTTGATCTCTTCCGTGCGTGTTGACAGTGTTACTTCTTTATCTATTGCACTATCATGAGGGAAATATTTCAAGGTATTGATAATACATCAGTTAAAAGAAAAACGATTCTTCTAACAATATTATATGTAATTATATATCATTTTCAATTCTGTAGAACTTTTTTATTCTAGAAATAAGACAAATTAATTACGCTATACATTTTCCCAAATAAATTATACTATTAATTATTATATGTGAAATTAAGAAGGGTTGTTATATATAAAATTTATATATAATATCTTAAGCACTGATTCAACTTCATTACAGGATTAGATCAGTGAATATTTTTTGTTAGAAGCAAACCAAAAGATATTTGCAACTTCAAACAATTTATTTAGATTATCTTAAATTATACAATATAAAATCTTTCCATTATGACTACTTTTTACATAACCATATTAACGCCAATAAAAAATTATATGATATCTTTATATAACTACAATATTATAGTTTTATGCAGATTATAGTTATTAAATTTTCGTTATATTAAAATTAGTTAATCAATTTGGTTTAACACCATTTGACACTATTTTGACCAATTTTATAACAAGTATGAAGTGTGATGTTAATATATCCGATACATTATATTATTTACAGCCCTCATAAATAACTCAACAATTTTATGTACAACAAACACTAATAATTCTAACTTTTTTTTTTATTATCATTCCTGACTTTCGCTCCGCAAGACTAAATTTATATTTGAAACCAACACACATTCCTCATAACATTAAAATATTTGCCCTTTTGATTTTTCAAATTATCGCAAACACATTGATTACAAAATTGTCTCTTTGAAATTGAAAGTAAGTGTAAATATAAGAAATATAAAAAGTAAAAACGCACGGTCCAAACGATTAAATCAATATTTCTTAAACTCTTTCAGAATAATATTGTGACTTACACAACAAACTATTGAATTCAACTTAATAAATGTTATTATAAATAAAAAAAGATAAAATCCATCTACTACTTTGCTTAGATAAAAATTTTATTTCACATAGTAAATAATATATTTTTATAGCAAGAAGCTTTTGTAAGAATACTTTTGCAAGAAAACTTTTTTTTTATACGTTTATAAGTTTTACTCTGATTTTAATGTTGTATATATTCTGATGTTGTATATATATTTTTTTTTTTGTATATATTGCAGAGTTTTCAAAAATTACAAAGAAAAAAATCTTGAAAAATTTGGGTATTAAATTATAACTGTATATTGCAGAACAAAAACATCATTAGACATTGCTATTAAAGTAACAAAAAAATCCTGTCCAAGAAAAATAAATGAAAATTCCTTGTTAATTTTTTTTGTTCATGTGTTTATTTAAAAAAATATGATTTTAAACAAATAACGTGAGTTTAAAAAATAGTTTTTTTGCAATATTATGACTTTCTATTTCTTGACTTTCTTTTTAATTTATGGAATTGATCAATGTCTCTTTTTTTGAATGACATAATATTGAATATATTAAATAAAGAAACAACTAAATTTTTAGAGTTGATTATTCCTGACAGAAATCATCGTCAGTGTGGACGGCACTCGCCTAACGATTGCGATCGCTGGAGATGGAATACTTTTTTTGCTAACGTTAACTATGTTGACTGAATACGCAAGGCGCAATTAAGTTATAATTGTATTTCCTGTACGCCAAATTAAATAATACAAGGAAGTTATTTTCGAAAATTAATTATTTTATTAAAAACATTAAAATGTAAAACATATTTTAACTTGAAATTATATTAAAGAATCTAAATATTTGAACTTGATAAATATAACAAAAAATATGAAAAATTTTATTTTTACATTTTAAATAACAAAATATGATAAATTATACACTGCATTGATATGCTATGCCACTGCAACAATCACAACTTTTGCGAGTGGTAAAAATCACGACCCTTTGCGAAAAAAAGATAGTCATCTGTTTTGTTTATTGCCGTTGCTAAGGAATGCACATATATTCATCTTATATAAAATAAAAATAATAATATAAAATAATTATAATTATACTACGTTTGAGAATAAAAAAATTGACAACCGCATATACGTATGCGCCCATATCTCCCATTACGAATAGCTTTCGCTGGACGCATACATGTATACGCTTATAGCCTTCAAAGGGTTGATATGTAGTAAGTATTCAATACTTTATACTAAATTAGTATATTTTTATACACAAAAACTCATCATATTATGATATCAAATCATATATAGATATTAATAACAGATTTAAAACGAACCACGGTCATTATGTTAATTTCATACATTTTAAATTCAAACAGCAACTTAAGTAAATGTTTGTTCTATTTTATGAATTCTATTCTCTCGGGTTGTCTGGAAAGTTTGTGCCGACTTTAACTAAGTAATATTGAAACATGTATAAATATATTAATGTTACTAAGAATATGTTATTTGTACACATATTCTTAAAGGGGACATTTCAACGTATCTTTAGGGAAAAAGTTTGAAATAAATTAATTTGTGTCAGTTTTGTACACTTTTGAAGATGGAAGAGAACAAAGTGCATAACATAAAACAAATGCACTTGATGCTTTTCTATTAGCAGAAAGGCAAAACTGCAACACAAGCAACAAATAAGATATGTGTTGTTTACGGAGAAAGTGCTTTTAGCTGAAAGAACTGTTTGTAAGCGGTTCGCTAAGTTTAGAGCTGATGATTTCAACCTTAAAGATCAATAACGCTCTCCATTGATGATGACCAAATCGAGACACTTATCGAGAATAACCAGCACTACACAACATGTGAAGCAGAGATACTAAAAATATTGAAAACTACCATCCACGAACATTTACTGAAGCTTGATTATGTATTTAAATCGTTACGATGTATAGGTTCCGCACAATTTGATCGAGAAAAATTTAATAAAAAGCGTCTCCATCTGTAATAAACGCAACGAAAACGCACCGTAAACAATTAGTAATGAATAATGAAAAATGGATCATTTACAACAATGTTGAACAAAAAAGATCCTGAGGTAAGCGAAATGAACCACCATTAGCTACCCCCAAAACCAGTCTTCATTCGAAGAAAGTCATGCTCTGTCTGGTGGGATTGAAAAGGAATTTTCTATTATGGGATCCTACCAAACAACCAGTCGATAAGTTAAATAAGTACATTTATATAAGTACAGTTATAGTAACTAGTATAGTAATAAATTTAGATAAGTACTGCTCGCAACTGGACGAATTCGATTCAGGAAAAATGTCCTGAATTGACTAATAAGAAGAGCATCGTGTTCCATCAGAATAATGCCAGACTTCATGTCTCTTTGGCTACCTGACAAAAATTGTTAAAGCTTGGTTGGAATGTGCTGTCCCATCAGACATTGCACCTTCAGATTTATACTCATTCAGGTGTTTGCTCTCTTGGCGACAAAAACTTCAATTCCTTGATTGACATAAAAAACCACCTTGCGAAGTTTTTCGCCGAGAAACCTGAGAAATTCTGAAATCTTCAACTTGCATGTAAGATAAAGAAAAGTAAATGTAAAACAAAATGGTAAATACATAATTGAATAAATAAACACCGACACATAAAGATATTGTCTTTAAATTCCCCTTAAAAATCGACACGACTTTTCCAGACTTTTCCAGACTTTCAATCCAATATTTCAACATGCATTTGATATAATATTGTATACTCAGTATACATACACAAATATTTGTATTAATTATTATTATCAATAATAAATCCTAATAAAAATGATTTACCATGCATATGTACGTTACAGCCAATGTAAATGACTATTTAATTAACTAAGTGGAATTTTATTAAATTTTCTTGTGAATTCCTCATGATCCATTAAGACATAAAAAAATGAAATTGACAAAATTATGCTACTTGAAATAAAAAAGTGACTTGTGATTTGTGAATGACACTTTACGTAAATATTTATTCTTTTATCAATGAATAAGAATTTGGAAAACTAGAAACTCAAAAAAATAGTTTAATATACCAAAAATAATTCTCTCAGCTATGTTCTAAATTTTATGAAAATTGATTGAAAATAAAACATGTAATTCGGAAAAAAGTACCATGTTACATTTATGTTACATATATTGATTATATCTACGAATTATATGTGTCACTTTATAAAAATTAATTTACATTTAAGTAAATTAATAATGAAGAAAATTAAATCTTTTTAAATTTACTATGATTTCCCTAAAATAATTATAGTTAAAGTGAAAAACTTGTTCTGTTTCACATAGAAATAAAATCAAAAATGTTTCTAAATTGGTTGCACTTATTTAGAAATATTACATTAGCTTGTAGAGGTCGTAGTGCCTCATATAAACATACAAAAATCACTAACCGCAAGTGGAGATAGCGCACCTACGGATCGATGGCGATCACCAGGTTAAGCGCGCGGCGTGCGGACCATCAGCTCTAGGATGGATGACTATTTTCCAGGCCCAGTCTAGTAGAAGCGTCAACAACCAAACATGCGTCTGAGGTGTACGGATCGCCACAATCAGCTCCACTGACGAGTCTGGTGGCGACTCTGAGACGAAACGTCTTCCTCATCTTAAGCCTACTTCATCGACATTCCATATCACCGATATCCCATATTTCTGACGAACACAACGAACGAACAATGACAATCACGAACCCACAAGCTATTAGAATTCATTTTTTCTTTTTTGAACTGTTTAGAACAGTAATTTAATAAAATAATATACGCTATATTATTTACTTATTTATTTTATTGGTATAGACAAGTAAAATTTTTCAAATTTAAAATTACATAAAAATCACGTATATGTATAGGATGGCCGATTTTAATTTATAAATGCTCCATTATATAAAAAAATTGTTCAAATAAAAAGTGAATAGTTTCGAGCGTCACAATCAGGTGTAATTAGATTTTCTGCAGATGAATGCATACATATCATACGAAGATGACACACGTTTTCCTAAATAGAATTGTATAATTTTTATTACAGTAATCGATGCAACTCATTATTTCACAAAAAATTCTGTTTAGTTTATCTATAGAAAGACAAAAACGACACAGACACAAGATACTTCTCGTTTTTCCTCGTCTTTTATCAAACAAATTTTATGAAACTAAAATTGAAATATCTATTTTATTAATTATTACATAGCGACATAAATTGTATAGAATGATACATCAATGAAAAAACGTCTATTGAACAAATGACTTAGACTGATTGAATTAATTCAAGATTGATACAACAAATTTGATATTGCATATTATATCTTTAAAGAAAATATAAAGAAATTTGGGGGATATTTATGTGATGTAAGTCTAAGCAACAAATTGTGAAAAAAAATTCATGTATAAAAATATTATTTGAAACTTATTTCTCAAGCTATAAACAACATAATTATATGTTAAAATTGATAATTAATTAATAGTTCATTAATAGTTGCCGTATTAGATTGTTAAAAAATTAATTGCAGACTTTTAACAAAAGAAAAAGGAAAAAACATTATATTTTATAATGTATTGTACAATGTTTCAATTTAAATTCAATTAGT
The DNA here is from genome assembly GCA_036937485.2 of Tetragonisca angustula. Lineage (NCBI taxonomy): Eukaryota > Metazoa > Arthropoda > Insecta > Hymenoptera > Apidae > Tetragonisca > Tetragonisca angustula. Next base: position 306,325 of record JAWNGG020000201.1, read on the forward strand.
ATAATTCTATAAATACAAAATATATCATATCTTTTAATTTTAAAAGTATATATTACAAATTTCTTTATATATATTATATTATAAAGAACACATATTATAAATTAGACATAGATGGAAACACGTAAGAAACGTCTTGCGGCCTTACGATTAGATAAGCAATCTCAACATGAAATTTCGCGTTATAGTTGCAAATGAAAAACATAGATGGGATTCTGCTAATCCAAATCTGATTTTAATTTAATCAAAAATAAATATTTTATTGGATGAATAATGTCATATAATAATGTCAATTTCACATTTTAAAATGTCCATTATGAAATCTATCGATAAAATTTATAAGTACAAACATATATGTTTTTAAAAATTCAATAAAATAAATACTGAAGCATTAGTGTATGAGATCCCAAAATTGTCGGGGATATATCGGATCGAGTTCTCGATAGATTCTCGAGTGTGGCAAGATTCCCAAGTGCGTAAGGAATCTCGTGAAATACCGAGATTCCCGAAAGTTTCGGGAATTTTGAAAACTCCGAAGACCTGATTATCAAACTTTTGCATACTTAGGAAAAGATAGTACGCAAGCAGAAATATAACCAATGCCATTACTAGCATAATGGCTTCAGATTTGCAACCATTATTGAAGATGACGGCTTTTGACAATTACTTGAAATAAAATATCCTGTCGAACTACATTCTCATGAGAAATATCATGCCTGTATGATAACTCGAAAAAACAAATTAAAAGTAAAACACATGTAACTATACATTGAAATATGTGTAAATATTAAAATTTCATTATTTTAAATACTGTTATTTTTTGTTACTTGTATTATTTTTGTGATTTCAGAATCACATACTACTGAAAATATAAGAAAACGATGTGTCTCTAAAGTTTTTTATAGTAATTTTTGAATTTTCATTCTTATGATAATTGAAACTTATACTTTCACTAAAAGATAAAAATTTCTAATTTTAATTTACTTCAAGGATAAAACTCTTCAAGTTTATTTGATCATAAACGTGAAAATACAAATAATGAAATAAATACAATAGATAATTTCATTAAACGTAAAAAAAAAAGAAATAAGAATATATTTCGAAGAAAATAATATATCTAGAGATATTACAGACTGGAGAGAAAAAATTCTAAAAGATTTTCTATCTTGGTAAAAATTGCACGATAATACATAGCTTATTCTTGTTATTCAAATCATCAGTGAATGGCTAGTCTCCACAGTTGGAAATATTGTTACAAGAACAACTATTGTCCAAAAAAAACTAACATATATACTGAGGTAATATGCAATATTATAAGAAAAATGTACAATAATTTACGTATTTGTTTAAATTTTCTAATATATTTTACAATAAAATACGTTTGTTTGATTTCGAGAATCGGAAATTTCAAATATAAAAAGGTGTCCTAATATCGATCAGTTAACCGCAAAAACATTCCACGTATGCGCTTTGACACATCGATATTTCACGGAATTCGTTCATTCTAGTCACGAATCAACCATAAGAAACGAACACGGACAAACTTTTCTGTCAAGCTCGATTTATCAAGTATCATTCTCGCTTTCTAGTTAAAAGAAATTTCGATGTTTCGAAGCTGAAGCTCGCATCGTAACGGAAGCTGAAGTGTTGCCATAGTTGAAATGAGTATGAGCTTAGAAAACAATTCTTTGTCAGAAGTATTTCCAACATTTTAACGATGCGTCGAAATAGCATTGATATGCAACCATTTCAGAATCATTGTACATTAGCCTATTTACATTTTCAATGTTCCCAAATATCTTAGTGAAAAAGTTGCTTAGAGATGGTTAGATTAGTTTATATTCTTAAAGGAAAGAAAAAAATTATGAAATGTTGTAATTCTTTTCGTAATTATATAAAACATTTCACAAATAACGCTATTATCATTTGAATCATAATAAATCGAATATCGCGATCAAATAAAATATTTATTTAATTTATAAATTATATATTTTAATTGTCTTATTATTTCATTTAATTTTTTCGTTTAAACATTAACAAGATACATGTGTTAATTTGCAAGATTGTCCGTTTTGTAAAATAACTGTGATTAAGGATTTGTTGATCAATTCTTTACTGCCTTTACTACCTAGATCCATTTATCCACTTAGATCGTTTAAATTATGAATCACTTCATTTAAAAGCGTTTGACTCTCATGTCATTGTGAAAATTTAATTAATAGTAAACAAGATATTACATTCGTCTTTGCGAATAATTAATAGTAAACAACATATTACACCAAACGTACCAGAAGATCAGAGCAAGGATTGCTGTGTACAAAACTGATTAAACAATTAAACCGATTTATCCACGATATGCCGTCTTTATAATCCTAAATTCATTACTAAATAATAAACAATCGAATTTTAAAGATGTATACACATTTGTTACCATAACTCGTTTCGTTACTAATAACAATAATAATAATAAGAAATGGCACGGTAAGAAATGTAGACAGTATATTGCTAGGCGAATTTTAATCGTCATCTATTCAACTTGAATGCGATGATCTAACATTGGAAAATTGTGTTGTATACTGCTGTATATAGTAATTCAATATTGTAAATTATTTCAATATCGCTTAATATCAACTGCTGAAATTATTATTAAGAGATTAGGAACTATAGGAATTAGGAACGGTATAACTGAGAATTAAACTTACAATTTTTAGATATAATACGTATTACATAATTAAATTTCAGAAATGATGTTTGACAATCGAACTGTATAATTGCTTCTTCTGTTATCTATTTAACTAAACTTAACATACATAACTGAAACATAATTGATACATAATTGTGATGTTTAAAGACGAGTCCTAGATAAATAAGATATACATATAATGCCACGTTCAGTTCACGAACTCTTCGCCAACAACAGTGTGAATGCAATACAGTTTCTGTTAACAAACAGCTCGCAAATTGCTCGCGAGCAGTTTCGGCCTAATATGAGCCCAACATAACAGTATACTCTGTAACAGTATACCCTAATACCCAATATAACAGTAACAATAGTAAAATGTGGACGACTCTAACAATAAGAATTGCACTGTGTTACCTGTCGCTCCTTCTCATTACTAGTCTTCCATCTCTGCAGTAGAATGAAGACGAATGTAATAAATGTTCTAAAAATGTTTGCAGTATTTATGGAATTTATAAAATATATACTTTGTAGATTGTACGGAATGAAAACTAACGATAATAATTCGTATTTAATATAAAAAAACAAAAATATTTAACCGAAAAATTTTTTTTTAACAACATAAGTTGCAACTTTTTCTTATAGGTTTGAATAAATCGAAATGGGCTTAGTATCACTAACTAGACCAGGATAAATTCACTACATGAGGATAAATTGATTTCGTTAGACATTCAGAATAAGTTACGAACGAAAAATGTTGATGCTGCATCGTGAAAAATAAGGTGTCTATAGTTATAAAGAAATTATGATATTAAATAAATTAAAAATGAATTCAACAATTAGCATAGAAAATTACTAAAAAAAATAATTTTATAAATTCATAATATTTTATTATTATATATATAATATATCTATATATAATAAAGTAATATATACGAGACATGCAATAAATAGATTATTTGAACATCTAAATCAATAATTAATTACTAATTGTTATCCACTTATTCTAACGATCGTCACATAGTCTTAATATACATCTTTGTCTTTCAGAAGGACAAAATTATCGGGACAATTTGAAGCAACAGCGCAATATATGTATGTGTGCGTGTGAGCGTATGATAGTATAAGTGAACAATAGAGTTGAACACACTGTAAATTTATTCATTTATTGCATGCAATTATACCACAGCTGGCTTATACAACCTGCTTACGCTGCCGACTAAACTGGTTAAGACTCATGGGAATAATCCCTGGCCAGTAACCAGTTTAGTTAATTGCATCTGTTCAACTGTAATGCGACATAACTGGACATTTTAAATGAAAAATATATGTATGATAAATAGAAATAACAGATCGTTAAATTAACGAAATGTTGCATGGATAAAAGAAAAAAATTCTTTTTTAGCGTTAAAAAAGATATTTATTGTTACAATGATTTATTTGTATCGATATAATTAAAATTAATATAATAGGCATTGATAAAAAGATGAAAAAGAATGAAATAGAACGACTGTAATAGAAATTATTAAAAATTCATAATCTAGTCATCCTTCAATCCTTCAAGATTGGACAAAAGAGAGAAATCAATGAAGAGTTAATGAAGAAAAATTGAATGTAATATAACAAGAAGAGTAAAGTTTGTCATTAAAGTATTTATGGTAATTAAGAATTGTTTACGATAAAGATGAATAAAATCAACCTGTCTCAATATATGACACCCTCATAGATTTTGACGAGATTATAGACGAAATTTGTAGATTTCACTCTATTTTGAAAAAATAAAAAAAGTTAATTACTCTGCGCGACAATCCAGTCAAATAACACGATTACGTTTGTAAACAATGTTTATAAATGTTTCAAAGTGTATTCTATCAATTTCCAACATAAAATATTGTGTATTAAAGTTATTAATATTAAGTAATATTAAGTAATTATGTAATAAAGTTATTATATGGTAATTAATCTCGGAGTTGTTTTCCTTGCGCGCTTACAAACGAACCTGACATTGTCCTGTGACAAAAAGCGATCAAAGAAAAATGTTATTGTAAACAAACTTGGCGAATATAATGAAAGAAATCAAATTCCTCATGAACATAAGTAAATAAGGTAATCATAAACTATCTTTTTGATGTTCGCCTATTTCGTAACAATGCCGATCCGATCACGAGTACGATAAGAGCTACATAGGATTACCCAATCTGCTCAGTATTCGCCTGGAGAAATGAATATATGAAATCAATGATGACATCATATAATTAAAGAAATTTTTAATATTCACTCATTGAACTTGATGAAATATGAAAGATCTCATATCGTAAAATCTTATAAATTCTTATAAATATATTGTTAACTCAGAGACTTCCTTAATGATGAAATAGTAATCATTTTGTATTACAAATACGATAAATCCACTTCAATTACCGAACATTATTATGCGGCATACATCAGATGTCGATCGTACCAATTTGACAGACATCCGGCGAACATTATTATTTCTCCAATCTTTTGTTTTTTTCCTCGATAATAATGAACTCGAGAAAAGTCTACTAAAGATCGTTACAATACCGTTAGTATGCAAACGACCATGTTTAAACCGTGGCATGCATTTCAGCTCAAAATGTTCCTTTCGCAACAATATATTTAACAAATGCAAAGGTGATAACTTTAGAAAAGTTGGTACATCTTGCAATCCAAACTATTTTATCGATTAATAAAAATTGTCAAATTACGTAGTTATTCTGTACGAGCATCGGTAGGATATCTAAATTTACAATGACACACGAAAAATTGAGTATTGTGGTATTGGTATTGTTTGGGAATGGACATTTTTCTATGTAAAGTAAGTCACCTTAGTTGTTTATTTATATTCCCTCTGACTGTTGGAAGACATATGTAGTTAGTCGATCTTGTTTAGATTAATTAATAGTGTCTGAATTGTTATAGAGTGCACTTGATTAATTTTGTGAGTTGTATAAAATACTTCGAGAATTTAAAAAAATCGTTCTTAGTAAAACAGCATATGATACTTTGCGTTTGAAGTTTGCTAGACACTGTGAGCTTTTCTGTACACAAGATTGAAAGAGAGTAATTTATCGGATGAAATAAAAAGGTTTGGGTCCGATGGAACATATTTATATTCGAGTTCATGGAACATATATATATAAAACATATTAGTGAACTCGAAAGTATCCACAAATTTTAATGTAAAATCTTAAAGATTTTTTAATGTGAAATCCCTCAAACAGGAAGAAATAATAAATACATACATACATGAGTAGCTTTAACGCGTGAGCAGAGTAAATGCGTTTGTTCGGATTGAATGCGATTGATCTCTGATCAATGTTGCTCGACACATGTAAAAACTTTATTAACGTATTTTCGCTACAAATGCGTTGTCAAATAAAAACTATGAAATTTTGTCGTAGATGAACTCGAAAAATTTCATTAATCCCTCAGCGATTGCAGCTCGACAATACATTTGTTCCACATGAAACAGACGAAATTTACCACATTCGTGATTTTAACATAAATTTAATTATTTTATTTCACCGTGCAACATATGGAGATTATAACTTTTGGAAATCTGACTTTTATTTCATAAAAAGTACAACGTACCAAAATTGATGCTAAAGAAAATGTATAATGACATGTCAGTTCCATATGTCATAGAATAGTCTCTTGAAGCACATATATATACAACACATTACCAAACGTGTCGAATCATATTCATCACAAGTTTACCATCACTGTAACAAGGAAATGCGATGAAAAAATAGAGCTATGTGAAAAAATAAATTTATCAACTGGAGTTAATTGCTTCCTCGTCGATAATCTTTTATTAAACATTAAAAATGTAATGTCGAAGATCAATGATACATGTTACTTAAGTTTGCTCTAAGTAACGTATTTCTTCAAATCATCAGTAGTTATAAACATGAAGAGCGCCTTTGTCATGAATCTTTGCCAAATCGCTTCGAAAAAAAAAAAAAAAAAAAAAATAGAAACTATATTTTTTTTGTATTTCCGTAAAGTTCCTAAGAGAGGCGTTGAGGCACAATCTCACCTAGCTACGGCATTGCCAAGCAAGTCTTCGCGCAGTTGGTCTGCTCAATAGTCCTGGTGAACGGCGCTGCTACGTAGGTCAGTGTGCAAACGACCATCTTTTTAGGTCACGCGAATTTTACCGATTTTTAGTACGAAATATCGAAGTAATAAAGTTGTTATATGGTAAGCAGGGATTTTTAATACGATTAATTGAAGTAATAAAATTGTAATGTGATAAGCAGAGGTCGAAATTGACAGGTTCTTTTCATTCAGTTTTTAAATTCTCGAACTTACGCATTTCGTATAAAAAAAAAATAAAGAATTTTTATAGAAAAAAGTGTTACACTTGAGCACACTTTTGAATAAAGTTCTCATAAAATAGATATTTTAGAGTTTATATAATAAAAGTCACTATTTATTACCTTGCTGATATCTTAGAACTGGAAACGAAGTTGCCAAAAATAAACAAAACGCGTTCCGTGTAAAGTTGACAAATGATGTCAAAAAATTGCCCCGATCTTCAGGCCCAAAAATCCTCGACGGAAAAAAGAAATCGTCTGACTCTGATAAATGACATTTGACACTTCGCTTACTGAAAAGAAAGCTCGTTTTTGACTTCCGATCAATACCGATCGCCTTCCAAACATTCTCTGACAGTTTAATATCGTAAAAGCAATATTGTAAAAGTCCCTTAGCGCGCAGTAAACATTACAGTCTGCTATCTACTACATAAAAGCACAATTTTTGCCTGGTTTTAGATTTATGATAAACCAGCACATCGTACGTGACATTTAATTTCAAGTTCGTACTTGGATGTTTAATTTCGAGATTGTGCTTCAAAATCTACATTTCGTTATTTGTAATTACAATTTTCAAAAAGTTTTAATATTATGGAAAAAGGACTCGACATACATTCAATTTGTTCGCTTTATTCCACATTAGTTTTGCACACCTATGCTGAATTATTTCGTTAAAATTTCGTGAGAAATTTAAACGTAAATTTACTACTGATAATTATACGATTAAGTATCGATTTGAAAAAATGAGAACTTTTACTTTTCTACATTTTCTTCTGTTTTTATTGTTAAACATCTTTCTGAGCGTAAGATTCGTCTTTCGCACATTCTAAACTTTGACTAAAAATCTTAGTCTTATATCATTTAAAAACTAGTGCTCTTGATAGAACTTATTCTTCATAAGCCTTTTAATTTTTAATATTAATTTTTGATGTTTGAATTACGCAAAATTTAATCGCGTATCATTTCTTCATCTTTGTAATTTTATATAATTCTTACATAAGAAGAGAAATCATAATGTACGGAAGTTTGCATTTGACAGACAAGTTACTTAAGTTATAAACATCATCTTCGTTATTGGGATATGTATTTCGTTGTCAACAAACAATTTCCTAGCGTTACTTTAATTTCATAACTTTTCTGATTTTAAATAATTGATTTTAAATAATCCAGGCAATTCCATCAAAAGGTTGATATCTTTGTTTCATAGGTACAATCGATGAACATTTCTCTGCTGTTAATTTTCTTCATCCTATTATAACTGATTGTGAGATCAAATTCAATCTGAAAGAACAGATTGAATCATACAAAGAATATACTTGTATCACTCAAGTTCTGTTTTAAATTTCATTTGTAATAAATAGGTAATACTTCATAAAATTTATATCTTCAGAAAATATTTTGAACATGACCAAAAACACATGTTATATTTCAATCCTTTTAATATCTCAATATTAAGCAAACATAATTAAATTTACTTAATTAATACATTTTTGCAAAATCATTTTTGCAAAAATTAATCTTGAATTACCTTCAATTATTACTTAATTTACGTGAATTTTTTCTTTCATTTTAGTATGCTGAATCCGCAAGTCAAGTTATGCTTACATAATTTGGTATATTTTTTGTACTTTTTGCATATTTTGTATTTTATTAATAAAAGATCTAAGTCAACGAAGCTTTCAATTTGAATTAATATTTATTTCGAATCACGTTTTATTAAATAAAATTCATTTTTTTATGTTTTTACATTATCTTTTTATAATACTCATATAACCGTTGTACATACAACAATCACGCAATGAAATGTAAAATAAACGGATGCAACTAAAAAAAATAATATATAAAATATTTTCTCATTTTCAATTAAACAGCATGAAGGAATATAGCAGAAAGAAACCAAAATGTAAGAAACTCAAATATTTAAAACATTTAACTATCATTCTTTGTTACAATATGAAAAAGTTATAAAAAGCATATTTATTTATTGCAAATTAATACAATAGGAAAATTATTTAAAAAATACAATAAATAAAGGAGAAAAATAAAGTGAAAGAAAATTATTGAAAAATTCAAATGCTATTTTATGCACAATAAACGGCAATATAATATATTGTAAATGATACAAGGAAATAGGAAGTTACTAAAAAATAACAAAATAACAATTACACAAAATCTCAAGTATACAATAATCATACGAAAATTCTTTCAGAAACACTCAGTCGTGTCTTTTTCCAATCAATAACCATTAACGATATCTCCAGTCGTATGTAACTCTTCCAGCTACCTAGTATCCAATTCTTTCAACCATCTCTCGTCATAAACCAAACAAGAATCAATTTTTACGATCAAACGTGATCGATCAAATGCAATTTCTCAGGATAAAAAGAAAGGAAATGATCAAATCGAGGGAACAGCTACACAATAAAAGTTCTTAACTTCGGCATTATGTCGATACGAATATCGTAACACCTACTTGTTACAATTCGGTATCCGCTGCACGCGGACGCAGTAAGTAGTTCGTAGTGAAATACTAAATATCGTCGGCGACCAGCTAGTGTCTATTTATAGAGTCAAGTGGATCGATATTTAGTTAGTATAGCAAAACTAAACCGAGACTAAAGCATGCGAAAAGGAAAAGAAAGAAAAGGAAGATGAGAGAATATGCTGAGAGAAACTCGTGAAAGGAAAATGCTCATAGAAAACACTTACAATTGGGATATTTAATCAGCGAAATACGTTAAATTAATATATTTAATATGTTAATATATTGATTAATATATTTGAAATAAGTTAATATATTTAAAATGTTAATATGTTAAATTAATATATTTAAAATAGTATAATACAAAAGAAGAGAATCTCAAGGTTACTTCGAAAATATTGTAAAAAATTCAACAATATATGTAGATACAATGGCCTACAAACATGCATCATCGATGGATACTTGAACGATATTCAAGAGATTAATGATGTTCACAATGAATTTTTACAAGAAATATTATGATTAATAAATTCAGTTGATGTTAAAACATCATTCAATCAGTTCCATGTTATAATTTTAATATGTGTAATTTTGACAATATAGAAGCTATGAATAAATCAAAATCGCGAAATTACAAGCGAAAATTGATGTTAAAATTTCATAAGGAAGAAAAATCGTAGGTAGCTGATTTCTTTAACAGAAACATATTTATATTATAAAAAATGATTACGAAAATAGAGAATTTTGCAAATTGTTCCATCTGAAGCAATAGATAAGTATATTTTCCATTAACCAATAACTAAAGACTGTTTTTTAGTAACAACATTAGCAAAAGCCAGACTAAAATGTAATCTGATTAACGATTGACGATTATAATTAATGTGGAATCAGAATATTAATCATAATTACGGATTATCAAATAATCAGTAATCACTGATTAATGAATAAGAGAAGTAATCAAAATCATTAATCATAAAAAAATGGTTACACTCTTGATTGTATGTAATTTAGTTCTATTAACAATACTATATATTTATAAATTTATTATTTTATTTAATTATATATTTATTATTACATTGTTTTGTACAATATTATAATTTTATCAGGATCAAAAACTTTTCTATCGATTGAAAATCTCATTTAATATATCATTCTCGGGTTGTTATTGGCACAATCTTCTATATGAGTTGATGACATTAATGATCTAAATTTGTCGAATGATCAAAATTTTGAGATTCTTCATTATGAGACGCACTTATTCTTATATCAAAAATATATCAAAGGATTACAACTTTAACAGATAATTCTAAATTCAACAATAAATTTTGACAAATTATTTTAAATTCAACAATGCAAATACTGTTATACAACAAAGAATACACCTAAATATTCTTCCTAATTTTGCAGATTTATTACTCAAACTGCAACAAGTGATTTAATAATGATTTAGTTATATTAAATATCACAATCTTACATAGTTAACACGTTTAAACGTAAATGGCAATGCGAAGAAATAACACATACATGGTAATAAAATATTAATTAATCACTAAATAATTTGAAAATTACTGATTAACGATTACAAATTACAAAAATCAAGATTACTAATTTATTTTAACAATGATTAATTGATTATTACAATTAGTATGATTAATGATTTATTACTAATTAATAATTGATTACACAAATGTTTATAAAGTATTTGATTGCTGCCTAACTCTTAGATTTAAATAATGCATTTTATATTTTTATATTTACTTTATACCTTTATATACCTCAATAGCCAAGGGTGTTATAAACATGTTCTTTTTTACACTCGTGCAGGTATCGTTCCCCCTCGATCCACTAAAACGCGCTTCGGGCGCAAAGGAAGAATGTGAGTGATACTTGATAAGTATGTTGACTGGAATATTATTGCATTCGAAAAATAACATTTGACCTTGCTAAATTATCAGTCGAGCCAAACAAGACAAAATCGTTGAATGTCTCGGACAACTACGAATCACTACACTATTGTAGAAATACAATTGTTTTAACAGTCTATAAGAACCAGATTCACTTCGTCTTTTAAACGAAAACCTGTTACTATCCTGTAGTGACGTTATGCCTATTAAATGCCTATTAAATTTGCTAAGAAATTGCTTTATATTTCGATCGGTGCAGAAGTAATAATCACCTTAAAGTACGACCCTTTAAGAATCATCCGTACATATTTACAAATCTGTACACAATCGTCACACAATACATATCTCTTAAGGAATCCAAAAAGTTCTGAAACAGATTCTAATCAAAGTATGGATCGTGGAATTTTTTTGCGAAATGTTCTAATATTATTAGTTCCGTTAAGAACAGATAAAGAGATGTTCTTGAAAATAAAAGTCTCAGTTAAAATAGAAATAAATATAAATTTTACAAATTTAAAAATTAATTTGCTTGTAAAATTGAATTAAATTCGATAATATTATTATAATTATAATACTATCACGTTGAATAGCAAAAATTAAATAGTATAATAATATTATATAATGGTAGACGTACATTCATATATTTCATTATAGAAATACTTAATTACACATAATTAATTTCTACGTATTTCAGTTTATTTAAAACTGATAACTTATATAAGTTAAAAACATGTTATTTAGGTATTATTCTTGATGAATTGTCTTTTTTGTCCAATATTTTTTACTATGTAAAAATATTACATAGTACATTTTATGTAAACTATTATCTATATCATAATTTTCATATCTTTCATTAACATGAAAGAAATATAATATTATATTTTTAAATAAAACTTTATCCTTTAGTCATTACTGTACTGTACCGCCGATGCGTACAGACATGCCTTGTCGACACTTGGATTACGTGTATCAAATCATAGTAAGATTGTGTAGTGAGATATGATGTAGTAATCGTTGTTGTCAGGCTTCTAATCGTATTGGTATTAGTGCCAACATGGCTTCTCAAACAAATTACTACCTACAAAGTGTCAGTAATTAAATGAGATTTCTGAGTACAGGGGTCTTATGCATTCTAATCTCACCGAAATCAATACAGCTATCATTAACTTTCCAGAACCAATTAAAACGTATGCAAGTGCGAAATTCGAACGTATCCTTTCTAAAGAACAAACCATTATTCTTAAATTAGTTGCCTTACTGCTTTAGCATTAAGGACTATGCTTGTTCAATCAGAAGTATAATCGGGCCTAAGACAATTAGATACGTATCAAAAATTTCAAATGGCAAAATTTGCATATATCTAAATAAGAGAAAAACTATTTCATTCTCCAACCGTTCAAACCATCAACTACAAGATAGTAAAAATAAACAATCCTAAAGTAGATTAAACCAATCATAGTTCATGGATAACCATTGTCATACTAGCAAATATTTCTCCTACAATCCCAAATATTGAAATTGAGACGTTGTTGAAATATATTCGAAAAAACGTGCAATTATGTTTATTAACCTTATTAAAAACACGTATATCTCATCGTGAGTATTCTAATAGTTTCAAGAGACAAGTTTATGTGGATCTAGACGATGTGAAAAAAATCCCCGACTTCGTAGTATCCATAAACGAACTACCATACCGAATCTTCACCATTATGGACAAATTAAACTGCTTCTTATGTAAGGAAGAAGGACATATTGCAAAACAATGCTTCCGAAATAAAATAACGCCTCGTTTAACTCTACTAATTATCTACACAGCCTCTTGAAATCAAATTATCGTAGTAGACAAATACTAAACAAATATCGCTATCCATAAATAAGAAATCTACCGATCCAGCTATACAGATCGATTTTATCATACATATCGATCAAGATATCAATATCAATCAAAATTAAAATACACATACTCATGTACCGGATGAAATCAATTTACCGATGACTACTACAAGCACAAAAAGACAACTTTCGAATCTTCAGCAACAACTCTAGACCTCCTAAATACACATGATGAATCTTTCAACAGTTACCAATCGCAGGTACAAAAAAGAGAATTATGAATATCAAATAGAAGCATTCCGCATCACGTTAATTCATCATCGTGAATGCCAACAAAATAAATGAGATGTTGAAACTCGCCAAAAAAGAAATTGAAAATTCCCGAAATAATTACATACTATTCTTAACTGAAAAGTTTCTTAGAAAATGTTTCTGGACAAACAACTTTACGGAAGTCTCAAAAGAATACAGATAACACCATTGCTGTAATAATGATGATGATAAATATCTATCGGTTTCGGATAGATCGTAGTATAAAAAATAGGATTCATAGAATCTGCAAAAAAACTCACGGTTTCTATGAAGCTATAATCAATAAACCATCTTTAAAAAACTATGAATTATTTACAAAAAACAGAGAAAACGAGAATACCAGTGAACTTCACTCACTGAGTGAAGGAATATCTATGAAGCAACATCAAACTAATTCCCCATCAAAGAAATTCCGTTAACTACAAATTAGAAGCAGTCGCAACTTCCCTACCACAAACTCCACATACATAATACATATCTACCCAATAGCCAAAGTCTTGTTGTCAATAAATTAAAAAAATTAATCGAACAAATCCCAACTCCTTTAATAATAACAGGAGATTTCAACAACCATCACTCTTTCTGGATCACCCAGAATCGATTCTCTAACAATAAGTAAAAAAATTGAAAGATTTCTAGAAAATTTCAATATCACACTTTTGAATAGATGCAGCCACTCAATTTAGGATGCGAGCAATGCCTCATTCAGTGCTATTGATCTAACAGTATGCAACACTAGATTAGTATAACGCATGAAATGGAGAGTACTGGGCAACATGTACAATGGTGATCACTTCTCCGTTCAAATAAATTACGAAGACTACACAACACAGCCTGAAACTTTAAATTATCACAAATGGAACTTTAATAAAATTGACTGGCACAAATATTAGGAAAGTATTAACCACGCCATTGACTCAAAGACAACAAACTACGAAATAGAACCATTTAGAATCGTAAAAGAATTTGAGACAATTATTTGAACTGTAGCAAGAAAAATCGCCACAACCAAATCTACCAAGAAATACACCGCATCCTGGTGGAACGAAGAATATAAGACTGCACGCACAAAAAATCATCACGCCTTCAAACGCATAAAAAATCCGACTATAAAAAACCTAATAGAATTCAAAAAACTCAGAGCGAAGTTTTGCAAGACGATTAAAGAAAACAAGAAGAAATCCTGGGAATTATATGCCTTATCGATAACAAATTAAACACCAACGAAACAAGTATGGAAAAAATCAATGGATCACTTACAAATATCCAGGTCCTGGAATTCGAGGAAGACAAAGTGGCCACGAAATTTAAGGACAGTGCAGATATATTTGCTGAAAAATTTAAACTTAAGTCAAACGACGGAAATTACTCTACAACCTTCCTATCAAACAATAGCAATTATGAAAATCAAGTTAGGCTTATTAAACCACTCCACACAGGATGAAGTAGACGAACTTATAATAAACAACTATATAATTAGCAATAACTATAATACAATTAAACTCCACTTTCCAATCAACAAAAGATTCTTCATGAGGACTAAATGGTGTACGAAACAGACCGTTCAAAAATCTCTCAATTATTTACGTTGATCTATTTGTATATAGATCCATAAAGTCTTTCTCAACAATTAAAGAAATGCTATATTTGTTCCAATACTCAAGCCTGACAAAAATAAATTTAAACTTGAGTGCTATCGACTGATAGCACTAACTAATAATATGTACAAAATACTGGAGACAATAATTAACAAAAAAATTAGATGATATTTGAAAATCAATAACATCCAAACTCCAATTCAATACGGTTTTCGCCAATATCGTTTTATCATAGATATTCTAAAGAACATACAAACTGATATATATATATGTGATGCATTCCAGAAAGAATGAATATTTTATCGCCATTTGTTTAGATATTGATGAACATGATTTGAAAACTAAACATTATTAAATCGTTTATTAAATCCAAAATCAATAGCCCTATAGCTCGCTTTTATACTAAACCAACAAATCCATCCAAGTGAAAATAAATGACACACTCTATCAAACTCCATGAAAATGAAAAATAGAGTACCCCAAGGATCAGTTCTCAGTGTTACTTTATCCTTGATTGGAATAGGTATAACTAAAGATACAAAAAATCTAAAAGTCATTTATTTGCAGATAACATCACTATACTAACTTGCACTGGGGAAAATCTTGATACCTTAAAAAAATTATTACAAGACGCTAAAACAATCTTTAAAAATGATCCCATAAATCTAATCTTTTCTCATCTCAAAAAAACGCAAGCTATAATGTTTATCAGAAAGTCAAACTTATCTCAGCACTTCAACAATAACTATAGAAAATACAAACATCAAATTCGTGGATAACATTAAAATTCTTGGTTTCATATTTGATAAAAAAAAACTAATCTAGAGTCTTTACTTGAGATATTTAAAAAATCAATGGTTAAAAAGACTTATTATTAAAATACTTTCCAACAGTAATTGGGACTCAAGAAATTCTCTTAAAATCATATCAGAACTTAATTCTCTCCAAAATTAATTATGGATCAATTATCTATAACACAACTAAACCAACTCACAAATTGAAACTGTCCATAACATGGTATTTACAATTGACTAACCACAGGATTATATCGTACCTGTCCAAGTACGACTGTTTTGACTTTTCGAAGTCAAAAAGATGCCACCTCAACAAAGAAGAAAATACTTAAGCATGAAATATGGAATGAAAAATGTCCTTAATCCCTAATATTTTTAAGTACATATTATTCAACAGCAGATTCAAAGATCTACACCATAAAAAACCTTCTCTTCCATCCCCATTTTATATCAGAATCAATAAATTTCTCGATTTGATTCCGAAAACGTTCATTATATAATGCAAAGAGGAAAAAATAGCACAGCTTGGGCCTTAAAAATCCCTGAAATTAATCTAGACCTATCAGATATGCCTGTAGCGGCCTATAGCGCCTCGAGTACAAGTCTCGAATACCGACTCGTACAAGCCGCAAGTGGCTGTGTGCCTAGCGTCGAAGATCTAGCGATCTTCGACGTTAAGCAAGCAGAGTGCGGAACACCGCTAGGATGGGTGACCGACCGTCCAGTCTAGCGAGTAGTTATAACAATAAGCGTCTGGGGTAAGGAGTCGCTGCCATCAGCCCCACTGATGAGTCTAGGCAGTGACTCTGAGACGAAACGCATAACCTTTCCTCACCTTACCCAAATCCTACATTCTTCCAACATCCTCGCCATAATCATAAATAAATATATAAATATGTAGATAACACACATACTTCATCCTTAAAACCCTTCACCCCGAAAAATAACAAATTCAGCCATGAGCACAAAATCAAATTCACAGAGCTTCAATCAAAAATTCAGACACTACCGCAAAATTTATTCAGATGGACGAAGGACTATATGCCACCATTACCGAAGACAAGACGTCTCAAAAATCAAAAAAATGGCTTCCTCCTCCTCTTAATAACTATATTTTCAGCAGAAGCATGTGCTCTAAAGCACATCCAAACACATATACAAACAATATAATTCATGCCAATTATATAAGTATATAACCAAATATATATAATCCCTATCAGATATAATAAAAAAGGACAAAAATCACATCATTAAAAACATTTTACATTTTACACTGAGCTTTCCAACTTGAACAAAAATGTAACAATAACCTGAATACTCATTCATCAAGGCATCGTTCAAAACGAAATAGCAGATGCCAAGAAAGCATTGACTCTCTTACTGAACAAGTCACAGACCCCTATCCCATATCAAGAACTTATACACTGTGCAAAACTCAACGTCGAGGATGAATGGAACCGATTATGGACAACATCAAATCGAACGAAGATTCACAACGTAGTAAATGACTTTTATTAAGAAGACTGATCCTCCCTTCTGCAATAGATGTCAAAAATTTGTCACAGCTCAACAAATATTCTATATGAATGCATAAATTTTAAGTGACAGAGAAGATTCCATGTGATTGATCCTACCGCTGCCTTGATTTCCCAAAATTATCTAAAAAGAATATTCCAATACCTAACATAATGGACATAAATCTATACATAGTACAAAATATAAGTACCATATAAGTACCTAGTCGTTAATGACTAGAGTACCACAATGTCGATGAGACTTTAAACCCGCATAAAGAAAAGAATTTTATTTTATGGAAACTTTGTTAAATAAATACTTTAAAATAATTTGTTTTAGATTAGATATTCTAAAATAGCTGTGCAATGAAAATATGTTTTGAAGAAGTTCCTAAATATAATACTTTTTTCTATAAAATTTTTATGGAAACAAAATATTGAGTTAAGTTTACACGAAAGTGTCTGTTAATTTCAATCTCGTTTGTAGTCACCTAAGTATGAGCTACTAAAAGCCTGAATGCCGATGGTTGTATTGCTACTTATTTAAAGATTTGCGAGAATCTGAAGATTTCGGATATTCGATAAGAATGAAAAGATCTGATTGAAAATTGTTCAGGTTGAATTGGATTTCAAAAGTACAGATAATTGCTCGAAAATTCCGGATACTCGGATACTTGAATCGGGTCGTGAATTGTTCTGGTTGATTCAGGATTTTCGAGATTGAATACGACCATGAATTGGAAATGTTTACAACAAAATATGTACTCTGATTCTAGTCTTCGCACTACGCATCGAGTTTTTAAATTCGTGGTCGCTAAAGAAATCGGCTACAAGAATGTTTCAACATCATACATAACACAAAGTCTATAAAAACAATCCGTAAAAATAATAAAATTCACTCAAAAACTTTGCAAAAGAATAATAAAGACAGTTATATCTTCACCAAAAAAGACAGTTATACCTTCCAATAAAAATAAATTTAATATTATTGTTATTATTAAATTTTGCAAAATTATTTAGAGTTATTTTATTTAGAGTTCATCAACAAATCATAAAAAATTCTTTTATAAGAAATTATTCATTGTAAAAAATATCCGTATTGTATACAAATAAGGTTGTTACATCAATATTAATTCATTGCGGAATTAAGCATTGTTCGAATGATCTCATATAAATATGTCTAGAATAATTATTCGAATATATTTTCTTTAGTGTCGAATTAGGATACTAATTATTACATATTTCGTAATAATTCATTCTCTCTGTTTAATCGAATAATTTATTGATATGACGATTAAAATTTTTGGGAAGGTAATACAAATAATTATTTTGTGTTTCTATACAGATATATTTGGTTACATACACGTACAATGTAACACATGTAACATCTTGGAAAAAAAAAATTAATTGTAAAGGACAATATAAAATGAATACAAAAAATTACTTCTCATACAATACAAAAAATTATTTCTCATTTGTATATCTTTATGCATAATATAATTAAATAAACTATTATTAAATAAACTAATAAAATATTATGTGTAATATGATTAAATAAACATAATGAAGAAATTTTTACTCGAATAAATATTTATTCGATTTTGATATTTATTCAATAGTGGTGAATACAACTTTGTTTCTTATTTTTATCCATCATCTGAAATTTTTCTCGACACTGATCACAATTAAATTTATATAGAAAAAATATATCATTTCCTAGATAAACAATATTTCAATATCAATGACGTCTATACATATTTATACGTTTTAATAAAATTAATATATTAAACAAATTCATTAAAATATCAAAATATTTATAAATAAATATCAGAATATTTATAAATTGTATTTCCCTCAAATCATTTTATGGATAGTTGCGTCAATTTTGCCCTGCTATTTCAATTCTATTGTTTTGAAAAATCGATCAGAAAAAGGGTGGGCCACTGTCTTTCAGCTCACGTCACATTTTCCTTCTAACTCTCTCATTTGTCTCTTTTCCGATAGTCCCTGTAAGGGATAACGAACATGCGCCGTGCTCGATTGACTTCTGTTTCACGGGGATCAGTTCTGGTTCGAGAAAATCCTTTGACATGGAAATCTTCGCTAAATTGCCATTGATAGTATCGTAAAATTGAAGAGAATAGAAATCCCGATTAAATTAAAAGAAATCGTCAATTTTTTAAATCTTTTAGTAAGTATACATTACAAATATGTGAAACGTTTAGTAAATTGACAGATCAATATTGGATATTTTTCACGAAATGCAATTTTTACACATTATGAAATGTTCAAGATAGGTATAGACGGCTACTATTATATACATTTGCAATTGTTGCATTTGTTTTAAACTAATTTATATTAGCAAATTCTACTTTTTTTAAATATTGAAAGAGATAAAATGAAATGAGATGAACTAGAAATCTGAAAGTTATCAAAACGAATTCAGTAATTATCTCAAAACAGGAGTTTCTCATCGATTTCAATAATTTTGAAATATGCTATCATCGTTTAAACTTTTCCTTAGTTTCGAAAACACATCCAAAAAACTTTGGCGAAATTACTAGAAACATATCACTTCTAATTTCATTCTACAAATAATATTTATAAGAAAGATTTTTCTCGACTCGAAAATTAAAAATTTAAAAATTATTTGCAATAGAAAAGATTTCATCGATTTGAGTTCTGCTATCTGCCTTACGGCGACTAATTTAAAGGAATCTAACATAGCCTATAAAATACAATATGGGTCACCTAAGATTGGAAGCTAAAATATTTTCGAAACAAGTAATTATATAAAAAAACTTTTTAGATAAAAGTTGAATAATTTTGATAGAAACATTAACCGATCATTTGTTAATATGAATGCACACAAAAGATATGAAGACGAAGTTCGTTTTTTTAAACGAAATCATATATTTTTTAATATACTAACTGATTCAGTTTGCCATTTTCTATAAATAAAATAATTAAACCATTTGTACTGAAAATGTTCAAAAAATATTTCAATTCAAATAATTCTGAGTAATATTCGCAGAGTATCGAATTTATCTATAAGAATAATATTGGTAATAATAGAAGATTATATAACGTTTATTAATTATTTCTTGCGATTAGAATAAAATCTGAAAAGTCGAATTTGAACAGTATACTCCAATATTTTAATAAAAATATTTCCTGAATTAATCATTTTTCGATATAAACGATTTTTCTAGGAATTTTATTGATAACACTTTGAATATAAATATATTTTTTTATAAAAATTTTATTGAGTTTTGACATCGACGATGGCAGTCATTATTTAGCTGATCATCATGTTGGAATATTCAAGTTAATTAGGGCTATACAAAAAGAACAAATTACAAAAAAATTTCATAGAAAAATACTTTCAGGGCGAACTTGCTAAGAACGAAGAGGACAGGGTTGTCTAAAAAAGATGAAAGAATAAATTAAATATTTTGTAATCGTCAAAAATGATTTAAACTTTGTAAAAGCATTAGCATATATTATTTTTTTGTAAATGAAAGAAATATGTAATAGATGTTATTTATTATTAATAACATACATGTTCAAGTAAAATGAAAAATATCTTATTGATTTCATAAAACTATCAGTAAACACTTCGAATTGGTAAGTGGTTCATCATCTAACATATATGTTGACGCATAATATGAAATATTTCAAAATATGTCATAATATGTAAAAATTTGTCGATAAGAAAAGTATGTTTATGCAAGTATATGTCAATGAAAATAGAATGTCAGTGACTAGAGATTGTCGATGAAAACATTTCAGTGAAGTAACGTCGATGAAAACATTGTCGAGGAAGTCTGTATCGATTATGTCACATAGACCTGTGTAACACATCATAATTTCTTGAACACACTAGGGCAACGTAGCTCTTATGCTGATAGATTATATTTGTTTATATATGATGGTAGTCCAGCTCATTTTGCCTTCAATGTTTAGCAATATTTAAATTAAAATTTCAACGAAAACTGAACGTTGCGCAACCTGCTTGATTACCTAATTTTAACACTCTGGACTTTTTTATGACTTTTTAAGAATATGGTATATTTTACATCGGCAAATGATGAATCCTTTCTTTAATACTCTGCATATAAAACTACTATCGACTTAAATCGTTTATACAAAATTTACTATCATCTTCTAACATGCAAAAAAGCAACAAAACACGCTAATAACATCAAAAAATTTATAAATGCGATAACGTCACTCTATCTTCTGTTCAGAGAACAAGTATTAAACATCGTTCAAATTATATTATTAAAAAACACAAATAAAAAAAAGACTATCACAAAATGAAAATGACAATCAAAAGGAACGCTTCAGGCCATAATATCAGAGCGATATCTTTAAACCTAACAATGATTTTGCATCCTTTCAAAACCATATTACTTTAAAACTATTATAATATTTTGACTTGCAGCATTTTTCTAAATTTTAAATTTGTAGAAAAGAATCCTACAATAGAATATTAATAGTTATTTTATTCATTATGGATAATTTCATTTAATTGTAAATATATATCAATCTGATGTAAATTTAAAAATTAAATATATATAAAAAAACAGAATTTATATAACGTATTAATATTAATTTAAAATATCAAGTTAGTTCTATTTTAGTATAATATTCCTATGTCTTATATTTGAGTAAATATTTTATAACTAGTATATTGGAATCTACTTAGTTAAAAATTAATTAGTTGAAAATTACACTGATGTAAACAAATTAATGCACCATAAAATATATAAAAATGGTTTCATTTATATGCATACATATTGCATACATACAATGTATCATGTTGAAACATTTTAACAAAGAAAAGGCAAATACAAGAAGTTGAAGAATAAAGAAGTTGTATAACCTTCACAATATGTTACAACTTCTTTAGTCTCATTCTTTGCACTTGTTCTATCTAGTTTTCTTTAGTTTCTTTCGTATTTTACAAAGTCGTGCGGTCTTAACTTTTCCCGGCATTTTTTTCATTTCGTGATATTTTCTCAGTTATTAATGGATTTTCTTCAATTTCATCATCTCAGCATTTTGTTAAGTACATATTCTATTCTCATTCCAAAACCGAGAATTTTAATATTATTGCGAGTTTAATATTATTTTGTGAATTACTAATGCATTTACAATATATGTATTTAGTAATAGCTTTATCGCTATCTTTCTGCTCTTTGCACCATTTCATCGTTCTTTGCAATGGCGAACTATATGCGATCATTTGATCTGATAAATCATATATTATATATTACACTCCTCAATTATTTTTCATATGAATATGATATTTTATTCACAGTTGTCAGTCTTGTCGAGTATTCTTTTGCATTTCATGACGTAATTTTTTTCAGGCAATTATGTGTATTTCGAATTGGTATTTCTATATTATCACGGTTTATCACAGTTGCTACTATTGTTTTCGAGGTATATACTGTATCACGTAAAAGTCATAAATAATCATTTTTTTATACTTATAAAAAAATATTCAAAAACATTTATGAAGTGTAACTGAATTCATCAAGGAACCATAGCAGCCACCCGTGATCACCAGCCAGATAAACCAGCATTATAGATAAGAACCTGATCCTATATAATTATATTTATTATTTTGTTATTATATATTCAGAATAATGAAAATTCTTTGTAATCTCCTGAGAACATCATGCAAATCTGACATTACAATCAACGTGTTAATATTAATAAAAGCTATTGTCGTCGTAATTACGTAGAAATATCAAATAGCATCTATGTAATATCTAATAGCTACTTTGTATGACTATTACAGAAATACAAAACCGCGTAGCCTATCTACTTATATCAATCACAATTCTAGATGATTTCAATAGTCATTACACTTTGTATGATATCAGAGAAGCACAAAACACTTGAAGTGCTAGAAAATTCTGAACTCGTATTATTTAAAAACAAGATACCAACACAATAACACATTACAATATGTCCACTTTATATTAAAGACATAACTACTTTGGATGATAAAAGGCTCACGCGATATTCAATCGTTAAATACTGAACAGCGAAGAAAGATTCGTTCGTAAAATATCTCTTTAAAAACGAGACATCAATATTGAATATCTTTGTAAGAAACGCAGTCGTAACAAAACGCAATGAAAAATAAAATAGAATAAAAAGAATTCTTCGCCTTTACCTCTTCAATTTATGCTTTGCTTTATAAGTCCAATCATCTCACTATAAGCAAAGTGCAGTAACATACGTGTGCATCAAATAGAAATGTGTAAGCATTATACATAATATTGTATGGAGTATGTCAACGGGATAATATTAAATTCATGTTTTGTCACGGCACAAATACGAAATGTGAAAGTTCATGCTGAATTAAATTGCAACGCCGCTTCCAGTCCCATGTCTGATCTCGAAGCAAAACTTTTCTCTTCTCGTTGTTAATGATGACGATGAATTGGAGTACTACATTAAATAAGACGATTGAAAATGATCAAGTAATGAATGTATGACCATAATTTTTGAAATCCATCACAATGTTGTCAAATTTTTAATACTGAAATGCGAAACTACTAAATCATTCTACTACACGTCATAAAGAGGTCTATCTATGTTTTACAGACTTATGACGATTTTTTATATAGTAAATTTTTAAATTATAGGACATATATTTTACAAAACATTCTTAAAAACAATCTTTAACTAACTAAATGTTCAACTATTTAAAATTATTATTAATATTAAAATATTAAAATTATTATATTTCCTTATTTACTTATATTATATATTCAAATTTGTATTAAATTTTAATTATAATTATGCAATATTATGCATTGTAACAGAATGATATATAATAAACTGAGATACGGATTTTTGAAGTTGAGATCCACACTAATAAAAACCACTAATTATGAATTACTTTATAGATAATTTTATTAGAGCAAGATAAGATTTTACATTCGGTGACTTTTTTATATAAAAAAATGTTGTAAGCTCTTTTCATCGCCCTTATACATCTTTTTCTAATTTGTCCTTATAGTAATAATAATTAGTAGTAATAATAATTAGTAATAATAATTAGTAGTATAATAATTCATAGCGTGACGAGTTTTTAACAACATATTTAAAGGGATATAGATTTCAGATTTCCAATTCAAAGCATACTTGCTAAAATGCATTCTGACAAGATTTTGTCATTTCTAGTCTATCCTACTCAACAGAAAAAAATTTGCTTGAAGAAATGATTTGCTTGTAATATTGTACGCTGCTTAAATTAATTATATGAAGATTCCTACTGCGAAAATTGTTTTAAAGTTACTATTTTATATGACCTAACTCAACAATTGAAATAAAAAAAAGTGTGTATGTGTGTGTATGTGTGTGTGTGTGTGTGTGTAAGACATATTTCAAAATTCAAAATTAAAACTAGGATTTTCAATAAATAATTATTTTTAATTCTTTTCGGTTAGCACATTCATATCATCAATAGTCCATTGGCTAACATTTACTATTGTACCTTTGTAACTGTTCAGAATTAACATTCAGTAGATTACCTTTATGAAAAGCGACGGTAGTAATTATGTTACTAATAAAAATATATTTTAATCAATTTTTTTCTAATACTTTTAGATAAATGTAATTAAATATAAAATAAATTTTTCGTCCCGATTTTCATCTGCTGTTTTAAAAATTATATTCTTTAATTGATATCGCCACAATCAATTTAATAAATAACATATAATTAATAATTGTCGGAGCAAATCTGGCAATACTAACTACATTTTTTTATTTTAATTCGTGTGACAGGATGTGACACGAAAATGATAAAGGATTAATAAGACCTAATGAAACACCACTAAAACCACCATGGAACAAAAAAATATATGTTGGGTCTATTCACATTACTCGTCTGTGACTGTCTCTATTCAACTATATTACTCGAAGGCTGATTCTAGTACTTCGCTCCTCTTGAACGACTGATGCTCTCATTGTATTTCTCCTAAAAAACACTCCTTTGCTTTTTTCTTTAGAAGGAAGAGGCAAGTCACGAGTGAATCTTGTTCATCTATGGGATTTTCCCTGGATCTGAGGAATGTTAAAGGCTCGTTACTGTCATAACATACTTGAAATCAAATGAAATTTACAACATGATAGTGTTTTACTGCTATTGAAACTATTGGAAAAGAACTGAAACTAATCTTGGAAAGCGAAACTAAGCATGTATGTTACACAGATGGTTGATCGATTTTCAAAACTGATCACGTCATAAACTTGTTTGTTTGGCGATTTGCATTTACCGGCATGATTAAAAACGCTAGAGAAGAAAGGACAATACAATTCGTAAAATTCAAAACATCTTGTTACTTTTGGAACAAAATTTCAACAAATTTGGAACAAAAACAAAAGAAAAGAGAATTTCAGAACGATAATCACATATCGAAAGAATTATAAATCATAAACAGGGTTGGCTGGTGCATAAACACTATTGCAGCAAGCTCTAATTTTTCTGGATATAAATATATTTATTAATTAATTTATTAACATTTGATTTTTTTATTAATAATCCTAAAAAATTCTCATATTTTGCACAAAAAATAATAAAAATGTATTTACAGTGTAAATACACGTTGTGTATTTTGAAAGTTGTAGCATTCTAACAATTTAAAGCCACGAGCCGCTACTGATCGAAGAAAATTATATAATAATAAACAATAATAATAAAATATTACGTCAGAAAATATACCACTAAAAATAATTCTTAATTATAATATTTTTTCTGACAAAAGCACGTTTATTTTTTTTGCAACGATGACCCTAACTGTATGTAGAAATAAAATTAGAAGCATAATGGAAGAATAATGGTGTTTCGTAACAAGTGAAATGCTGTTTCGTAACAAATGAAAATGAATATCTTATTTATTCATTAATGAAATTTTAGATAAAATAAGATATTTGAAAATTCAGCGTTTATTAAATTAGCTCTACGTAATTATTCATTTCAGTAACGTCCCGAAGCACTCAACAAATGGAGATTATATATTAATATAGCCATATTAATAACAAGATTCTGATCTAAATTTTATTAATATTTATGGTACGAGGTAAGGAAAAAATTAAGAAACAAGATAATTACATTTAAAGAAACATGTCTATGGATTAACAAAATATTATAACAAAATTGATATTTTCTATAGATAATTATTTAAGAATAATTATAAACCATAGTCAATTTCGTGCTAAATTTTTAAGTTTGCTGACTTGTGATATATAAAATCTTTCTAAATCAAATACATATTATTTTTTGATTTTTATAATATTATTCTCGCATGTTTTCTATATGATAAATACACAATAATTTCAAAATATTTACTATATTTAATTATATTGTAGCAGGTTCATAATTAAAAATTAATTCTTTAAATCAGATATTTCAAATAATATAATTTATCATATCAGGTATCATATTCATAAATTTTAGTTAGTTTTTAACGCGACAAATTTCTTACTACAGAATAATAATTATATCATAAATCACATGCCAAAAATATTGTATCAAATACAAAAGAGTTTTCAGAAGGTAGCGAATTTGCTTATCATACCTGCCACTTCAAGATAGTCTTGTCTTGGTAACGAAAACGTTAACGAAAAAAATCCTGGAAACTGCTGTAGAAACTCCATTCTTCCTAATCAGTTGCATCGCTTCTCGATGGCAACTTTAACTCTTTGAAGTTAAACTTTTTAGTTTTTGGAGGAAAATCCAATGATAAGAAAAGGAAAGTAGGTTCGCTTTAATTAAAAACAGTTTCATTATCAGATTCAAAACACCTTTTTACAACAATCGGATATTTAGTGATACTTAGAATTAACTGTCTTCTACTTCACTCACTTCACTCCAATACTTTGATTTAGATAAAATAGGTGTGAAAGTTAAAGATAAAGATAAACTGCGCTTTATTTTTTTTAAACTGCGATAATTCAAGTTGAAGGACTGAAACCAAAGTTTGATTTCTTAAGAGCTAACTCGGAAAAGGTTTAAAAAGCAATTTAAAAAAAAAATTAAAGAGTTTCTTACATATTAACTAATAAGAAAACTATGCAATCATACATATATTATTTATTTTCTTTACCGGTAGATGATAGAATTGCATCATTAACGTGTTCAGCCGCTTTTAATTGTGTAGTTTTAGCTACGTAGCAGCATTGACACCAATATGACAGTGTAATTTCACTGTCGGCCGACAAAGAAAATAAAATTGTCTTATTAATTAATGAGACAACTGTACAAATATAAATGCCATTATTAATGTAATAAAAGAATATAATATTTTTTATTATACGTACAAGTACAATCACATTATAGATGTAATTTCTTAAATTAATATGGCAGATACTTTAAACATTTCCGAAAATGTTTCATTGATTTTAATATTTTCTTCTAATAGATTAGGAACCATTTACACTTTATTATTTATATATAAAACTTTTTTATTTATATGTTATTCCTATTATATTAATTAAACGACTTTTATTTTTATTCTTGCTCTAATTCTAAAATGAAATAACGAGTTCCAATATAAGAATCGATATTACGATTAACACTGTCATTTATATGGTAAAAGTAAATTGAAAAGTGTCTGATCAATATTATAAAAATATAATATACATGATGTTTATTAAATAACAATAATGGTAATAAAATAACAAATAATGATTAAACACAGACTAACAACTTAAATAAACTCTTTAAACAACACAAATTAATTGTTTTTAAACAATACAATCGACTTTTTTAAACAACTCTCTCTCAATGCTTTCTCACGACTCTAATCGACTTCGTTTTACAACTCGTTCGACTCTCTTCTCTTTCAAAAGAAAAGCGCTCCACGTCAACATAGGTTCTTCTCTACATTTATACTTTTCCTCTTACGAGCAAGAGGAAAATACTTTTCATGTTACCATCAGCATTACACGCTCTGTTGTAATTAAATGTAACTAAAATGATCTACGATACTACAATATTAATCCCCCCAAAAAATCCTTTCGATGTTATATGAAGTTTTTTCATTTAAAAATATTAGAGAACCACAGTAAAAATTGGCTATTCAATGTTCTGGTGTTACGTCACGCTGAATAATCAAGCCAATTATCAAAATAAAATCGCGGAAGAAGCACAAAGTAAATTCCAAAATATGTGATTCTTCAAAATTATTGTCGCTTCGACTGCGATCTAAATTGCCAACGCAAGTTTTCGCGTTAATAATAAACTAAATACTTGCCAAGTATTGGCTTTCAAATTTCAACTGATACTAACTTTCTGTAATATAACTAATCTATGATGTAATATAATTATATCAACTGAAGAAAACTACTTAAATATTTTTTTTGTTTTTAGTAAATGTTCAAAGAGAAATATCATAGAAAAAAGAACTTTCAGAACTCTTGATTAATTTTTTTCTCTAAGGTCATTTTTTATGTATATTTTTTCTCTACTACTAAGAAATAAGTATGATACAAAAAATAAATCCGGTGTGTATTTTGAATTTAATCTTCATTTTCGAGGGTCAAGGTTTTTTAAAGATCACACCATGTATTTTTTCATAAATTACGTGATGCAACAGAAAAAAATATGTAGTTGTTTGAAAAAAAAATCGATGACCTTGGGAACTTAAAAGAAAAAAGAAAGAAACAACCTTTTAGAAGAACAACGCCTGAAGGACATTAATCATTTAATATCATTCAAATTACATATAAAATATTGTCTGCATCCTCAGAATTAAAAAGAATATTCGGGAGTCTTATTAATATCGCATTTACATGAGATATTTTTATGATGAAATTGTAAAAATGTTTGGATCGTATATGAACTTACTTATATTAAACTTATTTGTCATTAAATATTTGAAATTATGTGCAACCGATGATGAATGTATATTTTATCAACAGATATAAATAAGATCTATTAGTTTATCGGTAAGTATCTCACGATGGCTAATTATTCCAAGCAAAAAAGATTTTAAAAAATATATGTCTATGATGAAATGAAATAGCGCATAAGAGAAAATGTATTGTTATATATGACGTATTTCAGACACTCTGACGTGGGACTAACTCGTTATTTATAAGTATTATATTATAATTTAAGTCTCAATAGAGCCTTCATCTCGAGGCACCTGAGGGAATATTTAGGGAAACGATGGCTGGTAACTCGAAGTCTCGTGGCCATCGAGTGACGACGAGTAAATCGTTTAGGGAGTTTAGAGTTTAGAAAAGTACGGAATAGCTCATACGTGACAAGTAACCGTCGTTGTCATATGTCCTATGATCAGGAACAATCCTTTTTGCTCATATAAATGCAATCAGGAAAATAAAAATGTCAGTCAGTCTTTGAAACCTTGAATTTCCGTCTTCGTTCTGTCTAACCACTCTCGTCGTGCATTTATTTTTTTTTTTTTTTTGGAAACTCAACTGGGAACTCCTTATGACAAATTTTAGCGATCCTGCCAGGATAAGGCGAATCGATAACAAGAGAAATTCCGCAATCTCTATAACATGTTTTTACGGATACACGAGTAAGAGGACTACGGTCTAACGAATTTCCACGATCCGCCGCCTGAAGAATCGTATACAAACTGGACAAAGTGAAAACTATAATCTTCAGCACTAGCTAAGCATTTCAATTTTCGAAATATCGAAATCCCTACTGACTTGGGACAAAAATGACACAACAAGAAAGCAGCGACAATATGCTACGGCTAAATTCGAAGAAAACATTAAGAACCTCCAAATCTCCAACGAAACACTGGCCAAAGAAAATACTAACAAAGCGGACAAAATTAAGGGGACCAGAGCACAAACTAAATATCCACATCCGCATCCCTAATGACTGGTAACTCAACACACAATGAGCACACACATCGCAATGAGCAGCATCCGATTATCAGAGTAAAGAAGAAGAAGAGAAAATACAAGAGGAGCGCATCTACACTTCAAACCTCAACTCCAAAACCCCGAAAACATCATTCGAATAATCAGAAGATTTCATCGAAAAGATCAGATCCCAATGTTCTAACAAACGTCTTCCATTAGAATTAATACTTTACTGAAAAGATAATAGGACACGCCGAAAGAAGTTTACAATATTTACAAATCACTACCTATGAAGAACTGCATTGCGATCCAACCTAATATATCGATGATGGTTACTAGTGCAAAGAAACATTTAGAAGCTGTGATGCAAGGAGAAACAATCCAAAACTACATGAGATTTAGAGACAACTTGACGAACTTCGCTACGTAGTTCAAAACAAATATAACTGACCAGCTTCAAGACGAATCGCACTTGAAGAGGAAGAAAAAAATATTGAACTCTGCGAGAAGATATCGAAAGACTCGTCATCTCTAGCAATTCTCGAACTCTATTAGAAGCACAACGCAAAGCAAACGATATGGAACTATTCATGACGCAAACGGATCAAAGATGAGAAGAATAAACATAACAGGCTTATCGCCATTCAATGTCCTACCACGTAATGATACAAACCAGTAATGACACAAGATGGGAAACTTCAGGCACTTATGAGATTAGTTCGAAAAAATACCGCCTCCCCAAACGAAAGTACACGCGGTAGAAGAAATGAACCCAAAAGAGGTAACTCCAGGCGACGAGAATTATCAAGAATTAATACTACCGCCGAAATACTGCAAACATTTCAGAGCAAAAGTGTCAGGAACAACTAGAAGCGAAAGACCTACTTGACACAAGAGCAGGAATCAATCTACTTAAACAGTCACTAGTAGACTCCAACCTATTGCAAGAAGAAAAATACGAATTCCAAACCTGCACAGCGAAACATACCACAACCCACACTGTGGGTGCCAACTTCACACTACCGGACAAAACCACAAATTCCACATCATCCCTGACTCCTTTCTCCCAAATGAAGATGGAATATTCGACCTATCAACTATTACAAAAATACGATTATCAAATAACCAACTCTGTTTTACGTCTAGGTAACAATTATAGACCACTACGAGGAGAAATTGAGATCCCAGTCGTCCAATCAATCTATCATCAGCTGACAAAAGTTTGTTCCATCAACCTAGGTAACCAAACAATAAAATCCGAAGTTGAAATTAACAATAACATAGACAAAATACGTAAGTTAAATACAAAAATACGATTAGATCACGTTTATCGCGAATACAAAAAAACGATTCAGGAAAATAATCATAAATTACAAAGATATATTACATATTTGTTTTTGAACAAGATCCACTACCATACAACACATTTACACAACATAAGATCGAACTCGCTAACGTAAGATCGAAAACCCCAACCTATTAACGTTAAATCTTGGAAAGTTCCTGAATGCCACAAAGATGAAATCTATCGTCAAATTGACGAAATGCTTGATAAATAGATGATAGAACATGGCAATTCGCCATTTAACGCACTTTTATGGAGGATCGGCGACAGACTTTCGCAAACTAAATGAACAAACTGATCAAGATGCTTCTACCTAAGATATCTTCTGCCTAACATAAACGATATACTAGATCAAAGAAAAATTCATTTTCGCGCTAGATTTCACCAAATCCCCCATGCATCCAGATTCCAAAAAATATACCGACTTCTTAACCTCCGACAGTCATTTCCATTACAACTGAATGCCTTTAGACTCAAGAACGCAAAATTTCAACGAATGATGAACCAAACATTCGCTAGATTGGTCGGAAACCTCAACGACATAATCATTTTCGGAAGTACCACACAAGAACACAATCGAAACTTATATTTCGACGTATAAGAGAAACCAGTCTAAAACTATACAAATGCGAATATCTCAAGCTTGAGCTTGAATATCTATGTCTCGGACATTTGATAACCAAAGACAGAGTAAAACCGGAGTAAAACCCGAATAAAATTAAAGTCGTACAAGATTTCAAAGTGTCCAAAAACCCAACTGATGTAAAATCGTGATGAGGATTGTACTAATCGGATATTACCGAAAATTTTTTCAAAACTTTTCAAAACTTACAAAGCCACTAACAGACCTAACAAAGGATATACCATTTCACTGCACAGATTCTCAACGAATAACTTTCGACAATTTGAAACAAAAATTCTGCGAAGAATCAATACTCAAAAATCCAGACTTTACAAAACATTTCATTCTCACCACCGACGCCTCAAATGAAGGATTAGAAGCAACATTCTCTCAAGACATCCATGTTGTTACATCTCGAAAACACTCAACGCACCTAAAAGAAACTACAGCACAATCGAGAAAGGACTATTTTACATCAGCAACAATAATTATTGCAATTCCTACGGGAATTAAAATTTTTAAATGACTAGCATACATACACGGATCAAAATTAATTTCTAATATTTCATTTCTATGATCAATTGGATTTATTTTAATATTTACAATTGAAAAATTAATCGGAATTATACTTTCAAATTCATTAATTGATATTATTTTACATGATATGTATTATGTTGTTGGTCATTTCATTATCTATAGGAGCTGTATTTTCTATTATTGCAAAATTTATTCATTGATTTCCTTTATTTTCAGGATTATTAATAAATCAAAAATGATTAAAATTTCAATTTTTCTTTTTTACATTTATTCGTCTTACATTTTTTCCTCAATATTTTTTAGGATTAATAGGAATACCACAATGATATTCTGATTATCTAGATTTTTATTGTTGAAATTTTATTTCATCACTAAGATCAATAATTTTAATAAATAGATTATTATTTTTAATTTATATTATTTTTAGAAGATTAATATCTAAACGATTTATTTTATTTAAATTTTATTAATCATCGTTAGAATAATTAAATAATTATCCTCTATTTAATCATATACGTAATGAAATTTCATTATTAATTATAAATAAAATAGAAAATATCTTTAATAAATAAATTTTAATATCGCAGAATAGTGCTTTGAAACTTCAAATATAAAATTTTTATTTTTATTAAAAATTTTCACATGAAATATAATAACATTTCAAGATTAGCTATAGCATGGGCAACTAAAAAACTACAATAGAACGACGTTTCACGATACGCACGGATCATCAGGCCCTTAAATGGCTACAAAATATAAAGGATCCCTCATCTGGAGTCATGAGCTGGAGATTAAAGCTATAAGAATACAAATATGACATAGAATACACCAGAGGAAAAGAAAACACCGCTGCCGACGCACTTTCACGACTCATGAACATGGCTCAGGAACAGGTAGACAAAATCATAACCAGAACCATAAAAGACAATGAGTCACTGCTCGAATCCAGAAAACTTTGAAAGATAACGATAATGAAATACCAGTATAGCACTCAAGTAACCTGTTCAACGAATTTCAAGAATGGAAAATCAATCCAGCAACACTAGGGGTGTGCGGGTACCCGACTGTTCAGGTCGGGCTTACACAAAGTCGGGTGGGCTCGGGCGGGTAGCCGGACGATTTCGAGTAGCCCGAAGATTTCGGGTAGTCGGACGATTTCGGATCGAGTTTGAAAAAGTTCAAGGAGGACAGGATTAGAGTTGGGCATTATTCGAATAAAATTTTATTCGCATAACATTTCGAATAAATTCTTCGAATAAAATTTTATTCAAAATATTTACTGAAATAATGTAAAGAAAAAAGTCGGGAGTACTTTTTTGGTTCAATTTTATTTAATAAATTTGCTTTGCTTTTAATATTTAATAAAGTGGAATCTACTTCAACCGACCAACATTTACAAATTCTTGTACTACAACATTTTACAGATAATAGAAATGATTACACATCTCCGAACGCATATACCATAATTAAAAACATATTTTTGAAATATAACACTCTTTCGCCATCTTCTGCTCCAGTAGAACGTTTGTTTTCATTTGCAACGACAACAAACTCGCCTAAAGCAAACAGATCAACTAACAAAATGTTCGAACAAAAAATTGTACTAAAAGCAAATTTATTAAATAAACCAAAATTGTGAAGAAAGAACTCTTTTTCTTTATATTATTTCAGTAAATATTTCGAATAAAATGTTATTCGAAGAATTTATTCGAAATATTATACAAATAAAATAAAATTTTATTCGAAGAATTTATTCGAAATATTACGCAAATAAAATTTTATTCGAAGAATTTATTCGAAATATTACGCAAATAAAATTTTATTCGAAGAATTTATTCGAATAATGCCCAATTCGAATAATTGTGTGTTCGAATAAGCTTCGTTCAAATAAAATTGTTATTCGTAAATATCGAATAATTTATTCGAAATTTTATTCGAATAATGCTCACCTCTGATCCTATCCCCCTTGAACTTTTTCCAACTCGATCCGAAATCGTCGGGCTACCCGAAAACTTCGGGCTACCCGCCCGAGCCCGCCTGACTTTGTGTATGCCCGACCCGAACACGAAATCTCGGGTACCCGCATACCCCAACACACAAAGTAACCGAAATTCCCCCGTCATAGGATACATACAAATCTGAAAAGAAAATGACTAGGTGATTTCAACAAATATGGATGTACAAAATTAACAATATCATGCAATCGGAAGATAGAAGCTAAAGCAAAGGACAGATTCTCATAGCAATCAAAAATATATCCCAATACACCCCATTAGAACGAATACTTTAACCTCCATGATACAATTTCTGAAGAGAACAAGAGAAATTAAGATTCTTATAAAAATCACATAACGGACGTAGTACACATTTTGGAAAAAACAGAACGCTCGGAGAATCACAACTGGAAAGGTATGAACAAAATATGAAAGAACTCATTACACCTGCTAGCGACAGAAGCTGACCCAAATACGACAGAAGGAAGAAGCTTAACCGATCACACCGACCGAGAAGATTGCTTTCGATATATTCGAATCCTTACCTAAAACCCATTCCAATATATTATGATATTATGTACAAAATCAACTAACCAAATTTTTAATGCTTATACCTCTACCAAATCAACAAGCAGCAATAATACCAAAACTCATAGACAGCTACATTTACATATTTTCCTCACTAAAGCACATCCTTACAGATAACAGACAAAACTTTGCCAGCTCATGGAACAATTTGAAAAAGCATTCAAAGTACATCAAACACATAAAAACTACATCCTTCCATCCTCAATCAAACGGTTTACTTACTCGAAAGAACACACGCCACAATTAAAGATCTAATTCGAACTAGCATAAAAGAAAAAGAAAACAAATGGAATGAAAACCTAAATCTAATATGCTTGGATTACAATACCTCAGTTCACGAAGCAACAGGTTACACAACTCTCAAACTTACGCAAAGCAAATGCCTTCGACAATATTCGTAACTCCTAGTATGACCTACGAAGAATTATTTAAACTTTGGAAGAAACGATACGAAAGATATGTACAAAAAGCCCGCGAAACACTCGAAAAAAATAAAGCTCAGTAAGATAAGCGAATCATCAAATATAAACAATATTCAATATTGGAAATAAAATATTACTTCATAACGATTACAAGAAAAACAAATTGAACTCAGAATAGATTGGACCAACAAAAATTATTTAATTTCATTATATTCTTATATTATTAAAGTCTCTGACTCTAGAGAAAGTAAAACACACGGTAATTAAAACTTCTCATTCTGTTTTAGGATGACTCCAGTAATTTTTTTATGACTCATATCCTCAGCACTCTGTAACATAATATTCACGCCGTTAAACGAATCTTCCATATTCTTAGAAAATCTAGGCCCCATATACCTTTATCACAAAACTCTAAAAATCGTAATCCTCATAGAGGCTAAGTATACTTTGCAGTCTACAAACGAAGCCAGTAAATCGTTACAAAATTTAGAAAGAGAATGTCATAAAAATTGTATTATGGCATCAGAAATAACTATAGTCAAATAAAAACTGACCAGGATACAGGAAAATACCATTCATGTAGAAAGATCACTACACGTCAGAAACAAACGAGGAGCATTTAATTTCGTAGGCAGCATCTCGAAAACTTTATTCGGTACATTAGATTCTAAAGATCTTAACATAATTAATCAAAATATCGATGAGCTATTCACAGTTATTTGATGAACTAATGACATCATACACTTGGTCCAAACTGCAATTATCAAACTCTTACTAAACTCTTCAAACGCGGAAGCCATCAAAAGTGACCGAAAGCAACAAATATTACGATGCTGCGATTGGACACATTCGCCTAACGGCTCAACTAACCACAATAGAAGTATTACTTTCAGAATATAATATAGTTTATAATAACGCATTGGTTTTGGGAAGAATAGGAATACTACACCTAGAACTTGTACTACCGGACTATTTTCTCAAAACAGTTACAAATTTGCAACACCAAACATGAACACTCGACACTATTGAGTTTGAAAAACTAAACATTAACACTTTGATCT
Source organism: Tetragonisca angustula (assembly GCA_036937485.2). Classification (NCBI taxonomy): domain Eukaryota; kingdom Metazoa; phylum Arthropoda; class Insecta; order Hymenoptera; family Apidae; genus Tetragonisca; species Tetragonisca angustula. Next base: position 343,224 of record JAWNGG020000201.1, read on the forward strand.
CTCTATGTAAAATCTCAGTACTTATTCTAATTGCCTTGTATACAACATTATCGCACCACTAATTCAAAATGAAAAATGGACACTTGAAAAAGAATATCCAATTCCAAGGAAACATGATAAAATGTTCACAGATCATTAATCAATCACTAACAATGTCATAATTGAAAATCGACACGAACATACAAACATAGATCAAAACTACCTCCGCGATTATTGTAACAGGAAAGACGAATATATGTTATGTAAACACACAACTCTAAGCCACTTCTTAACCCAAACCTTGATTTTTCAACAAACTTGTTAAAACGAAGCAAAACGGACGCGAGTTCGCGATATTCAAAATTAGTGAAGTAATATATATTTCTTTCACTGACGGAAACAAATATATTCTAATCCCCGACAATTCACTCGAACTTACGATATTTTGTAAAACACATAAAACCGCAATAATTCAAGAACCACAACTATTATCCGTCTCAGAGGACTGCATGATATGCAAATAACAATCACCAAGGATATCACCAAGTACACGTGAATATAACAATTGTTGTACAGCAATTACACTCTAAAGTACACCCGCTGATCTTAACGAAATACCTTCACAACACGTAAATACACTCCTATCCTCCCTTGACATGCACAAAATTAATCTAGGCCATCTAGACACCAAGATAGAACAATATAGGAAAAACGACTAACCAAATCATATGGACGGAGCATCTTCCAATGGATCAGCTACATATCCTTCGGAACACTTATATTGTATCATGGATTTGACAAAGGTCGGAGTTTTCAGTTGTCTAAAAAAGGATTATTCAAAATCAGAATCAAGATCTGCTGTTACAAAGTAACCTAGAGAAACGACGCTGTATCGTCAGCATCCTCCACGATTGTTCACCGACATACAGTCTTGTCACAAGATGAACTTCAACAGGAACTACAAAAAACACTATAAATCCTTATCTATAAAATCACTACAACCTAAGGTTATACGAATTCATTTTAGAAGATCAAAATGAGTTTAGGAAGGGGCGTGTCATACGCCCTATATATCATACGGCCTATGTGTCATATGCCCTATGACCAGGAGCAATCCCACCACGTTTGCAATAATGGCTCATATAAATTTAATCTGAAAAATAAAAAAGTCAGAACTTGTGTGATTTGAAACCTTTAACTTGCGTCTTCTTTCTGTCCAACCACTCTCGTCGCGCATCTGTTTTATCGGGGGAGGAGGGGGGGGCTCAGCCGTGACTCCCATCGTGACATCGTCATGATTTCGAAGAAGATATTATTTAAAAAGAAATTTTGTTATAAAATGGGAAAAATGACGAATGTTTCAACCCAGAATCAGCAACTGAAAGTGAATGAATGACTCGTGTGCTAAACAGGAAACTTTTAACACACAAAGCATGATTTCTCGAAACGAATTATCCATTGCGCTTATCGTATATAAAAATAATTTAAAAGTTCGAACAAATCGGTAATGTTGAAAACAAAAGCCTGGAAGATCAGAAACCAATAATAAGGAAATTATGAAAATTCTCACGTTAGTACTAACTGGAATAATAAAAATAAACATCTATAAATCTACAGTTTATATCATCGTGTTAAGTGTTAAAAAATTCTAAAACAAACGAAAAGCAAAGCCATGCGAATTCTGTTTTTGCGTCTTCCCTCCCGAAGAGATAATTTTTAGTGTCCTTAAGAGATCACATTGATAAAAAAAATCCTCATGACTTGGACTTGCTTCAACTGGCAATGGGGAATTGTCAAATGAACGTAAAAGGGAATGTAGTAGAATGGTTGTACATAGTAATTATTAGACCCAGATTCCTTTATGGCAATGAACGGTGGTAAATTTAACTACTTTTAAGTGACAAATATAAACTTCATACAAGAAAGTTGTCTAATAAAAATCTTTAGACGAATATGCTAGTCTTCAAATTAAAATATATGTTATATTGCGCAAATCACCTAGAGTCTAGAGCTGGCAAATTTTTTTCCCAATACGAGCGGGCTGTACGAGCTACTTATTCATTGTCAGTCTGTCATTTCCTCTACCATGGAAATTAGTTTCCATTCTGTGCATTTTTTACCACCGCAGCAGGTCATATAAGCAACTTCTCCAATCTTCAAGCAGTCAGATAATGGGCCAAAAACATTGAACAAATTCATTTTTCATTTTCCAACACGTATATAAATGCTCGACCGTTATAATTAAACTTGCGATATGTGTAATTTCTACTTTAGAAATACACCTTCATAGTTATACGAGTAATCATTGTTTTATTTTCTGACAGTGTTATTTTCTCTTCCGTTTTATATTTCTCTTCCAAAAACTAGAAAAATTTCATCCGTTTTACTCACTGCTCCGTCAGGAACTTCGAGATATAATAACGACTTTGAAGATTGTGTCTTCTTTTATTGATAAGCGTGTAGCGGCTAGCAGATGTCGGAAGAGAAGACGTTTTCTCAGATAAGAAGTTAGGAGAATTTACGACTCACGTGGCGCCTGTGCTATCGAATTGCGAAGGCCAAAGTTTAGTTTTCACAGTGCGTAAGACCAAACGCCCGCACTTATAGTTTATAGAATTTCGACCTACAATAGCATCTCTGCGAAGCGTCGTAAACTCTAGGTCCTATGGGCCACCCAGATCGTCATCTGGAAAACATTTGAAGAAAGCAAGGCCCAGAGGAGACCCTGCTACATCGCCACAATTCCGGGAAATCGGCCTCGGCGAGATTGCAGCCCCACTCTCAGGAAAAGCGCGTCACGGACGCAAGGAGTAGGCGGCGCAATTTCGTGACAACCTAATTGGCTAAAGCAAAAATCGAGTCGACCAATTAGGGATGTCCGAAACGGGGACCGAGTTTTCCTAGCAGCAAAAAGCGACGAACTCGAGAGAGAGTCCCGGTACAAGTCAAGGAGTAGAGTCGAGTTCAAAAAAGCGAAAAGGAGACGCACGGATAGTCTCGCGACGTGTACACTAGCGAAGTGCTATATGTTCACCGCGTCTTCCGCGTCCTTCGCGCCGCAGTGTATGTCGTCAAGTAATAAAGTGATTTATACACCATACGCCGTTATTAATCCGAATATACCTGCACCTCACACCAGAACATCCCCTAAAAGCGTTATACATCAATTTGAAAGAAATAGAACTTTTTTTTTAGAAACTCATGAAATCTGTAATCATGGTCAGGTAAACATTAAAAAAAAATATGCACTATTTAATAGAATTCATAAAAGAAATCATGAAAAAACCACGGTGGATGCGAGAAATAAATAGGCAAAGGCCGAGGGCTACGGAATTTTAAACAAAATAATTTAAACATTTATTTTATTAAACAAAGATAGTAATATTTTTATCAAGTAATCTAAATTGTTAGAAAATATGTTGTTAAGAATATGTGCAAATATGTGATACCAACATGACAGTTGCCCAGTAACTTATTATTAACTCTGGTGCAGATATAATTAGTGCAGAATAGAATTTTCACACTGTTGAATTGGACATAATGGACCTATAGTTTAGTTATTATGTTCACTAGATCCGACCTCATTAGATTTCTTTCTTAGAGAGAACTCTAAAGAAAGAAATTCAACAATTCAACAACACTCCACCACTCCAGACACAATGAACCGTATAATTGGTGCTTATGCTACTATTCTACTAGAAACAACAAGAATGTCACAGTCAGTGATTATTCATTTTAAAAAAAGCATCGTTATCGAGGAACATCACTTCGAACATTTAATAATATAAATACTAAGTTCACATACTATCCTGATATTATTTTACAATTTCAACACATTTCTGATAATCAAGATAATCTGAAGTTTGATAATTAAAAGTCATGATTCAGATGTTCGACATTCAACTGTATTCTTTCTATACAATCGAACAAAATAACGCTTCCTATGTAAAAAAATAACAATAGCGGAAAAAACTAAAAAAAATGAACCAACAAAAGACTTCGTAATTATTTAGATTATGCACGTATCACCGATGATTTTTAAATATGTTTTAAATACAGCAAAGATAGAAAAAAATTGTTTAAAATATTATTCTACAACATATTTAAAAATCATAGAAATCGTCGAAGTGTTCGTAGTCTAAATAATTATCAAACGCCTTTTCTTTCATTGAAATTATTTTCCTTTGAAAATTATTTAAATTGAACTAAAAACATTTTTCACGGTATTAAAAAAAAAAATATTTAGGTGGCCTCCTTAGTTTAGTTAGTATATCTTATATTATGACGCATATGTTTAGCTATACATGATTGCTATTTTATAGGTAATTATTAAAAATGTATGTTAAAATTTATTAAAAATTTCTTATAAATGAACTTTGGTGACTTTTGAATTACAATGTGATCTTAAATTTACGTAATTGTAGTAAAATATTTGAATCTTATTTGGTTCTTCTTAACTCTTTCTTACATAACGTTGTTTTCTATTTTAATTGCAAGTCCTAATTGAAGATTTAAATATTTAGTAGAATTTAAATATTTAACTACTCTTTAACTATTTCTGCGTAGAGAAATAAAAATTTGATTTTTAATAGATTTGTAGAATAATTCTATTCTAAAAAGAAGATTAGATCTAGAATATCATTCAATTAAAAATTTTCATTCTTTATCAACTCGATAATTATTCGCTTCATTTGCGATAATGATATATTCAATATCAATACAAATCAAAATTATCAAAAAGAAGTTTAAAATTCCTTTTACATTGTCCTTTTCTTGCAATAAATTACATAGAGGAAAGTAGAGTAAAACCTAGTTTTTTTAAAATAAGAACTTCGATATGTAATCGAATTGTGGCATGATATTCGAGTATCTTATTTTACAAGTTTCAGAAACAATCAACATCGTAGCGTATAGATAGAGCTAAAAATTTTGACTTGAAGAGTTTCAATGTTTTGTGATTTAAGTAATTGCTTTTTAGTGTTTTCACATTCAGGAATTCATTCAACTAAATAATATTTGTATTCTATAGTCCTTATAAAATATTTTGATCCTTTTTATCCTTCTATTTCATACTGAAGTATAAATATTTAATATTTAGTAAATGAATGCATTTGGGACAAAACCAGGTATTTGGCGATGGGACAGACTCGGGTACCCGGTTTTGCCTCGTACTATCTATGTATAACACACGTGTCCTTTCGTTTTCATGTTCATGATCATTTAATTTAAATTGTTACTGTTTTGTATGCATCCCTGAGCAGTATCATTAAGCGCATAAAATAACTACGAAAACTATGACACTATTAAATACTTATTATGAACAGGAGGAAGTGATTGATTTTTAATTCCTGGAGAAGCCTCATAATTTATGAAATAGCCATGCTGTACAAAGCTGCATTTTTTAGAGCAGCAACGATAGAAACTGCTGTTCAAGAATTCAAAGTAACAATATTTCCTTTTAATCCCGATTTATTTCCCGATCATCTACAACAAACTTTCAGGATTGAGCAACAAGTGAAAATATCAGAAAAGCAGCACTCGTGGAAGCTTCACCATTAACATCAACAGAAATGAAGAGTTTTCCATCAACATCAAGATGAAGAAGTTGCGCAATCCATGTCGAAGGATGTTGATTATGCACAGGATATTGAATCAAATTTACATCTTCTCTTTAAACATTAAACCTATCGTAAATAGATAGAGCGAATAATAAATAGGAACAATAAAAAAAGAGAAGCATAATAAAAATATAGAAATCAGTAGGAAGACATTGTATAAACTATTAAAAGAAGAAAAATCTGTAAATGTCAAAAATCAATGAATTTACAAGTGAGCTTGTACATTTTATAAGGAACTTTTTATACATTCCAAATCCAAAGAACAATGGATTCAATGTGCTATGTATTATGGACATGTGATATATCAAGATATGTTGAAGAAGGCTATAAATATTTTATTTGCGACTTTTGTTAATCGAAATATATATATATAAATTTATTATTATATAAAATAGTTAAATTTTTTATAAATGCAGTAGAAATTCCTAAACTAATAATTAACATAATTTTTTATAAGACAAACCAAACAGAATACCTTTATATTTGCTAAAATTGTTAAAAATAATTGTTTTTACTATTTTTTAATTAATAAAAATAAAAATTTTATAATTGTATTGCATTTTATACGGTTTTTTATACTCACCCCTATGGGGCAAAACCGATATTTTGCATATCTCCAGAAAATTTTATTTTCCTGTGAGCCAACCATTTTTTTTCTTTTTTTTTTTTAGTTTGGTCATTTCCTTATTGTATAAGGTTCAATTAAAAGATTTAGCTTAGTGCGAATTTTTTTTTACTATCCGATTTTTTGTTACGAAGTTAAATACATTAGATACCAGGCTCTTAATTTTATCCTATTTTCCTCTACTTTGGTAAGGATATTATTGAAATTAAATAACAATGAAACAATGATTCAAAAAATACGTTTGTTATATACACGTATTTGTTACGTTAAAAGAAAAAAAAATCCGAAATGTTTGAAAAAATTAATAAATATATATTCGTTGTCGTGTTTGCTAAATTAGTTAATTTGCAATCAAAAGGAATGTAAGATGTACCATTAAATTGTAAAATCGAGGACTAATCATCGATTTGAAATGGATAAATATCACTGTGCAGTGATAGATAAAGAACAAAAGCAAAGCAAGAAAAAGAAAGAAAAGAAGAATTAAGAAGTGACTAAACATCACTGTGCAGTGATAGATAAAGAACAAAAGCAAAAAATCCTTTCTATCAGCGTTGCTTTCCACTGAACTAACAAATACCAATAAGGAATTTATATTTAACCATTTAAGGAATTTATATTTAATCAATAATATTTTAATTATTACTGATTCTTGAAACAAGAATTTAATTTTACAAACGTGAATCGAAAGTATGTGAAAAATATAATACTATGAGATTTTCATTTATATTTGATCAAATATCGAAGAATAGAAAGAAAAAAGGTAAAAATTATGCGCTACTAAATATTTATAAACAGGATAAACATAAAAGAATATAAAATCAAGGATTCTAAAAAAGAATTCTTAATACTCCATTTAACATAAAAATAAAAAGACTTATAAAGGTAACATCATTAGCCTCACAATATTCATATTTTGCAGCATTTGATACTATTTATAAATTTAAAGACACAAATAAAATAACTTTGATTTAGTTGCTGGCTTGTTCATCTGTTAAATCTCCATAACATGTTTTTGTTTTTACTTTAAACACAAATATATCTATATGAGAAATATTTATAACAAATATTTCTCATATTAGAAAGAAACAAGATAAACCTAGATTTAAAAAAAAAATGTTAGATTGCAATTTATTGGGATTTTATTTAGACGATAATGAATAATACAAATTATAATAATATTTATATATAATATATATATCATAAGTATGTGATCACTCAACCGAAGGACTATGATGTCCGGTTTTTTAAGTCTGTTAGGAATTGCCTTTAGGGTTGGCGTGTTATGTTGTTACAGTAGCTACAAAAGACAAATGCAGGAAATACAAAAATATGATTTGCGATGATTATGAAGTGTTTTCTCATTGGAGTAATAAGTGTTTCAAATCGATCAGATCATTTATCATAAGGGCTACATACTCAAATGTGAAAACAAACATTACGATTACTTCAGGTTCTATCTCATCTTTTAAATACCTCACGCAAGATAATCTCCACTAAAGATAGAGGTTCAACAATTTAAAAATGACATGCATATGTAATCTTAAATTTTGAGGTATCGAATTTAAAAGTCTACATTCAGAACATGCATGTAACCATTGAAAGTTTAATTGAACATGTGTGCACGTTGTTCTCAGGCAGATACTACTAAGTTTAATCTTTCTCAAATTACCAACGATCTTATCAACGAAATGAATGAAAAGTTCAAAGAACAACCGGTCAAAGAACATCATCATTCATGACTAGCTGAATGTACACAAAACGAATTATAAAATATAATATGGAGAATATGTTAAAAATATGTTAATCGGATTCACGTGGTAAGAAATCCGAACGAGCAAAATTGGAGTGGGAATAGGCTTCAAACCAAGGCCACTCAAGTTGACCTTTCCTGCCGATGGACCGAAAACCATACTGTATCATAAGAAAAAGTGTACTGGAGCATATAAAATTACGGACAACATAATGCCACTGGAACGAACATTTGAAAAAACATCAGTGCAAAGCTTAATGAACTTAAACACACAAGTGAAACTAGAAAGGTTATGAAGTATCTAAGAGGAATCCCCAGGATTGTAGATATAAAATGCTTGTCAGCCAAAAAAGAAATATATCATTTGAACATTTTCAGGAGCTTCGCGTCAAGTTACAATAATTATTATATTCGGCTTGCTACTATTATGTATGATGCTATAATGTTAGTTGGGGCACGGTTAAGTTGACAACTTTGAAACAAGCAAACTAAGTTTATCCGATCTACGGTTTTGAGATTATACTGGAATTTTAATACTAGTAGCGCTTCAAGAACAAGTTGTAATCTTATAGCAATATTAAATGCAGCCTATTGTCTTGCTCGTAAACGAACATTGAACAACTTTTTGTTAAAATTAATTTCTTTCAATGACACACTGTTATCTTGAGAATCATTTATCTTCTATTGTAGACTATTTTATATTTCGATCGTGTAAATAGTATTCACATATCATGTCGATCAACTTTAATTCGAAAGCCATCACTCTAGGAGATTATAATCTGCCTAATATTGCATTCTAACTCTTTTGATTGAACTGATTAATACTTATGATATACTTAATTTTATGCATAATCGTGCGAGACGCGTTCTCGATCTTGTATTCACCAACTACAGCGATTGTCTTTTAGAAACTTCTTTCAAATTTTTACTATATATTCACAAATTTCATCTTCTATTATTGATTGATCCAACATTATCTTCGGTTTCACTTTTACCATCTGAGAGTATATAGACAACTTTTGGAAGACATACTGTCAGCTCATTATATCATATCACAATATCAATATCTTAACTTCATAAACTGGAATAAAGACCGGTGCGTGACTTACCGATTGATGATGCGCTATCTTAATAATTTTAAACATTGTCACACTGCAATACTTTTGCAAAAATACATAATGTACCAGGATGTATCATACTACATGTTACAGGGTGTATCACTACATCATTGGTCGCTACGATTTTTCAGTCATTGTATAAGAAAATATCCCGAAGGAAAGTTAGTTGACTACAATAATTTTTAATTGGCTACAAATTACAATAAAAAAATTTCCAAAATATTGCTTTTTCAAAAAAATTTCAAGATGGCCCTGACCTTTTTCAATAACACGATATATTTCTGATCTTATACTTTTGTAACCATTGTCAAAGCAAATTCTATGTCTTGCTATATCGTGACTTTGACATAATGTTCACTTCCGAAATTTTAATCGAGGAAAATGTTATCGTGAAAGATTATTTTAATTCGAAATTATTATTAAATTATTATATTCAAATTATTATCAGCAATTTAAATGTTAGTCATGCATATATAATAAATGTGGCACAAATAAATAAACATACCTTATGTTATAATATATTATAACAGAAACTTAAATTACTACAAAATATATTATATTACTGTCACTATGCATTAGGCAGCTATACTATAAAATTTATACGATGTTATCTATTTATTCTTGTGTTGTATTTTAGTCAATATATAAGGATAGTAATTATTTTTTATAGTTTCTTTTACTACAACGTGTAGAAATCTAATAGCAATAGCGATAAAAAGAATGTGTAAACTAGGTATTTTAACATACATATGGCTCTAAGGAATCATAATATTCACGATATAAAGAAGTGATAAATAGACATGTCTCTTATTGTTATGACGGCTTTCATATTTAGCCTTACTTTATCGGTGCAAAATTACTTTTGAAATACTCGTGTGTTCAAATAGCGAGGAAATCGACATGCTGTCAAACTGACGGATGCTTTCTCTGACGGAAAAGGGTACTTTTTTCACATACTAAAACAGAAAAAAGAAAAAGAAATACTATAATCTTTATACATTCTTGGTATACGAAAAAGTTTATAACATATATAAGTCTCTCTAATCAAGTCATTTTACTGATTTAGATATGACATTAATTTACCTTACAGAAATAATATCATAAAACTAGGATTTTTTGTACATAATTAGTTTTTTTCCAGATTCTAAAATTTTTTCAAATATTCATTATACAGAGTGTTACCGAAATCTTGGTACATCCGGGCAGGATGTGATTTTACATTTAGAAATAAGTAAAAAAATAAAATAAAATAAAATAAAATGACGCTTCGTCTTCGAAAAATCAAGTTTGAAAATTTCATCAGGTTAGCTAATTCCATGAGACAGGAAAGAATAATTAACAGGAGATAATTCTACATGTAAAAATAAGTAAGAAATGTAGAATAAAATTGTTTTTGTAAGATGAAAAGATGTAAGATTTCGTTTTCAAAAAAAATCGAGTTTGAAAATTTAACATATACCGATACAATTTCTAACAAAACGTATTCGGTTTATTTTCTTAAAAATAGTAGATGAAAAAATTTTAATTTACATTTTTTACTCATTTTTGAATATGAGATATTCTCCTATTAATTATTCTATTCTTGAATTTAACTAATTTTGTCTAGAATTATTTTATCTAGAAAGTATTTATTCTAAGGTTTCGAGTTAGTAAATCTTCAAACTCGATTTTCTCGAAAAAGAAACCTTAAAATGAAAAAAATTTATTCTTTTCTTTTATGTAGAATCATCTGCTGCCGGTTGATGATTTCGGCACCCCATATAAATGTACTATGTACCCAATAGATTGATACATTTATCCTATTTTACAAAGTAGGATAAACATATTCATTATACTACCAACTGCATACTGTGTAAATATTTGCATATTTATGTCAAATGAATGTGCTTATAAACAAAATTAGACGATCAAGACGAAATATTTTGTAATGTCTATTCTTTTTATTTTCCACAAAATTTCGGACAAATAAAATTTTGCTAAATGGAAGTTATCGATGAAAAATCATTTTATTTCTGTTTCTATTATACTAGAGATTATCGATTCAACGCTTGTATAGAGATAGACGCGACTCAATCATTTCTTCGTACGAAAAAGAACACGAAGCGGCTCGGTTGAAACTCTGAAATAGAATGTAGAAAGAGGCCCATTAGCGACCTGTTTGTACACTCCAACGCTCTGAAGTGCACTCTTTCTATACTACTTCATCTTCTCCTAAGGAGCTGACCTCGTCAGGCATCCAGGCCCTATTGTCTCCAAAGTCAAGTGGCGTCTTCGCCAGAAAAAAATAAAAGAATAATTCTATATGAACGTGTCTGTTTCGCATTGTCATCTGTTTCAATGACTTAAGGTATCTGATTTGCCTTACTTTCGCTTTGCCTCCAAGTATTATAGAAAGAATGAAAATTGTACTAATTAAAATTTTGATGTAAAATGTTGAGTACCTGTTGATATTTCCCTCACGATAATCAAGTTTTCTAGACAATTTAGCAATTTATTAATTTCAAAAGATAAGTAAATATGTATGTAAATATATTGTAGATATTGATAATTTATATTTTAACTATTTTAGAAATGTTTCAACTGAATGTTCTGTATACTATACATAGAATTATATTTCAATAATATTGCATTTCTTTATTGTTAAAAAAGAATATAATTTTTACGATATATTTTTCGAAGATAGGAAAAAGTAAATGTAGCATTATGTAAATATACTTCAGAATTTCGACAAATATTTTGAATATTTATTTTAATAGTATAAATAGTAGAAAAAAATGGCATAAATATATTGTAAATATGTTGCATATTGTAAATTTTTCATAAAAATTTTAGACTTTCTTTGTTGGTTCATATAGAAATCAATTTAATAGATGGATCTAAAATCTTAAGCGCCCGCATGTCTAATGTTCATTCCCTAATTTTCTTTCAATTAGCTGAGTGGACTAGAGTCACGTATATTACTATCACACTTGATATGTTCTACCACATTAATACTAGAAACGAGTCTGGTTATGGTTAATTAAAAACTTAATCAAAAATGAACTTGTGTCAATTAATAACCGTTTTAATAAGAAATATAATACATTATGAAAAATAAATAACTTCAATCATACCTTCCCTTCATAGTAATATTTTTTCGATAATAAATAAATTTTGCTTAATCAAATATCATTAATTGTCAATCAATCTTAAAAATAAAAAAGTAAGCTTGCACTTATATTATAGAAAATAAAAGGTCCTCTATTAGAATATACGAAAATTTCATTTTCATTCAAATTTATTTATTATAGTTTAAGATAATATTTCACATTATATTATATTATATCACATTATTACAGTGCTATTACAGTGTGCAACGTTTATCTATAGTAGAAAATAATATAGTGTTAAAATAAAATACGTACTGATCTTATAATTAGATATATTTTTTAAAAAAATTTCTATATACTATTATATAGAATCAAAATTTTTTATTATTCATTTATGTCTTTTTCTGGTTCATAAATTTCTTAAGAATTTTATAATAAACTGAATTCTAATTCATGGTGCTATTTAAAAAGTCAAGGTGACTTTGACTTTTTTACGTAAAAAGCATTTTTTGAGATTTAAGAATATGGGAACATGTACTCCATCAAATACTAAAAACATTTTGTGTGAAACATTTTTTAATTGCACTACCAGAAATGTCTAAAAACTGGTGACAAAATTTAACACGGACACCCTGCATAGACTCAGTACTCAGAATTTAGATTAGAAGAAATAAAAAATTGAAAAACAAGTATCAGTTTTATAAGAAACTGAATAAGGAAAAGAATTAAAATTAATAGAAGGATAACATCTCAAAAAAACCAAAAGTGCTATTATTAACTAAGAAGATCTTGAGAAGCATTCATTATCTTTATTTAATTAAAATTTTTGTAGATAATTGTTTCTTTGTTTCAAAGCTATGTAAAATATAATATAACATAAAATAAAATATAATTCATACTCGAATAGCATTCATACTCGAATTCATCATAAGGATTCATTCTTATTGCTAGTTACAATACTATACATAGCTACAAAATTATTAATTGTTAAGTTGAAAAAATCGACTTAAAAACAGATATAAAGCAGATATAATAATTTTATTTTAGTAGTTATTATACTTATAGCAAATCGATCGTTTTATATGAATGACTTCTTGACAATAGAAGAAGAAACAAAACAGATGAAATAGGGAAAGGAAAAAAAAGATAAGAATAAGAGAAATATTTGTTCCTAGTCCCGTTAATGGAGTCTAAAATAACAGCTCAGCAAATCTTACAACAAACATAACTATCATGATACAGCATTTTATATCAGGATTGGTAGGCAGAAGAATAAAAATAGTTCTAAATGGTCTTCAGATACTATGACCTAGATATAATACTAGATATAATCTAGGTATAATACTAGATATAATCAACCTTCAAAATTTGTGTTCATTCAATTTTTTTCTATATTTTTTCCATTGAAATATGAATGTAAGATCAGAAACAATATGCATATAAAATTTTTGTAAATACATCAACAAACTAATTCTAAACTTATTTCAATTTTTGAGAATAAAATGTTCCAGATAATCTAAATGAGTTATATTACAATAATCATAAATATATGTAAATATATGTAAATTAAAGTATAATGTAAATTATAGTTTTAAAAGAAATAAATAGATCGATTATTTTGTTTCATGAAAATTCATTCAATTACAACAGCGAAAATGATTTTGAAACAAATAGTAAATAATCGATTTGCATAACAATATTGAAAACTATTTTTCAACACACAAATAATCAATTCAAACAATGCTATGCTCTAATGCAACATAGCAGTAATTTAGTTTCAAAAAGAGCCAAGTGTTATAAAGGAAAAAAAAGTTTTCCAATATAGAAACAAACTCGAGAGATTATGAAAATAGAAAGAGTATTTCCTAGCTACGCGTATTTTTCACGAGTCTGCAAAGGCAATATGAGAAAGAAAAAAATCGTACCTTTCAAATTTACTGTAAATGTACTGATATGTAACTGATATGGCAACAGAATATACTATCACACTTTCCAATCTTTTCAGGCGTGTAATCCAGTTTCTGTATTGTTCACAAAATATTATAACATACCAGGTGCAAATAATTAATATATCATGAAGTTTTTTTAAACATTTTTTCTTTGACATAAGGGCATTGAACTTACTTACTGCAAGTCTAATTTGAATAGATATTTTTAACAGACAAAAATATAGTGTACATACCGATACGTACAGATATTGAAAGTTTAAAATTAATGTTATATTAACATTCTGAGAAAATTTATTGCAACATATGTATAACGAAATGTATAATATCAAAATGGATTTTTCTTGTCTTTTTTCTTCAATAAACGCAATAATATGAATAATGTCTAATCTATAATACAATTAAATTTTAATACTAATAAATGAAACATAGTATCAATAATATTGGAATCTTGTGTCACAAATCTTCAGTGATTTTGGAAGAATTATACCTTATGTATAATATAATAAAATTAAATAAATCAAAATTATATATTGAATATTATATTATATATTAAAATTATATAAATCAAAAGAAGATGACGCTAGCGTAAATAATTTAATGAAGTTATTTCATTACGTGAAATAATTTATAATAAGAGTAATTTTAAAAGATTACAAAGAAAAGTGAATAAAATGCTTCGAATAGTAAATATCTAACGACTTACATCTTAAATAAAATAAATAATTTTAAAGTCCATGAAATTTTATAAAAATATTTTCTTTATATGAAGAATTGAAACAGGAAATTTATTATAAAATAATTATTATTAAAACATATCAGTTTAACTACTATTCTTGTATCTAATTTAGAATTTATGTATGTTGTACATATACATTTAACAATTAATCTACATAAATGTTATATAATGTAAGGACATATTTACTAACACTGTTTGCAACGAATTTATTGTGTGTGTGTGTGTGTGTGTGTGTGTGTGTGTCTGTGTGTCATGTATTTTTTTATACGTATATTATTACACATAACGATGTAAGCAATTCATCTTTTCTTCGCTGAAATTGCTAGAATGCATGAACGAAGAATAAAACGGAGAAAAATAGAAGAAAAATGCATGAAAAGGAGAAAAGAAAATGGCTATTCAAAGGAATATTTCAAACGCTCGGGGCACAAAATCACTTTATAACCACAGATCTATCCATCGATCAGGCAAAGTATCGATATTCAGCCTTCGACGAGTTTGCACTTTTTTTCTCGGCAAATTGCACCGTAGACCCCGATCAAACATCAACTTCAATAATTTTTCACGATAAAAACTTTCACAAATTTCTACAATTTGCGGCCGAATTATTTGTTTTTCAACTACAAGTTTTTAATTTGTCAGACATGTTTTTTGTTCAATTGCGCTTAGTAGTATTGAAATTTATGAAATAAAAACATAAATGCAATTTATATTTTTCATTGTATTTTGGTTTATTGCGTGTTCAGAGCAATTTCATATTTTTGTGAATGCAATTAAAGAAATGGTACCTAAACGTAGATTTATTCTATCTCTTAATTAAATATTTCATTATGTAAGTGCAGAGCTACATTTTACGTGTTCGTATATTTCTTACAATTTATCAGCCAACAGATAAAAGTAAAAATATGTATAAGATAACGGGACTGAAAATAAAAAATTATAATAATCAATTTTAAAATTTAAATGAAGTAGAATTATATATACTGAGCGTACATTATACTGAGTGAAATACACGTTATAAGCCTAAGTATTTCTCTAAAATTATAGTATAATTATCGATTTTTTTTTAATTTGAATAATATAAAAGGGATGTAACAGATTTTTTTAAGACAGCTGTTAGAGAAGACAGAACGAAGAAAATCCCTTATTTTTTTCAAATGAAATGCCATATCTTTGTATGAATAACTCTTATGGAACTAAATAACATTTAGTTATTGACGCATTTTCAGTTATTCTGACGAAAGAAAGTATTTAGAACGGAAAATTCTAAATAGAAACTTCTAAATGGGAATATATATATATATATATATATATATATATATATATATATATATATATATATATATATATATGTATGTATGTATGTATATGTATATGCAATCAACAACAATAACATATAGAATCAATAACAAGTATTCTGTAAACACGGTTTCCATACAATATACCTTAACAAATTTGGACAACCTTCATATAGCACGAATTTTTTTGTCACATTGTTTCTGCATTTTAAGTTTCGCTTAGCATAGTTTCGTTAACACACAACATGAAACAAATAAATTGTACTATAGAAAGGTTAATTGTATTTATTCTAATTATTCTCCGACACCTCTGCAAATCTTCCTTTGTAACCTCTTTCCGTTATAACTCGTTAACTATTCAAAACAATTAAAATGCTCAAGTAAATGTTATTCAGTTTCATAAAAAATTGATGTTGTAACATTTAAGTTAAAAGAAAAAGATTAAATCGATTCGAGGTCCAGAGAAAATGACTTTTATTACTTTGTGTATATCAGAAAATGGTATGTACATGCAACACATACTATATGACATATCAGTATATGATTTTAATGCTATACATACGTAACATTTCTTGAATACATCCAAATGTAATTAATCGCACATTTACATTTATATAATTTATCATTGCATACGAATTCATTCGTATTTTAATTCGTTCACAAAGGAATGCATTAAATAGAAATTAAGTCTCGAGCAAGTTACAAAAGACTCAATATCAAATTGCCTTCTTTTAAATCAAACAATATTCAATTTAACAGATAGTCAATCTAAATGCATAAAACTCATATTGAAAACAATAGCAGATGCAAAATATATAAAAGATTACAAAAATATGCCAATTAATGTATTATTAATTACCTCAGATTCCGGAAAATATATCGTAAAAGAAAAAAAAATTGTTAATAAATAAAATTAAAAACCAAAAATGTTATAGTTTTCTGAAAAAGGTTCTAGAAACAATTGATTGAAAACAGAAAACAAATATCTTAATACTTTTAACCGCGAACTATAAATTACTCATTCTAAATAACTGTACCAAAAATATTTTTTTAATGAATTATCATTATTATTTTCTAAGTTTTTTCATTTGGAGCATGAATTATTTTAAGAGATTCAAAACATAGTTGAGAAAGAAACATTCAGGATGCGATGCAACTTCAGAGAAACAGAAACAACACAAAATTTCGTGTCTGGCTGTTTTATGAAATAAACAAAGCGTAAACGAGGTAGAGCTTAACATATGCGTTATGAAGTAACAGCGTGAGCTGGTAATCGGCTCTGACTGCACTCCTTCCCCGAAATAAATATAATCTAACCCAAATCTAATTTTACTGTAATCAAAAATTACTAAAATATATATTCGAAATAACCTAATTATAATTTAACTAGAAATAAGTTGGGTTGAATTGCGTAGAGTGGAAATTCCCGTTCTATTTCATAATACATGTGTTAAGTTCAAAGGAGCTTTAAAGCTCTTTAAAAGCATCCGGAACGTGAAATTTTGTGTTGTGGTTGTTCTTCTAAAACCTCAACATATTTTGATTGGTTTTCTTGTTCACTGAGCATCCTCGGTCTTTGTATTTAATACGCATAATTATATTTTGTACTTAGTAGTAGATCATTTAAAATATGAGCCGTAGTAATAGTACAACCGGAATGAATAGTCACTTATAATTAAAATGATTATAAAATATCATTTTTCGGCTATAACAAAGAACAGAATAACATGATGATTGTATTCGTACGCATATTTCATGAATTTTCAAACTCGATTTTCTCGAAAATAAGAAATGAAACCTCGATCAAATTTTTGTTTTTTTCTTCATATAAAATCACCTCCTATCCGATCATACTATTATTTACGGCTTACTCTGCTTAGTTAACAAAGATAAATTATTGTATGTGGCGCAATTATAAATTAAATGTAATAAAATCTTTCATTTCGAATTATCTTCTGCTAGGTTAACTATCTATCGCATTGTACGATAACTCGCCAAAAAAAAAATAAAAATTTCTAATTCTTCATCTTATAAACTGACAATTCAAAACTGACGATAAATCGATACCAGAAAGGCAAGAACCCTTTTTCGCAATGATTCGCAATTTACGCAATTTATTTTCAAGTTAGAACTTCGGAGAGACATAAAGAATCAATTGTTGGAAAGAAAGAAGAAACCGGATAAAGAAAAAAAAATTGTAGAATACATGAGGAAAACGTGAAAAGCCACAAAGTAAACGTAACAGTAAGAATTACATACTTCGTAGCAAGAGTGCTTGGTGACCGAATGGAAAGAATCGATATTTGCAAGCGGGTCGATATCTCGTCGCAAGGCCATACCACGACCCTTCTGCATTATTGATGCTTGACGGACGGGTTTTATGGAATGGGGTGTCTCACTGTTTGCGGGTCACCAAGCCTCGCGTGCCGACTGCTCTGTGTCACAATAATTTTCTCACTGCGCATAGGCTATCCTTTTCAACGATGAACGTTTACATCATAAATGCCAGGGTACGAATGTGAATAATCGAAATATTAACAGCCAGCTAATGTATACAACCTTTTTTATTACGTTCGCCTGCATGTTAGATCGTTTTATAAATTTTTCTTTTTGCATGAAATTATGAACAAAAATTACGATTTTGATTATTAACATTATTTTAACTTTTTTATTTTTTACGAAATTCATAAACCAAACAAGATCCAAAATGATTAATAGATAATTAAGAACATAAAAGAGAAGTACATATATTTATTTCTTACTATAATTTACTCTTTGTTTAATAAATGTAAATGTAAATATAAAAATAAATAAATTTATTTCTTACTGTTATTTATTTTTCGTTTCAATAATATCAACTATATAATTAGTATTCTAGAAAAATATCTGATTGTTCATACATATTTCGGACATTCAATGTATAAAATGATTAAAGATGAATAAATTATATTCAAACTACAATAATTAAACATGATTTATTAGATTAATTAGATGATAGAATAATGCATATTTAACTATAAGTATGAAACAACAAAAAAAAAAAAAAAATTCTATCATACATTCATAATTGCAGAACATTTATTATCAATTTTCACGATCAATTAGATGTTTGATAATAATAACATATTACAATAAATTACAAATACCACGAAAGATTAAAGATAACAAAAAAATACAAGTTTATCTTTGAGTTTATCTGATTATCTGATTTTATTTTTAGATACATTATTTGGTAACTTCAAAAAGAATGATTATAATATACTTGAAAATTCCAGAAAGATCTGATTTTAAGATCTTTAAAAATAATTAATAAATGTATTTGGAATGTTCGAAGGATTGTTTTGTTAATATGTTCCTCGTAAAAAAAAAGAAAAAATATAATTCAATTTTGGCATGTTTCCCCTTTTATTTTTAATTTTTATTGATTCTTAATTTTCATCATAATTTATATTCAATTTACGTCGTCGATCGATTAATTAATTCTTTTTGTTTGACTCATGCTTAGTTCATCACAATGTTGTATACATTTTATTGTACATATATATATGTATGTATAGACATTCATTGATAGTGAAAGAATTAATATCACAATAAAATGTATACAACATTGTTATATACACATACACACACACACACACATATATTCACATTCAAAAGTAGGATACTTTTTATTTTGAATCTTAATATTTAATGTAGATTAAATTAAGATCAAGATTATAAATTTTTAATTTCTTATAGAGGATGTCCTATTTGAACTTTTACACGCAATTATGTCAACTATTCATTATTTAAAAAAAAATTTAAAACAAAACTTGTTTGTTTGAACATCTTATGATGATCACTAGATTTGTCTAGATGGAGGCGTTTCCAAGATCTTAAGATTACTTTTTTTAAACGGAATCGTATATTTGTTATGCACTTGATGCAGCGTTCTCTATGAAAAAAAAAGTATAATCTATACATTGATAACCTAGGAGATATTTTAATTGCAATTTTATAAAATCTATGCATGAAAAATAGAAATAGTATAGATACAAAAATATTTCTTTTGTCCCTTCTCGTCTTTTGTACAACAGATTTTATAAAATTAAACCAATTAAACTAATAAATTAAACTGATGGTTTTATAATTTCTCCTAAATTAATAATTTTTCAATATTAGATTAGTCTACTTTAGACTTTACTATTAGATTTACCTACTTTTTTTATAGAAAATTATCGAAGATAGAACTTTATCGATTAATGCATAAAAAATATATAATTCCATTTAAAAAAGAAAGTAGAGGCTACCTTGAGATCTCTAAAGAAATCTCTACCCACATAAATGTAGTGGTTTGTACTATAAGATGTCCTCCCCGAAGCATAATAAGTTTTGTAATAAATATTTTCTGCAGTAATGAATACTTACTTTAGATAATTGCGTATAAAAGTTCAAATATGACATTCTGTATGAAATGAAATGAAATTCTTTTATCAATTACTTAATATGTAAGTAAATATAATAATTCTGGGAAAGAAGACTTGATCTCATGTGGATTGTAAAATGTCATGACTTTTTTGATAGTTCAGAACATTGTGCATTAATTACAGTTGTATTAATTATATTTTTGTTCGTTTATTTATTGAAGTTCGTTTGTTCGTTTGAGAAATATACAAGTAAGTTATTTGTACTATAGTAATTCAATATTCTGAAAAATTTTTTACTTGTTTTGTAAATCTGAATGCAATATGATGTATAGAGGTTACATTTACATTCACGTGATGAAATATTATCTTACCGTTATTGAAAAAATAAGCAAGTCATCACTTTTTGACTCTCGGGTTAGATGATTCGGTTTTTTAGAGGATAGTTGACTCATCATAAAATTATATATATATTACATAATAACTAGTAAATGTTTTTCCAGAATTATGCCAATTGAAGTCACAATGTCCTTTCAGGTCACATGTACACGTATACGTCTTAATTATATAATGTTTCTGAGATAACCAATAACAATATTGATGAAGGACAACAGAGGACGCTACAAAGCCGGGGTTCCAAAAATAAAATGTTCCAAATGCAACGTACATCTATGTTTGACGCCAAATGCAAATTTTATCGAATTTCAGCTTAAGCTTTTATGCACAGAAGTGCAAATATTGTAAACCGTTGTTACTTCAAAGTTGCAAAGTGAATTAATTATAATAAAATTGTTTAAACTGGTAAATTTTTTTTAATGCATATATAGGTTTATAATTGTTGATTTTCCGTTACATAAATTTTTTTATATTCAAGAAAAAAATTCGGCCCATAGAGGATTAAAAAAAAATGCAATACACGTAGAGAATTATGGACAAACGATAAAATGTTGGACGTTCGTAAAGGCAATTAAAAGTGGCAGTATGAATGTGAGAGGCATTTAAGTTATTTGATATCTTGGCTCATACATTAAGAAGACGAATGAAAAATAACGACTTTTCACAAAAAATGTTAGGACTCTCCTCACTAGATATAAAAAATGAAGAAAAATTGAAGTAAAAAAATTGTAAAAATACAATTTCATATCGACAAATAAATGCGTAAAATCCATGGCATTCAATTTAGCTGAAAACTTAGGAATAAATTATAAATTTAATAGAGAAAAAAAATTAGCTAGATACAATTGGCCTTTTAAACGCCATCCAGACCTTCGTGTCCAAAACTCTGAAGATGTTAGCATGAATGAAGTAAAAATAGAATCGTGCTTCTAAATTTTAGAATAAATATTACGAATCTGTAAAATCAGAGAACATATTTAATGTAGAAGAAACAGACAATTAAATAATAAACTTGACTATATTATTGCATAGAAAAGGTTTAAAAATATTAAATATAACTACTATATATCTTGTGAAAATGACGAAATTATAACAGTCATTTCGTAACATTGAAGGTTCCTTTTTATCATTGAATCTTGAAAAAAAAGAACGAGAAAGTCATATTCGAAGATGATATGCTTCCAGGTTCAATCGCGTACAGGATGTTTCTGTTATTTTACTTATCCCGATATCTTCGTTATTTTCAACGATACAAAAAAATGTGTCAGTACAAAGATATTTAGTTTCGAAAAAAATACTAATCTTTTTTCGAGATTTCAAAATTACCACTGTATTTTTAATTCGTAATAAAATTTTCCAATTGTTTGTCCAACAAATACAATGTATACATCTTTATTAATCTGATCTGGAAAAAATTATAGACATAGTCTAGAAAAAAATGGTCAACTGAAAGTTTTCTTATTTCTATTCTTAATCTTAAAAAATCTTTAAAAATGTTTAAATAATGGATATCCTGTACAAATGTACGAAATGCAGAAAATTTTTCCCAATGGCTGTGAGAATTTACTAGCCAGATTTTTTTGTATAAAAAGTAAAGTATAGATATAATGAGAATCCTACTATACTAGAAAATATGTAAGAAATTCTATATGCATGCACCGGCACTCCTCCACCTACTATCGAACGTGTAATCTTATCTTTTACGTATCGTATCAGAAAATATCTTGAAGCTAATGGAAACACTGATCACTTTGCTCCAAATTACCATAATTATTTAAAAATCAATGCATGATGCATGTCTGAAATGCATTTTTCTTCCTGGCTAAAATAGAACGAAGAGAAAAATATATATTTATGATTCTACATGTACCTATGAAAACTACATGCACCTATGAAAAATAGAAAGTTGTAAAACAATGAATGTATTATACAAAAATATTTATATAAAATATTCAAAATACCATGTATTATAATATATAGTAGAAAAAACAAATTGATTCCATTGCTTTAGTAATGTTCATAAAAATTTCAAAATACATAAAATCTGCATCTTAGTCATTACTGTTTAAAAAACAAGGATGATCTTGAGAATTCAAAAAAAAATACAATTTTCTTGAAAAAAATCATAAATCTGTTATTTATCGTTTGAAAGTAAATAATTTGTCTTGTCATATTCTTTTGCATTAGAATGAACTATATAATAAATCAAAACTCGACTTACATTACACTATTATATTTCTAAATTGATTGAAGACACACTTTATATTTAGAAAACTAAATGGGAAAGTACTTTTAATTTTGAATAGATGTTCAACATACTGTACTTCAGTGAAATGTTAGCAAATGCGGATGAACATAAAATAACATTAGTATGATATATTATATTGCAAAATAACATTAGTATAATATATTATATTGCAGTCACATTATTCAATTTTCACTAAACAAAATATTTTTCAAAAGTTCAAAATCTAATTACACCACAATGTAAATAAAAAGTTATCCAATCAGAAAAGTTAATAAATTGGTATTTAAATAATTATTATATTTTATAATATCAAATGCTTTGGATAATTATACATACAATTAGATAGCATGCTTCGATAATACTTGATCAAAATCAATAGAGAATAGGATATCAGTCGTGTAGATATCAGTTTTCAAACCGGTATCTACCTATATAATCCAAATGCTATTCCTGATTACATAAAAACAACAATCAGAACAACATGCATCTCACATAGAAGAGAGAATGAGATGAGACGCATACGATGCATTTTCTTTTTTGTTTTTAAATATATGAAAATTTTGTTTAATATTATAAATCTATATATATGTACTTCTTTATTTTAAACATCGATTAAATTTAAAATGTAGAAAATTCTTTTTAAAAACATGGACCATCACTCTCCAATTTAACCTATTTTAATCAAGTCGCAGTGACAGATATGTTCTACACAAGAATTTAAATCAGGGATCGAAAAAATTAAAGAACTTTTAAATAGATTCTATTTAAATCATGGATCGTAGAATTTTTTCGAAAAATGTTCTTACGTTACGAGTCCCGATGAGAACAAATAAACGTTTTTAGAAATAAAAGTTAGATATAGAACTTATAAAAAGAACTTATAAAGTCAAAATAGAACTTATAAAATATAAAAATAAACATTTTTCTGTCAAAGGAGCAGATGATTTCTTTATCAACATTAAAAAAGTATTCAATATTCGTAGCACATACTAACATTAAATGTTATTCAATGAATAATCGAATATAAGTTAATTCGAATATAAAAATGGATTCTTAATTAAATGTTCTAAAATAATTTGTTTCCGTGGAACTTTTATTATACAGATTCTAAAATGTCTGTGCCATGAGAACACTATTCAAGTCTTCTTCTTGTAGGTGTAACACTTTTTCCTATAAAAATTCAACAGAAACAGATACTTTTTTATATGAAATATACAAGAACAAAATTTTTTTAAAAACGAAAAGAAACTATTAGTTTCGATCTTTAATTTAAATCTTAAAAGTTTTATATCTAAAGTGACTCGTTGTCCGTTTCTTTTTTAATTAACTACAGCATAAATTATTTAAAAAGTTTGAAGGTAAATATATTTAATTCATGAAGGAAACATGCAAAAGCATTTTCATTAATTTTAAAATTTTTTTCAGTCAAAGTTTCATTAAATATGATAATGTAAATTAACTCGTTCTTCTTTTATTATGTATCATAAATTACATTATTCTAAATCCTCTGAATCCCTAAATCCATCTTGTATAGACGTATCACGGTATAGTATAGTCTACAGTATATAATAGCGTACACAATGACTATCACTCTTTAGAAGAAAAGCTCTACTAAATTAAAAAAAAAAAACAAAGAGAAACCAAAAATAGATAAATGTAATAGTGCTACTGACAAGTACGTATAAGTCGATCACCTTGTTAATATTGTAGGTTCAAAGCGAATTCTTTTCTCCGAAGCCTATCACACTTTTCATCGAGACAATTATACTATGAACACAATATAATTATGTTAGTATATCGAAATTTATAATTGGTATATCGGAACATGTTAATTGATAATGCTTTTTAATAGTACGGTTCTTTTATTGACGCACGAATAACAAACACACTATACGCATTCAATTTGTAAGAACATCAATTCAAATTGAGCAATTTCGATTACTTCTCCAATCTAATATTCATTGTTTTTTTATTATATATAAATACTCTTATATTTCATAGATATATAAGAGGATAAGTATTCATTTATTGATGTTTTTGCGTCAAACACAAACATAGTATTGAAAATCTTTCTTTTTTTTTCTTTACCCTTCCATTATTTATAGTTGTATTATAGAAATTAATGGATGTTTATGCACATGGGACACTTTAAAAAATGTAAATAAGATATCTGAAATATAAGAATATAATGCATAATAAAATATATCGAAAGTATTAGTATGATCATCATTTAATTATGAAGTTGTAAATGATTTTAAGTAATACATAGTAGCTTTAATTCTAAATGTTAAATTTTTATTAAAATCAGTTTATAATTCGTTATAAATTTATACTTATATTATTTGATAAGTGCATCTTTATTATCTATTGTCTAATCGTTTCTTGATAAATTTACTCTTTAAAATTTTGATGTCATAGTATTAAAATTAAAATTCTTTTTCAAAATTATATTTCATCTCAAAGCAATAATTTATTTATCTCTTATAATTATATCTATTCATTAATTCTTTACTAATGGAGTCGAGTCTTTACGTGTTCTCATTCCTACAATTAATAAGGTTAAAAAATTAATATTGTTAGTAAATATCGATAACATATTAAACCTTTAAATATGAGAAATATATGAGATATAGTAGCTACACTCATATATGTCTTCAACAAAATACATTGAATATAGAAAATATATAAGATCATAAAAATAATATATATAAAAATATATAGAAAACATTAAGAAAAATTAACATATAGTTTAATTCTTTTAGAAACGCTTACGTTTTACTACAGCTTTATTATTAGCATTTTATAGAGTATATATTAGTTTAAATATTCGCAAACATCTAATGATAATCCTTATATTAATTTATGATGATTTATTTATATTGATTTTTAAAATGATTTCTTATGACAAGTCTTTCGATTATATTATATTTATTATTAACTATATAGTTATTTTTATAATGTAGTATAATATTCATGCGAGAATAGAAGAATAAACAACATTTAAAATAAATACTTGAGATAATTTATCAAAACTTTTTGCAATTTGATACTCTATAGAAGTACTTTATTTTAATGTTCCGACATTTTATTATATCTAACTGCATTTCCTACAGTTCATCAAGAAGAACTCAATTCAACTTAAAAACCAGTCGAGTTATGTACGAAAAACATCTCGTTACTTGCTACTCCTTGAAAGACATAAAATTCAATTTTCTAGAAAGGAATGGAAGTTGAGCTCTTCCCACTAAACCATTTAAATTCTAGCTATTGCGTCTGTTATTACTGCACTTGCTAATGAATTTCAAAGATGTTAACCCCCATTATTTTGTTCTCTTTAGTACATTAATTAAAAACTTCTTGATTAATTCACATCACTGTTCTGAATAGTTTTAATATTGGAATAATCCAACATTAATATATTATCACTTTCTACATAAAGAAAAAAAAATTATCGTGGGATAAGTGAATAGTAAATATAAATATTATACAGCTTATCTCAAAATAGATAGTACAAGTGAAGTGAAAAAACAAGTCGAAAAGAGAAAGTAAAATTTTTTCATTAAAGTCTTCGTTTTCGAGAAAATCGAGTTAATTTAATAAATTTATCAAGTATACTTGAATTTATATAATTCCGCACTGGAAAGATGCGAATAATCAACACAAAAATATTCTATGCAAAAATAAGAATATAGAATAAAATTTGTTCGTTTAAATCATGATTTTGAAAAAAATAGATTTTGAATATGTTTCGTTGAAAATTACCTTGGCACACATGCATTCAATAAATTTTTAAACTCGATTTTCTCGAAAACAAGGAATTTAAAGAAAAATTTTATTTTACATTTTTATTTATCTTTGTACGTACAATTATTCTTTTCTATCAGGTCTAGATTTGGACAAAGTATACTCGATAAGTATACTCAATAAATTTTCAAATTTTAATTTTCTCGAAAACAAAAACTTTAGTGAAAAAAATTTGCTCTTTCTTTTCGATTTTTTACGTGAAATCAGTTTCTACTCGGTTGTATCACTCATCCTGAGATATCTTGTATAATTTAATCATTTTAACGTTTAACTCTTTCATTTTGAAATAATAGATTTAATTTTGCAGTATTCTTTTTGTTTTGAATATGTTACTAACCATACGACAAAAACCAATCAAAGACTTGAAGTTGGAAACTGCGACACATGTTTCATTAAGAAATATTTGAAAAAAGAACATCATTTTGAAATCTCTGAAGTTTTATTTGAGACTTCTTTTCTATAGCTAATAATTTAGGAGATAATTGTGTAGGACATTTCAAATAGGACATCCTGTATGTCCGAGTAGATATGAAGAATATATTAATTCCATTGGTATGGAAAGTAAGATATTTTTTACTGAAAAAGTATTGTATATAAAATATAGGAATCAAAAAATTCAATATTTAGGTGCTTTACGACAAGCTGTAAAACAATTTTTTTATACATTATCAATATATAGATAAATTATATTGCTTTATGTGCAATTAATTTAATGCTATTTATGACGTCAATGCATCCTTGGATATCTGACAGAACAAAATTCTATGCACAAACTTTCAAGAATTTGATTTAAAATTTTGTTGGGTTTCGTCTTGCTTAGCCCAATGTTTCCGTTATCTTTGTCGATATAGAAAAATATATCAAAACAAAGTTATTTAATTTCAAACGATAAATATTTGGTTCATGATTTTTTCAACAACAAAAATTATTTCTTTTCTCGGGATCTTAAGATTATTTTTCAAATAGTAATGATTAGGACGCAGATTTTATGCATTTGAAAATTTTAAAAAAAAATTGTTTTATCTACTATATATATTGTAATATACACTTTCTAATATTTTATATACATATTTTTGTATATTGTATACATTGTTATACACGTTATGTACATTTTTGCTCTCTCAATTTTTCCTAAATAAATAAAAACCGCATCCTAGTGACGATTTTTCTTTCCATACTATTGAAAGAAATGTTCGATGTAATTCTGAAGATCATACACGCGATCATAGCTGAAGAAATGCCAGTGTATGCATACAGAATTTTCTTTTACATATTTTCTGGATACCTCATAGTACCTGTATTTTATTTTTTATGAAAAAAATTTGCTAATAGATTCTTGCACAAAGAACTATACAGCAGTGGTTGGAAAAAATTTCATTGAATGTATTTTATACATGATGAATAGCATATCCATCATTTCAACATTTCTTGTAAAATAAACATTTAAAACAGAAAAAAGAAAATCGTCAACTGATCATTATTCTTTAAATTACCATAATATTTTATACCTTTAGATAACAAGTTATCTAAAGATAGATACATCATATGTTTGAACACATGTTTGAAATTTTGTTTCGACTAATTAATAAAAAGAAAAATTAAAAATATGGTGCCGTGACTTCGAAAATTCAAAAAAAAAAAAATAATTTTGCTAAGAAACTATGCACCACAATATTTGTCTTCCGAAATAAAATAATTTCGTTTTAGAATTTAATTAAAAAATTCATCATTGTTTTAATTGTCTCCTAAATGAAAATTTATAACATAAAAATACTTCCAATAGATATTAGATTCTATCTGAAATCACTAAAATAAAATATAATAATTGTAAGCTAAATAAATACTATGTATTATTATTTTTATTATTACATAACAGTACATAATATTATATGATAATATAAAAATACATTATAAAAATACATAGTTGCATTACATTAATAGTCATATTAATCATACAACTACAATTTCAGGGCACTTTATTTTAGATTTAATAATTTATATGAAATTTATAAGTTGATAATTGTTAATAATTATCTGACAAAAAAATACATAAAATAAAAGATAAAATAATTAATTCAATCGAGATAAGTTCTCAAAATTTCGAGTAAAAAATAATAATTTTGTTAGAGTACAATTTTGAACGTTTACATACTTCCTTGGTATAAAATTCTTTCAATTTTGTATTATTATGGAAATAGCTTTTCCAGTAACCAGCAAATTTTGTTTGCATTTAGTAATTATTTTATTCATTCGTATTACGGTCTTTAATAACAATCATGTTTTAACAATACGTCTAATACGTATTATTAATGCATATTTACTTAAATAGAATATTAAATAGAATATGAAAAAAGTATATAGGAATGTACAAAAAGAAGTATTGAAGTATTGATGAAAAATACTAATATCTTAGCAAATATAGTTTTATATATTATAATATAGTTTTATATATTATAATATAGTTTTATATACTGTTGAGAATATTACGTTTTGCGATCGCAAACAGAATTATGCCCCTTATGTTATTTTTACGAATAATTATCTATTAAATTTTTCAAAAACAAAAAGAATCCTTTATTTTAATTATTCAAAACATATTTTGATAAATTATTAAGAACGTTGTTCTCTCTCTCTCTCTCTCTCTCTTTCTCACTCTCGTTTGTCTAATGTCTAAATTAAACATTTACATCGCTTATAAATTCATCCATCATCGTGCATTCACGAATTTTTTAAATTTTTATATATGAATTTTTACGCAATTTCACAATAATATTCATTTTCCAATATAATTTTTCTTAATTCTTCATCTTTTTACAATTTTTTAATATACTTGTCATTCTGGAGAATTTATATTAATAAATTTTCAAGCATTTTAATATTTCAAAGCACATAAATTTTAATTTATTTATATTTTATTAATTAACAATTTTATCAATTGTATAAAGCTTATTAAAATTTTATTCTTTATTATTACAACAATGTATAGTAAAATATAATATATAAAATTAACACAATTGAATTTATTGGATATATAAAATTGTGAAGCTATCGTGTCAAAAACTCTTTGCAATCCTATTAAACGTAAACAGCTTGAATCAAAAAAGGAAGCCACACACAAAATAAAAATAAAGAAAGTCGTATTCGTGCTAATTTTGCCTTAAAAATGCAGATTAATATCACTTTACACACGGATATCTTTCTCTGTTCTCCTTTCACAATACCTTGAAAAGTAGGTTATAAAGTCTATGCTATGTATACATGATGGAACCAGAGAGTAGGGAAAAAATAAATCATTAAGACAAACGTGAAAGAAAAATGTAAATGTACAGCTCTCATATTTATATACCACATCATAAAAGTAAGAAAATCGATATTAGTTTTTAGGCTACTAGTTGTCCTATCTTGTCTCCCTTGATTCATCAGACCTTGAATTTTGTGCTATTTTTTTTCGACTGGATGCCAATTGAAGCATCCTCTGAATTTCTCGATACATTGTTCATAATGTTCGTCAACATCTCTTTTTTCTATTCCACCATCGTACTGGAAACTATCTTCTGGCCACAAAAATAGTTCTATACTGAGATCAAAAACTGTGCACAATGTCATATTAATGCCATTTATACACTCTAGAAAAGATGATGCTCTTACTGGTATGCATGACTCAAAGCAATATCTTGTCTTACGTGTATCATATTTGTGCTCAATATTATGTCAAAAAAACGTTGAAATAGTGAAATGAAATTTCCATATTTTTACATGCAAAAGTTTTATATATCATTATTTAAATTTCTATCTATGCAATTTCAAGCTTATATCCAACAAATATGAAATCTCAATACAAAATATTCTTTTCACTTTCTTCTATATTTGTAGAGAATTTCTACTAAAAATTTAAAATTTCAATAGATGTTAATATTAACTTATTGTTAGTATGCAGCCGGATGTATTAAATTACCTCAAGCTCCGATATAAACTTCTGTCATTAAAAAAAAGTAAGCACAGCTTATAAAGAAGAATTTCAATCATTTCTTAATAAAAACGTAATGAGTAAAAATTGTATACGTTTTATAATTCAACAATTCTTTCGACTTTATCAACTTTGTTTTCATAACAATATGAGATGATAAAGTTTATGATATCTATTATATTATTGGAGTTAATATTGATAAATATGCAGAAAAAGATTAATTTTCATCGATTTCAATGGAGTTGAAATATGTTATCGAAGATACAATTCTACACAATTTTTGTCTGTAGATGTTATCAATACCTGGCCTTAGTCTTCTAGATGATGGCAAAAGACTACCGACACCATTATACTGAACTCTGAGTGAACCTATCAATATATGATACTTTATAAACTTTTACGAAACTTATTTGACTTTGTTTATATTAATATAACAAGAAAAATTTTTTAAAAATGACATTCACACTTCACTGACTTTAAAAAAAACTCTAAAAGGCAACTTAAAAGAATTGTTCTTATATATGTATCGATTTGGTACATTCCAAGTTAGAATAAGGTTCTAAGAAAATCGCCATCTTTCATGTTACTAAATCTACTATGACTGGACTATTTAAATAGAATCATCTAAATAATTCCATTCTTTTTAGTGACATAGATAAATTTTGTTAATAAAAATTATTCAATACAGAGGGAGCAATGATTTTTTTGCAGATGGAAAGATTTCGAAGATTTCGAAGATTTCTACTTTTTCGAATGTAATGTAATATAACGATATTTTATATGCAATGTAAATGTAAATAACTTTTTTTAAATATAATAATATTTTTTTCTTATTCATTCGCTGCAACTCAACATTCTCTATAAAAAAAATGTATTAATTTATGTATATATGTCGAAAAACTGTTAGCTTCAGAGATATCTTAACTTTAATTCTATAAAATCTATGCTCAAACGACAGAAATAATATGAACACAAGAATACTATCCATGTCTTTCATATGATAAATTTTCTATTTAAATGTATACTAGATATAGATACGTAAAAGATTAACAAAAACCCTTATGCAAAGTGATTCTTTCTACAATATAATATAATATCAAAAAGCTCATCAATAACTTTTGGTTATTGACTTACAATCAGATAAGTTCCCGGTTGGTCGGCAACACTCCTACTGAATTAAAAATTGAGTTCCTCTGTTTCCTTCATTCAGACATAAATTGAAACATAAAAATGTCATAGGCTTCCAACAATTAATACTGATGCATACGTTGCTACGGACGCACATTAATAGGCATATAGAATTTCTATGTAACGGCTTTTTGCATTTTGTCGGAAATTAAAATCGAGCGACGGTAATATGTATAGGGAGAAGTTGTTTAACATTGTATTCCCGAGAACATGTTTCAATCCCATTGAAATTGGTAAGAATTATCGGTGTCTGCATAATTGCCTTAATATTTTTTTTAAACTCACTATTAGAATTTGTGAGATGTGGTTTCCAAAATCTGGATGCTAATATTCAGATGATATGTAATTTAGTATATGTATTTATCTACTAGATTTTATGTAGAGAATACCATTTAATTTATATATTTTCATTTTTTTTTATATCTTAATAATAAATTACGTTATTAAACACCATATTTCTAAGAATATATTACTGTCTGATCAATTCTTGTGTCTAACTCGTATCATTTATCAAACTATATTTCGTTTCCTATACTTAGAGAAAAATTCATAATTAAAATGACTCTATTCCAGTTCAATAATAGCACGCCGAGACTAAGAAAATAATTAAAGACATAACACCAGTCATTGAAAAATGTTTAGGACAGTCAAAGAAATCAGAATTACATATACAGGGTGATTCACTTAAATTGAACATCTAAGTTATTTCCGTTATTATGGAAGGTAGGAAAAAACGAGAAATTGTTATTTAAATGGTTTCGAAGTATCTGATGGTAACAAATAATACCAAGGTCATTTTAATGATTTTTTCAAGGCCGTCGACATTTTTCGCACATTAACGTTTATTTTTTATAGTGCGATGTTGTTGTGTGCATCAAGACAAGTTCAATGACCTATAATTTTAATTGTCAAGGTCATCTTACGATCATGATATTATAGGTCATTGAACTCATTTTAATGGACACAATAACATCGCACTATAAAAAATAAACGTTAATGCGCAAAAAATGTCGACGACCTTGAAAAAAATCATTAAAATGATCTTGGTAGAACGATTATTTGTTACTATCAGATACAGGCTTCGAAACCATTTAAATTTCACCGAAACAATTTCTCATTTTTTCCTACCTTTCATAATAACGGAAATAACTTAGATGTTCAATTTAAGTGAATTACTCTGTATATATACACTTATAAACATGTATATACTATATATATATTGTGTGTGTGTATTAAATTGTTATATTATGCAATATTGTTATTGCAAATAACAATAAAGTCTTATATTTTAGTAACTTTAAAATCATAAAGCATTCAACAATTTATGCGCATTGTTCGGTTAAGAAATCTCAATCTTTCAGTAGTTTAACATTAATTTTCTTAAGAAAATAAAACTTTGCTCTTTTAAAAAGCGCGACATCCAGATATATGCTTTTTCAATTATTTTTCTTTGAAAATGAATTTTCCCAGACAAAATATTAACAGAAAGATTCATCGTGTTTAACAAAAAAGCTATTTATTAAAAGATTTATTATAACCAATGGTATAAATAGTAACAAATCGATAGACTAATCGAGCTTGGAGAACACAGAATTAAAACAGATACACATTACGAAGCACGTCAATAGACATCCTCAAAAATCAATTACACTCGCCATGCTTCAATCAACGGCCCTTATAAATCGGCGTACCAATTATACGAACAATGCCTGAACATTCGCTAATAATTGATTATATACTTTTATAAATTTATAATTTTAATAGATCTTTTGAGATAAATAAAATTATTATGTAAATACATTTAAAAATTTTAGATAAAATATATAGAAAAAATGTATAGAAAATTTCTTTTTAGTACAGTGAGAAGAATGATAACGTTTTAAAAATGTTTGATCACTGGGCGATGTTGACTAGTATAAAAAAAGAAATTACCAAGAAAAGAAATTATCCAAGTAAGTTATCGATATTAATGATATAGAGAAACCAAATTATTATAATAAATTTTAATCAGATTTCTTGGGAGAAATTTGTATCAAGAATAATATACAGCGATGTATCCAAACTTTTACCTCATTACATTGATAATACTTAATGCAACAGAAAAATATAACAACAATCACATAATAAGTGTTGCATTGATAATATTTAATATAACAAAGATGTGATAATAATCGAGAACGTTTTTTCAAGGTTGTTCAATATTTGGCTGTATTTATAACTGTAAAAGATGCTTTTATGTACTGAAACATTAAAAAGAAGATATTTGCATTAAAGAAATTGAAACAAAAATATCATGAGTGTGATTTCTGATAGCGGACAAGTGGTAAATAGTTCAAAAGAAATAAAACTGAAAAGATGCAAGTAAATATATTTGTTGATTTCTTTATAAGTATATTTGTTGTAACTATATTTGTTGTAAATATATCTTGAATTTCAAGGAAAAAGATATAACGAATATAACATTTTATTACAAATTATATGAAATTTCACTACTAAATTATTACATATCTATATTTTCTTGATTTAAGAAGAAAACTTACAAACTTATTTTCTTTTACTTGTATTTGTATTTATGTTTTTCTAAGAAAAAAAAATAAGAAAATTCAAGAAATAAAATTATTAAATGAAAAACAAAAGAGTTAAACTTTAAACTAAAAGCGCTACTATTGCGATACTACTAAAAAAAGAGGTATTTTTTGGACAAAATGAAAAATTGTTATG
Source organism: Tetragonisca angustula (assembly GCA_036937485.2). NCBI lineage: Eukaryota > Metazoa > Arthropoda > Insecta > Hymenoptera > Apidae > Tetragonisca > Tetragonisca angustula. The sequence goes on from JAWNGG020000201.1 coordinate 378,116, forward strand.
CTCATAAATGTTGTAGGTGCTGACGTCACGGCCAAGATCCATTCTCGAAGCACCTCGTCTGTGCCCGAAGAAAAAAGAGTATGGATGATCTCGTTAGTGCGCGAATCAGTTGTAACGTGACCATAGAGTCGCATCGCGTAGTAGAATGCTATTAAGTAGATTATTTATTACTCGTTATATCAATTTTAATCTCATCTGTATTATCCTCACACAAAATTTTTCAATTTTACACAAACAACATATGTAACATAATTACGATGATGAAAGTCTACAAAATAGCCATTGTATAAAAATGTTACACCCATAACTTGTAAAAGTTATATTTCAAAAAATAAACGCTCAAATAATTGACTAAGACTTGAATATTAAATTTTCATTAATTAACTTTATCGATTAAAATTATAATTTATCTGTTCTATTAAATTATAATTAATTAAATTACAATTATAATTAATTTGTTCAATTAAAATTGTAAAATTTCAAATGTGCGCTTTTTAAATGCATAAGTCAACAAATATTTCGTTTTGAGACGTAATTTTCGGTTGAATACTTCGACTTTCCAACGTTGCATCTCCCAAAATATGCTGCATTATGCTCAAGAACTTAAGACTTGTGCGAATTTCGCCTACTTAAAAGCGAACTTCTTAAAGTGAGAATATTAACGCTAAATTGATGCATCAAATTAACAACTAAATTGCGACATAAATTACATGATAAAATATAGGAACATATCCTATAAATTGATTATCGCCATCTCCTAATACAATGTGTTATGTTCTCTTAGCTTTCTTTCCGAAAAATATGACATAATGTGCATTAGACAAAATATATATTACATAAAATTAATAGGTAAAAAATAGTATTATTTTCAAAAATAAAATATAGAATAGTTATGGTATGCATTGAATAAAAAAATAATATTTCATAATCATTTGAATTACTATCACTTAAGAACAAATTTTGCAATATTTATACAATAACAAAGTAAAATTTTGAAGAAGTTTCGTTTCGTTTCAATTTGTGGTAAATTTCAACTTTTCACTGTAAGAATAAATGGTTCACAGAAACTTTAAATTTTCATTAAAATTAACTCTTTCGCTGTTTAATTCGTACGACGTACGGGTAGGCGCATGACCTCATGACCTCGCTATTTAGTTTGTACGTCATACGGGTATAATGAGTGAGCAGCTCGTTTTATTTATATTATCTGCTTTATTCGGTCATTTCATTAGGTTATTCATTAGATGTTTGTACAACTCAGAAATAAGGATCCAAAAAAATAGGATTGGTCGTTGGTCTCTGCATATCGTGTTTTAAAATTTATTATACACGAACAAACTGTTAAAATATTTTTAAAAATATATCTCTATGTTCTATCACAATCACAAATCACAAATATCATATTTCTATCATATTTTAACTAATTACATTTTTTAAGCATTTTTCATAATTTTACTGGACAGTGAAAGGGTTAAAAAACAATTTTTATTCCAATTGACAGTTCCATTATATTCTAAAATCACACGAAAGTGTAACTGAACGAAAAAAATCTACTACTTATCTCTATTTTCTATGATTATTTTCAAAACTATCTTTTCATTAACACTATTTTATCGATAAAAACCTTTCTGTCATACGCAAACAGTTCTAAATTTTCTCTAAAATTGAACTCCAGATGAAAAAATCATATTCTACATTTTTATAACTACTAGAATCGTTGAATTTTTAGCTTTCCTATAATTATGAATTTTAACGAAAGTTAGATAAAAATGAAATAATATGTCAAAATATAAAATTACTATTATTAAAAGATTTCTAATCTGAATGAGGAATCATTTTTCTCTGTTAACAGGATTTTTCTTTATTAATTGTTCCGAAAATCATTAAAAATAGTGTGCAAAAAAGTAAGTGTTAATCTATTTTTGTATAAGAAAGCATACGATATTTCGATACAGGGTATACAACTGTATCTTTTTCTTAAATAAAATTTTAAAAAAATGTTAGAGAAAAAAGATGAATAATTCAATATATGGACTATATTATTGACATCCATATCTTTTTCAATAACGCATGCTTATGTTACAGTTGTATTATTTTTTTAAATAGAACTTTTTTTGCACACCGACATCAAATCCTTATATCATTCTATGTAGAAAAATATTAAAACTAATGTGGCCGAAAAATTATTAGTTTAAAACTTATTTTGTGGAAAACAAACAAAGATATAACGTACCAGTCTTGAGTTTATTTTCCTTGTTTTTCATACGACAAGTTTTACAAAAATTTATAATTAAAATATTTTTAATTAAAATTTAAAAATTTTTAATTTACAATTAAATTATTTTAGATTTATCAATCTTCGACCACATTAATATCTTCTTAAAACAGAGTTTTAAACAGTTTTCTCATATATTATTGCACTTGTACAAAAAATGAAGTATTTAAATATTGTGAAATTTATCTTTTTCTAATTTAAACTAAAAAAAAGATATAGCTTGTCATAATTTATTTCATATCCTCCCGCTCAAAACTCTTAAGAAAAATACTATACTTATACAATATAATAAAAATTTGAAAATTTGTTCCTCACTGCAACAATGATCGAACACTCTCTTTTAAATGGTGGGATATAATGCTTCACAACAAAAAAAAAAAGTATTTTTCTGCGACAGGTATGAAGTTAAGTTATCATCGACTAAAACATTCCTCACGAGAACAACTTTTGGTCTCTGATGATATATGTATGTATACAGGGAACAGAATAGCCATCGCATGATCCAATTTGAATAATTTGAATAACTTGACACGAATGATTACACGGCTTACGATTCTTTTTCTGGAATGATGGCAGCAATCCGAAAGCGAATCAATATTGTCAGAATATGAAACGATTTATTTTGGGATCGAAAATATTATACGATTTCAGTTATATACTTCTAAATTTCTAGAAATAAATTCCAACCTCGTACATCCCATATCTAATAACATTAATTAACTCACAATAATTACACAAAATAATTAAATGCTAATCGTAAAAATATTTTATATCATATTGAATACTTATTACTGCTTATTAAGTTTGTAAAAGATGTATTAACACATTTATTGTACATATCTTGATAATAACAATTCGGATATCTTCAGTCCATCTAGTATAAATATACTCATGCGAAACTGTTATGCAAAATTCTACTATATGTGGACTATAATAGATTAGTTCCAAAAACTATAATTTTACAAAAATATATAAATAAATAAAACCATAATTCTATAAAAAAATTATTTTTTAACATTGTGAAAGGATACTTGAGTTTTAGACCATCGATCTAAATCAAGTCAGAATATTCAACTGATCATGAGTAATCAAGAATTGTTTGTCGACATAACATAGGAAATGTTTATCCAGAAAGAAATAGAATTCCTAAATATTATATAACCAGGTGCCAAAACCACAAATTAGATTTTTTTATAGCGATATAAACAAATAATATACGTAAATATATACAATATAAATAGATAACATGCATAAAATTAATTAGCTTTACAAATAATAAAAAATTATAAATAAAATTTCAATTAAAGTTTTCAAAAATTCTTTTTATCAACGAAGACCCGATTATTTTTTAAAATAGTCATATATCAAAAAACTATTATATTTGTTTACATTATATTTTTTATTTATATTTTTAAGAGATACATTATTTTCTGAATAATATCGTTTATATAGTTTATATAGTCTGTATCTATTGCAAATTAAATAATATTAGATAAATGTAATTACATATGTATTGTAGATATGGATATAGATCGAATAGACATGTAGATATTATTTTATTAATTTTCCTTTTAAACATTATTCAGTGTCATAATATGCGATCCGTATCTTCTAGTAATATTCTAATAGTATTACAGGACAAGATGAGAAGTGGAATTATTATTACAAAAGCTTGCTGATATATACAGTTATAGCAATCATTATGAATCTAGCTTACTTACATGTAAGTAACTGGTTTGTTACATCAATGAATATATTCTCCGTAGTAACCAATGCAACATTCTATTTTCGAATTAGGACATCAACTGTTTTAATTACTAATCCAGATTAGAACGTCAGCAACAGAATAATGCAGAAAACATGGACACTATTACAGGAATATTAATAAATTGAAAATTGTATCCTGTATTTTATTCGCTAATAAAAAATGAAAGAGAAAGGAAAATTGTTGTATATTTTTTGTCGAAGTGAAATCCTCGAGTATAAAAACGTTTTTCTTCTCTACATGGGACATATTTACGGTAAATGATACAAAATATCAGATATTCGAAATTGTAAATTTAAAAAGCACTTCGATTTATTACACATATTTTCCTGCGAGAAAAGTTCACGCATAATTATTTGTTAATGCCATAATTATTGCTAATATGCATACTCATATTACATATATCGTTTACCACTATCACTTATTACTCTATTAATTAACATTCATATACTTTTTGCTAAATACAATATAAATATATTCTTCTAAAAAAAGTTACTTTTTTATTTTCAACATGATTTAATTATATAACCATTGCATTAGATTATATTTTTTAAAATAAAAGAAATAGGCTCAAATAGATTTCTTTCACCAGTAAATTATCGAGGATATATATATGACGTTTGAGAAATATAAAGTGAAAGAAATGTTAAGATAAAATATAGTATTAAAGCCATGAAAAATATGAATTTTTACATTATCAAGATTATGCTTTCACAACAAACTTTTAGCATTCTTATATAACGTTATCTTTTGCCATAAAAACATTTGTAAAAAGGAATACGATGCAACGAATCGAGTTGCTGATTTCTGCATAGACACCCAGTGAATGATATAACCAGGATATTGATCAGAATAAGGAATGCAGGTCGGTATATAATACGCCATCTACACGAAGAAAATTTAACTTTCTAATACTATGTGCAATAAGTTTTCGTAAGTAAAATCAAAACTACCGGAACAATTCAAATATTATTTCAAAATATTCATATTCTAAGATTAATAAAAAATACATTTATTTATTAGCTTTTATGACTTTATTTATTAGTCTTAGAATATGAATATTTCAAAATAAATAAAAAAATACCGTACTATAATAACAACTAATATCTACATAAAAGTAATGTGTTATTTTTTAAAATATATTGTTTTTAAAAATTTTTTGGTCCGCATGGGACATTAAAGAATAAATGCATAAAATATGTCTATGCTTTATTCATTTACTATTGAGTACCACTTGCATGAAATTTATTTCTATTTATTTAAAGATATATCAGTTTTATTATCTGCATCCACTGTTACTCAATCATACAACGTACAATGCATACAACCTATCATTATATTATACTTTCATAATTTACATTTCTTACAAAGCTTAAACTTATTTATCTCTAACATAAAGAATATCGATATTTAATTTTCAATCAAAAGATTTCTAAACACTAAAATTCACACAAGAATTTTTTGTATTTCTTAGTCTTTTTCCACTACCTCTTATTTGAAAATATTTAAAATATTTAAAAATCTTTTTTCTTTTCGTAAACAAAATTCGTCGTATTTAAAAATTAATTCGTTATCAATATTGTAAACATTTTACTTGGTTCTTTTTTTATAAAATTTCCTACATAATTTCTTTAAAAATGAAACGTTTAAACATCCATTTAATTCGGGCAAACTTTAAAAAATGAATCAAAAGATTAATCATTAACTGAATATCATAGCGACAATGAATTTCATAAAAACAATGAAAAATCAATATATAGATAAAATGTTCAAAATGCAAATCACAAAAAATTTATTGAAAAAGCAATAAAATATCTTAATAAAAATTTATTTAAAATATTTATATTCATAATTATATTCACTTAAAACTTTTTTACACAGAATAATAATAGAAAAAAATATATAAGATTTTATTTGAAAATACTATACAACTACATATTATATAAGTACAATATGTGCCATCAAAATAACATGATATAGAATTCGGATCTTTTTAAATCATTAATTAATAAACATTATAATTTTCATTAATAAATATAATTATTCGCAAACTTTTTTATTTGAAAAGAAAATTAATATTTTGTTTAAAGGAATGACAAATTTTTTAACATATAAGAAAAATACCTATATACAGGACGTATCAAAACACACGAGCAATTTTATGGTGAATTCAGTACACTAAAATGAAAGTTCATACAATGATATGATCCCGATATGTTTATTTTTAGTAGAATTTTTGTTTTCTGAATAATTCTTTTGATGAACTAAGTTTTTCATTTTAAATGTTTATAAATAAACATATTTTTGGCGGTTGTTAAATTCGAACGGCTGCATCTTAAAAATAAGGTCATGTCAGGTATATATTTATATGAAGTTCTTTTCTTATTTTATGTGCTGAATTTTCCAGTTTAGTACATACATAGTACAGTCTGTATATACAAAAAATAGACGAAAGAAAATTTTTGAAAAGTATTTCTAGATTGTTTCTCATCTAATATTTTCTTTTTCATTCTTATTTTTTTATAATCGCAGTTAGAAGGAAATATAACGTTCGTGCGGTTTCTAATATTTCATAAATCGACACAAATCAACTGACGAAAAATATGTCTCCCGTGCTCCATGATGTATTTTATTCATGCAATCGATCTTTCGTAAAACATCATTTTCATAATATTACTGATGAACTGACAACAAAGATTGATGTGGTAACGTTCACGAAAGATAGAATAAGAAAAGGAGCCAATAAATCATTAATCGACTTTTGATATATCGTCACCCAAGCAGCATTTAAACGAAACCTCATACGTAACCTATCAAATTGCGGATGTTCATACAAGTATATTATATTAAATTAAAGTATAATATATTATATATATCATATTAAATTAAAGTGAAAAATCGTTTCAACCTGTATATATCGTGTTAAGATCTAGAAATATTTATTCTGATTATTTTATGTAACGTATTTTGTAGATTACGAATATTTTTGCAAATTTTCATAAATATATAAACATTCATATTGTTCATAAATACATGTTTTAACACGAAAATTTCGAATCGACGAAAAAGGACTATTAAAGAAAGAGAGATTATTAAAAAAAACGAGTAATATAATAATTTATTGCCAAATATATATGATTTTTATTAAAATCACAATGCAAGTAAAAGTTAATTTACTTTTTTTTTAACTAAAAAGTATTACATTTTAAAGAATACACGTTATTTCACACTGAATTTATAGCACACATTTATTCTTTTAACATATCTTATTAATGGCAAGTATATTGTATAATTATATACATATAAAATATTATCAATATATATATTTTTTACTTCAAAATGTAATCATGTGAAGAAATTAAAAAATCTATGTACATATATAAGTATATAATTACGTTACCGTTCGTAAATATTTAGAAATTTAAATTATTTTGTTGTCATTTTCTTATGAAATTAACAGTTATATTTACTTTTACTAAATTTTAATTGTTTACTAAAAAATCTACATATAGCATATTAAATACATTTTCATTCTACTAGTATCTATCATACAAGTATCTATCAATTTCGAATATTACTTGAATTAATTACGATAATTGCGAGAAATATTTTTTCAATGTAATCTTGCTTAGAACTGCTGAGAATTAAACTATTTCAGAATAAAAAAATCTTTTAAAGAAACTACTCTATTTGTTCCGTTTAACACTTATGTATATGTCTCAATTTTATTATTGTATTTTTTTTTTAAATTAATTTGATATACAGAGAGTCTCATTTTAATCCACGCAATTATTTTCACAACTATTATTCGAAAAAATGTTTGAAATAAAACTTGTTCTCTATTGAGGAAAACATCTTACGATGATCACCGAATTTGTCTGTAAGTGGAAGGGTTTCCAAGATCTTAAGATCTATTTTCTAAAATAGAATCATATATTTTCTTATACGTTAATCAATTAATGAAGTTCTGTATTCTCTATAAAAAAAAAAGTATTAATCCATGTATGTAAAAAAATGATTAGTTTAGGAGATATTTTATAAAATCTATCGTATGAAAGGCATGAATTTTTATATTCGTACTATCATTGTTTTTTCATGCAAATTTTATGAAATTAAAGTTAAAATATCTCTTAAACTAATAATTCTTCGAGATGCATAAGTTAATACTTTTTTTATAGAGAATGTCAAGTTGCATCGATTAATACATAAAAAATATATGTATTATATTTCAAAAAATATATTTCAAAAAATTAAGATGACTTTGAAATCTAGGACAAATCTAGGAGAAATGTGTTCCTCGAAAGAGAACAAAATTTTTTTACATTTTTTCGAATCAAACAGTTGCGTAGATAAATTAAAAAACATCAATAATAAAGAATCAAACAAAGCAAGTAGTACACACGTATGTACATACACAGGTTCATTTAAATGAAGCCACTTAATATTTTTTCGAATTCTGATGATGCAAAAAATATTTTTTGCCTAACAAGAATGATATTGAAAGGCCAATAACTGATAAGAATATTTCTTTTTATTTTTTTCGGGATTTTCAAGGTCATTGGTATTTTTTTCATAGAACTTTGTATTTTTTTATTGCATCGTAGAATAGCTAGTAAAAAAAATACGTTCAGATACAAAGAATATGACCTTGAAAATTTAAGTTTTACATATCAACTAACTTTTATTCAGATCATAAACCTTGGGCAAGACGCAACCATCGAGAGCCTTATAATAAATGTAAATAAAGATATTTGTTATTTATTACATCGTCAATGAATCCATTAGTGTGTCAAAATTTGTAAGTATTCCATGATGAAATATTCAACGCAAGAAAAGATCGGCACGATATTCATTTATAGTAAAAGGGACCAGGGTTTGAGAGAAACCGTCCGAGTATACAAAGATATATTTCCTAATCTTGTACATTCGACAATGTATTGCTTCTCTCAAATTCTGGCCACTTTTACCATAAATGAATATCATTTCGATCTTTTCTTGCATTGAGTATTCCATTATGGATTACTGACAAATTTCGATACACTGATTTCAAACTGCTAGAAGGGATTATCATTAATGATGTAAATGGTAAACACGTTTATTTACATTTATTATTCGGCTCTTGATTGTCACGTGATCCCGATAAAGGTAAGTTGATACGGAAAACTTACTTGAATTTTCAAGGTCATGTTCTTCACATATCTGAACGTAATAAACTAGCTACATGATACAATAAAAAAATATATATGGTTGTAGGGAAAAAATTACGTTGAAAAAAAAATTCTTAGCAGTTTAGCCTTTCGACACCAAAAAATTTTTTGCATCATCACAATTCGAAAAGATATTTAGATGGCATTATTTAAATAGACCGTGTGAATTTATGTAGAATTTATGGGTACTTACACAGAGAAGTGGTATAGGAAGCACTTCCAGCCAGTGGGACGCTCCAGGAAGTTATAAACTTGACCCTGAAACGTTGCTTTGCCAGCACGCCGATGTTCCTTCACACGGTAACGACCTTCCCACGTGTTACGGTCGCCGCCGGTGTTTGCACCCAACAATAATCGTGGATCCATACCTGAACAGTCATGAAGTTCAAATCAATATTCCAAATGCCGATGAAAGTTCAGAAATTTCAAGATTTTTCATTAAATTTTGATGAAAATAACAAATGATAAAATAAAGAATGGCATTTTGGCGGACATCACATCTATATACTTGATTTTTATTGCCTAAAAATATTAATATAAATAAATAAATGAAAACATCTATTAACACATATCAAAATATTCTACATATAAATCATAATTTGAATGATAATTAAAATAAATATATTTATGCATTATGTTTTTGTGCAAAGAAAAATTAATATTAATTTTGACAAGAATAACTGTATCTTTTAAGTAATTCAAACGAAATCTGTCTGAAATCAATCATATTAACGGGTTATAGTATATAATATATTATGATAGTACAAAATATAGTATATAATATATTATGATAGTACGATTGTTATAGTATATAATATATTATGATAGTACAAAATTACAATTATTAAATTAAAATAGTACAATAATACAATTGTACAATTATTTATAAAACTTCTATAATGGTAGTTCTAATAAGTAATATTTCTTTGATATAACTGTCATTTCAAACATCCCGCCGGCAATGTTAAATTCCACATACAAAACATTTTTTTCTACGGGAAATAATAAACTAAGACAATAAAACGTTAAAGTAAATTTATCCGTCATAAAAATTTATCATTTATCAAATAATTTATACAATGGATACATAAAGATACTTAATATTATTGTCATTTTTACTAAAAAAAAGTTTTATTTAATTCGATAATAAATTATTTAAGAAAATATTGATTAATTTTTATTATTGTTCGTACCGTGTGAGTCTTGATATTCACTTTATATGGGTTACAAACATAATTAATGCTCTCGAGTAATATCTTTAATTAAACTGATTTTTTATTGCAATATCTAAGAGTTTCATCGAAGAATTAATATTTCCATTTCATTTCAGTAATTAAACATTTTAAATTAACAATCAGTATTTTATACGATTAATTTCTATTTCTCAACAAAACAATAATTTTTTCAGGAATATTTCCAAAGATGTTAAACAATTTTTTAACACAATCATTCTGTTATTTCTAACATTTCAAAAATTAAATTGTTTTTAATTTCCTTTCTGTGAACAATCTGATTATTGATTAATACATATATGTATATGTGTATGCAACCAGTATATTTATTGCATTATTTTCAATAAATTTGTGCAATAACATGGGAAAGATAACTATATCCACACAATGACATCTAAAATTTTTAATAAATCATTACAAAAGCAATAACGAAATGTGCAAGTATAGATACAGTATTAGTATTTAGAAGAATATTGATATTTAATAGATTTAATATTTTTTTATGAAATTCATTCAAGATTTTTTACTTTCTGAATTATATATTTTTTTATATATATTTTACATACATTTTATAATTTACACATATTTCTTATTTATTAAAATTTGAAATTTCTATTTAGTTTATTAAAATTATTGAAAATACATAATTTAAAATTGTAAATCAGTAAATATAAAAATGAATTTTGTTTTTAATTTTGTTTTCAATCTAAATATACAATAAAGAGCATACAACCAATAACAATAAAAAATTTAAATTGTAATTAATTATATATATTTCGTATAAAAATACAATTTCATAAAAAATAAATGATATAACTATCCATTTTAAAGTATACAAATTGTAAAAACTTTAAAAAATTTATATAATATGTTATAAGTACCTATATATGCTTTACTCATTCTGACAAATCTAATTTTAAAAATAAAGTAGAGAAAATTTAATATCAATAAATTTGTGTATAGCAAAATATAAAAATTAAAATTCTTTAAGTTTGTAACATTTTAAAGATATTTATATCGTCTCATTTAAATGAATCATTCTGTATGTTAAAGTGCAAAAAATTGAAATAACTATAAATAAAATCTTCAAATAACTACTTCTTGTACAAGACAAAAAAATTTATATTAAATTTAATTATACATATATATAATTAATGTAATAATATATCTTATTCACATATACACATTCAGCAATAAACCTAAACTAAAACAATTTTTTATTACAAACAATTCGATGGTCAAATGAGATTTTAGACAACAAAACAATCCATTTATATTTTCAAACAAAATTTTATGTAAAATATTTAAAATCTAATAAATCATTATTTTCACTAAAAAATTCGTAATCAAAATTTCTCTCCAACACATTGTGCAGAACATCATTTTTCATCAATATATTCTTTATCATGAGCCATCATTTTTAATTTAATATAAGGCACATTCGTCTTTAATATCTTATTGTATATAAATATATATAATACATTATTTCAAAAACTCATATTCTTTATATTGTACGAATCATAGAATATTAATGTGTTCAAGGATACAATGTTTGATACAATGTTGTCAATGTAGTTTCTTTGATATAACGCTTTACTGAACTTTTTCCGGTATTATTGCTTACCTAACCTAACTGCAACCAGAATCTCACTCCTAAAACGCTTCCGCTAACAGGATATGACATCTACCCTTCCATTACAAACTGAAAGTAAACTGATCCTTAGTTTTGAAAGTAAACTGATCAATATTTAAGCTATATACGTCACGGATGTTTGAAAAATCTTATATTAAAAATTTCAAAATAATTTCCAATTATATGTCAACTATTTTATATTAAAATTTTAAGAAAGCATAATATTTTACTAGAGTAAGGTATTCTATTCTCTACATATTATTGTTTATTATTTATTTCCAAAAGAAAAATTAAAACCATTAATCGTAGCTTTGCACTTATTTGAAATGGTTGTCATCCACAAAATTTGAATTTAAATAATTAAAATGTTTTTTAATCGTTTAAACACTCTATTTTTATTTATTTTCATAGCTAACGGATATTTCAACTATTATTATTAATTTTAATATTCATTCTATATCTTATATAATACTACATATAATCAAATAAGAAACAGAATCAAGTCTATTCCAAATCTTATTATTACTTATTATACTTATTATACTTATTATTACTTATTCCAAATCTTATTATATTATTCATTACGAGTCATTTTTTAATTAAAAGCTCTACCAGGCATGAAAAATATAAATATCACACTGTGAAAATGATCTTTATTAAAAAAAATAAATGCTACATAAATAATCTTTATTAAAAAATAAGATATTTTAAAATTAAATAATACAACAAAACTTTTCTAATTCATCCATAATCTAATGATGTTAGTTAAAAGTTGATGGAATTAATGTAAGCTAAAGAAAAGAACAATATTCAATGTATTTGTTACTTCTCAGATTATTGAAAAATAATTAAAAATACAAACAATAACGAATATATTGATTTTCTGTTGATTGAAAAAAATAAACAATAGCTTTTAGATGCAATAATTTAATTTATTAGAAATGGTTTGCATTTTCATGTATCGTTACATTTGCATTAAAATTACATTATATCATATCTACATACATACATATATTAAAATAAATTCTTTCCTTTACCATACCTTATCCTCAAGCATAGAGTTTCTTTCTTTTTTATATTTTAAAAGAATACTCTATAAAATTAGAAATGTAGATTCTGTTTTCTTTTAAAATAGATTTTCATATTACGTATTATATATTCATTTTATTCTCAAAATATTATTAATTCTTAACGATTTTAAAAGAACGTATTTGAAGCATATATGGTATATACTTTTAGTTAGTGATTTATATAATATGATGCATTTTAAAAATAAATATTAAATTTTTCAAGAGTTAGTGTAACTTATTATTGATAATCCGAAAATTAGCATATAATATGTATATTTTCAGTTTTCAGAGAAATATTTTTCTATTAATTTTTTTTTAATTTAAACTATACAGTTTTTATAAAATTATTTTATTAGATAAAATATCTTTCTTTATCTTCATAAGACAAAAAAAAAACATATTACATGACATATAAAATTATTGTAATTCGATACGAAAAACATAAATTATAATCAGTTACCCTCTCTATTTAAATAATAACTAAACTTCATTTCATTGAACTATCGATTCCACTAACCTCATTCTTTATTCTTTCGATTCAACATAATTATATCAAAGGTAAATACCTTAAAGGTAGGTAATACTCAAATGCATTAAGAGAAAAAAGAAAGGAAACAGTAAACGTAAATAGTCTTACCTCCGCTAAAGGTATCATTATTGTCGGACTGCAGTGTGGCACTCGTGTCGGATAAAGGCGATGGAGCTGGCCTTAACTCCGACGGTGGTTCCAATCTCAGTAAATCACTTCCGCCATCTCCACTGCCCCCATTTCCTTTTCCGACCTGTACAATTGTCACATTCAGAGGTCCCCGGTTACCTGTTGTAAAACAGAAAAGCTACAATAAAGTCCGAGCTCTAAAAATATGTCACCTGAATGTTTATAACGATACGACGCTGATACTACTTCCAATTAGTTAGTCAATAAGGATATCCCACGTTTACAAGCCAACGACGAATAGGATTTGCATTAATTCAGTACTTCTGCACGTCTCCATGTTGTAAAATTATTAATATATTGTATAAAAGTTACTATTATATATAAAATTACCTAATATTCCATAAGACCAGATCCATTTTGTCTTATAACTTTGGAGAGTCTTTTTGGCCAATAATCCATTATCATGGCCAACAATTTTACGATTTTAATTTCAATATACTAATAATTCAATTTTTTGTAATTACTAACTAACATAATTTTTCATATTTCCTTTTTGTTATCTTAGAGAATATTTGAAAAAGTCTTTTATATTATCTTATTACTTTATAAACTTTTATTACATTCTAGGATAATTTTTACACTTACTATTATGTAACACATAATTGTATAAGCTGTATAATTTTATATTTTGCTATTACATAATCTATAGACGCATAAAACAATGACAAACTTAAGAAAGATATACTAGTTTTTCACTGATTATGTAGTATAGAACGTTGAAGATACATTTTTTTCTTTCATTCACGTCTTAAATAATCCAATTAGAATCAACTGACAGTTAATCGATCATTCGGTAAATGAAGAAAGAAAACAGCTCTGCGTGTGTTAAATTTATACACAATTTCTCAGGAAATTATTATAATCAGAGGTCACATTTTCGATCGACCCTGGTTTGTAGAAACGACATTAATTGTCACAAGCTTAACTTAAAATATTACTGGATTTAATGTGATATGTGACAATTACATCTTTATAAAGTGCAATTTTGACAATAGCTTAAAAATAAACTGAATATTTATCTTATATTTGTTCTCAACTCCAAAACCATAAAATATTAGAATAGAATATAAAAATACTAATGCTATTTATACCATATTTACATTACAAAATGCCAATTACAAATAGTCAATATGATAGAAAAAATAGATTAAACATACTTCTTGATGAATATAAATTGTCTAGTTATTAAAAATATAATACATACTGTAGCAATTATGAATTTATTTAAAATCTTACATTATAATTAAAATAGATTATAATTAAAATATAAGCTCTTATTATCAATCTCTTATTATATTTCATAACGTGTATATTAAATACACGAAATATTAATGATATATATAAATACAATTTGCTTATTACTACCTTTCAAAATTCATAAAAAATATTATCACGAATGATATTCCAATCCAGTTGACTAAGAATGAATTATTTTCTATTTTTAAAAGTGAACAAATTTTAATTTTAATATTTATTCGAGTAAAATATAATTGCGGAAGAAATTACGGAATGAAATTTCGTGAAAGCAAGAATATTTTTTTGTAAGCAGTTTATACAAAATAATTCCATGAAGAATGTTTTAATATTTCATAATAGGTGGAATTTTAATTTTTCTTCTTAGTCTTTTTATAATTACTGTTTTTATAATCACAGAAGTTTATATTACCTGTCAAATTTAAAATATTTAGAACAGAAAATAAAAAGAGATTTGAACATTTTATATATCTTAATGAACCTGTTAATTAAAATTGCATCATTTCTGAAATACTGTTAATATTTCATACATTCATTTAAAAAAATGTATAAAGAAACATGGACAGATATAATTACCACACATATTATTCTTATTAATAAAGCAAATAAAATTTGCTCTATAATTATAATAATAATATAACTATATAACTATATAACTATAACAATTGTACACTGTAATATATCCATGGTAATTATATAGTAGACCTCGTAATTTTTCTTCGAATTTATTTATGTATTCTGGTAAATATTTTTCGCGATCTGTGTAACTTCAATTAATAAATTAATCTGTTCAGGCGATTTCCCATAATTCTAATTATTAGAATATGCGTACGAAAAACATTGAGCTTCTTGTCCACATAAAAATTTATTATTCTATTTTTAGATAAGGACAACGGCTCGCCCGTTTTTTATGCTGGCATGAAGTCCTAACGTCTGCTACGCTCTATCGCGACTGTTATGACACGATTTTTATTGTTTTCTTTCCCGGCAACTGATCCGCGTATCTGTTATGTTTGACGTCTTCTGAAAACGGTTGGCATCGATCATTCATCTTTCACTGTTTTTAGAGGAATTCAAATCAGGGCAATCAAACGGCTCACGACTCAAAGTGATCGAACTTCTGTCGCCATTGCTTTCCTATAAAGCAGGCCCAGCGTCAGCGGGGAAGTTAGTTGGAATACCCAACAGATTTTTTTTTTAAAGCCCCTAAAGCTCCTGCAATTTGTCCTAATGGACAGCAGATTCGGCAGATCGGTTTGACGATATCATATGGATCCTACTCCCAGTGGAGGAACATAGTTGCACAATGATTTCAGTTCATGAGTAGATGTGTTACAAATCCTGTGATGTTGTCCATATATAAGGTATTAGCTAGGGAGTTTGGATAATTTGTTGTTCTATCTTTGTATCTATCGGAAAATCGTTGAATTTCTTCTCACACAAACGGAATTTGTAAGTTTTTTCGTAAGTCTTGGTTCTTGATGTACCAGGGCGCGTTAGCTATTGTTCTGAGTATTATAGATTGCATAGTTTCCAACTTTGTGATATGGCTTTTGGCAACCATTCCCTAAAGCTAGGTGCCATATAGGTTTCATTATAACTTTGTATATCAATAATTTGTTTTCTATACTTAATTTCAATTTACGGCTGGTTAACCAAAACATTATTTTTCTTTTGGTTCGGATTTGTTGTATTTTTTTTGTGTAAATATTGTTTCCATGTTAGCTTTGAATCTAGGTGTAGTCCGAGATATTTGATTTGTAGCGGCATATCATACAAAAATATAAAATCACCAACCAAGTGACTGCAAGTGGCCTATGAAACGATGGCGATCACCCGGTTAAGCGTGCAGCGTGTAGATCAACTCTAGGATGGGTGCTGTTTTTATGCCCAGTTAGAGGTCCCAACAAACAAGCGTCTGGGGTAGTGGTCGCCGCCATTAGCCCCACTGATGAGTCTGGCGGCGACTCCGAGACGAAACGCTTCTTTTTCCATCTTTATTCCCACCTTATCAACACGATCTCAATCCTTCGCGTTCCTTGGGTGAAGTATCCGCAAAATAAGTTTTTAAGTCTCTTTCTATAAAGACCCTCCTCAGGACGTGACAGTACAATAAAATTCACATTGAAAATTGATCCATACAATAGCTATACAGGACCCTTCGACCTTCTAAGACTTGCCAAATCCCTAGAAAGAATAAAGACGCCTGTAGATTACAAATGACATTCGGAAGTACAGACAAGGTCAATTCGATCCTATCCGAGCTATCACTTATAGATTTCAGTATTTGTTTGTGAACTTCTGAAGTGATCGCATCTCAACGAGATACAGGAACCAGCGGCAATTCAACAGCAACTCACCATGGCACCACGTCCCAGTGACAAATCCACCAAAACAGAGAGAACCAAAATCAAAAAATCATAGAAGGAAAGAGCAGAAGAAGGAAAAAACGGAGACGATGGCATCCACCACATGGCCCGCAGGAAAAAGAGAAGGCAATAGAACAAGAAATAATACCTATTATAACTAGAAAGAGATCATTCTCCTTCACCAACTCGGAGCCAACAACATCAGGCATCTTGGCATCTTGGCGAAATGCCTAATGAACGACATGGAACATACGAAGCAGACAATAAAAACACCAGTTAAACCACCCCCAATATACATGCACGGCAAAATAAACTACCCGAAACTACTTAAAGCCCTGAAAATAAAATACAATAACAGATTCCACACTAAGTACGCCTCGGAGAAGCTAAAGGTTATGTCCCAAAACATAACAGTCTTTAATTAACCCCTTAACCTACGATTTACGTTCCAACAGTTTGGGCCGAAAATGTAAATAAGGTCGCGTAGCCTTCGAGTCATTCCACGGTTCGGCAAATCGGTCCTAAGTTTTACCAAACGATCTCAGGCTGCCTCTCTTATGCCAGGAGTCATCGTATAGTCCCAAATTTTTAGACTATTTCTTATTCCTTTCCAAAGCCAGGGCCCTGGTAATTGATCTTCGTCAGAAGTATCATCAATAACCAATCGCATACATTTTTTTCGAACAGAACATATAACGTCACCACTGTCACTTTCAGTAGCAGAATTATTAACATAATTCTCACTGTTCTCATCACAAAATCTTTTTTTTGAAAACATCTTGTGGAGATGCTTCTCTAGTATTTGTGAAAATATATTTCGACGTGCGAACGTGATCAAGAATAACTTGAAACTGATTATGATACGAAGAGGTAATGAGAATGTATCACGAACCTTGTCTGTGCTATTTGTGGTGGGGCAAATTACAAACCGCGACCGTCGTACTACGGGCCATGCCCGTGATATTTGCGTTTAGCCCGAATACAAGACTACGAGTCTTACACGTAGTTGTAGGTTAAGGGGTTAAGGAGCAATGTCGCAAAGATAACATACAGTTCCATACATACACGATTAGCACTGAAAAAATCCTCACTGTAATCCTGAAGGGATTAGTAAAGCTACCCGAAAAAACTATCATTAACAACATAAAAAGTCAGAGACTAAACCTTCTAAATTGTACAGAAATACCTACCCATACACGATACCCCGTACACAGAGTAACCTTCGCGTCAAGTACAACTCTCGCAAAAGTTAACCAGGTAAAGTTTATCGAAAACCTGAAAATTTACTGGAAGAAACTTGAATCCAAGAAAACAACAATACATTGCCACCGGTGCCAGGCACACGGACACATCCACAAATTGTAACAAAAAGACAATGTGTGTCGTCGTACCTACGACTCTAGAGAGCGCACTAAGATCCTTGAGGTACTACCAACATGCATAAATTGTAAAGGTAGCCGGCTAATTACTCTAAATGTTCAGCACTACTCGCATTTTTCGCCAAAAAAAATGCACACAAAATACAGTTACAGTCCACACCCTAATACTAATACCTCCCACCACTACCCTAACCAGAACGCCATACCACCTAACAAACACGTGCACAAACACAAACACATACACAAGGTTTCGGGGCAACACAGACAACTTATGCCAACTCCAAAACACCCTTCCCAAGAACCCCCACACCATTAGAAAATAATAGAAACACAACAAACAAAGCCCTGAACGAAATAAAATCATCCGACCTCGACTTATTCTTACGAATAATAGAGCTGATTCAAATACATTATATGAAATGCATCAATAACTTAGAAAGAGTCAAGGCCACAAATTGTAAAAGAAGTCGAAGCTGGCTCTT
The DNA here is from genome assembly GCA_036937485.2 of Tetragonisca angustula. Classification (NCBI taxonomy): domain Eukaryota; kingdom Metazoa; phylum Arthropoda; class Insecta; order Hymenoptera; family Apidae; genus Tetragonisca; species Tetragonisca angustula. The sequence goes on from JAWNGG020000201.1 coordinate 397,500, forward strand.
AATTACCAAATCAAAATAATTTTATGGAATGCTACCAGCATCAAAAACAAGAATCAAAAGTTTCAAAAAGACCTCCTAAAAGACCACCTCATAGATATTGCAATAGTAACGGAAACCCGGTTAACACCAGCAGGTACACTACGCATCTCTGAATACCATATAACCAGAAAGGAAAGAATTCCCGAAGACGGAAAGACGCCCAAAGGAGGAGTGCTATTAGCAATGGGATCCCAATAGAATATACCACGCAATCTACAATTACTTTCATCGAAACCGTTACCATCAAAACTAAGACTAGACCTAAACGAACTAACTAATAAAAGCAGCACAGAATACTATCTAATTGCAGATGACTTTAATGCTAAGCACCAGCTGTAGAACAATATCAAAATGAACCACAAAAAATCACGCCGAGGCTGAAAACTCAAATAATACACAGTTCCACGTTCACATACAAACAACTAAACAGCAATTCATCTAATATAGACACATTTCTTTCGAATCTTCAAGAACATACAAGCAAAACAATAAACGAACTCTCCTCTTATCATTTTCTGGTGATATTAACAATAATAACAAGCTACAACATGAAGACAAACAGAACAACAGACTGTGTACTTTACACAAGAATCTGTAACACATTTCATATCAACCCCGAACTCAAAAATACCGAGAACGTGACGACAAACAGGTCAAACAACTTCAATAAAACATACAATACGCGTACCAAAAAGCCATACACACCGTCAATGCACCAAATAAAGCAACCATAACAGACACATACCTATAAGAAGCAGAAATAAACACAGATGAAAATATCAAAAAACGGGTAATACTATATACAGATTATATTGGAATATACTAACAGCACATATCCAGAAGAAAATCACAGGAATCAAAAACAAAAAATGGCAGAGCAAACTCGACAGGATCACAAAAGTAGACCATACAACACTATGGCAGACTTACAAAATTACCAGAAGAAATAACACTAAAATCCCAGCATTAACGGATGCACAAACAAATAACATCTACTACACTGGCTCAGAAAAAGCGGAAGGTATTGTCACCACATTCACAGCTACACATAACACAACGTCGAACAAATACCACCACCACTGGATGAACAAATAACCAAAAAAGTATAAGACCTAATGGAGACACAAGAAAAGGAAACGGAAATCGCAAAACAAATAATCATTTTCCTGCAATACATATATAATATAATCAAAAAACTGCCTAAGTGGTAAGGCACCTGGTCCCAATAAAATTACAGCAGAAAAAATCAAAAAGACTAAAGCTTAAGAAAATAATAATACAGATCTACTATATTTTTAAAACATGCATCTAGACATCCTACTTCCCTATAACATGGAAATTAGTAAAAATCTACCCCATCCCGTAACTTGGCAAAACCAAAACCGACATCCATAAACTACAGACTTATCAGCTTACTTAGAAGCTTATTCAGGAAAGTCTTGGAGAAAATAATATACATTCACCTCCTCACCTAAACGAGAACAATATAATCATCCCACAACTTCAGGGAAAGCCACTCATGCATTTCACAGTTACTTAGAGTCACAGAACATACAATCATTGAATACAACAAGAACAGATTTATACAGTTCACACTGCTAAATCTTAAGAAAGTCTTTGATTTAGTCTGGCATAACGCCCTAATTTTTAAACTGGATAAAATCAGAACTCCAATAACAATAGTTAAAATAATTAAAAACTATCTCACTGAGAGAAGGATGTATTTAACAATAAAAGGCAATTCTAGTATAAAAGAGATGGAGTACTAAACACGCAGCAACATAAAATCCACAGTCCAAACTGACCAAACAAATTGGGAAATCTACCCTCAATTTTGTAATAAGATATACACAAATCAGGCATTTAAGTACTACGGAAGCTATTGATGAAGAAATAAACACCCTGTCACATTCAAAAGTCATATTGTATTGCCGCACTTCATAACCACCCATTGTTCATTCGAACAGTACCGATCATTTCCAAAACTTAATAAAAGAAAGGGACAAATACAGAGGAAAGAACTGAAAACCCAACTTACAAACCACTTAGAAATACGCTTACAAACTCCATACAGAAGAGAATCAAAATTAAAAATTCAGACTTAGCAATGTTAAAATCACGGGCAATACGTTCTGGCAAACATATAAAATTACGGGTAGATCCAGGACACGCATTCCAGTTCTACAAAGTAACACAAACTCTGATGCAGAAAAGGCGGAAGGCTTGGCTCAAAAAATACATGACACGGTGTATGAGACACTTTTTCCTATAAGAGCAGGTTGATTTCCTGGCAAATAATTTAATACAGCCCATCTTTCTCAAGCTGCTCTCCACAGATAATTAGTTCTTCAGAGATCCATGTTGGGTCTCTTGCTTTTCCCTCTCTACATCAACAATATCCCCACCTCCTCAAGCACTCACATAGCTATTTACACAGATGATAGCCATTTTTGTTTCATTTGATGGAGCCCAAAAATGCCACCAAATATATACAATCACACATAGACACGCTACATATTTTCGCAACTGGAAACTGACTGTCAACCCAAATAAGACACAAGCAATCGCCTTCACCAGAAGAAGAATTTCACTTACGAATCAAGTTACAATATCAGGATATTCCATTCCATGGACACACAAAGTGAAATTACAAAGAGAGTCAACCTCTAGGCTACCCAGCACTAAAAAAGTTATACTCTCTCATTGGAAGAAATAGCAAGTTAAAGATATCAATAAAAATAAATCTCTATAAGACATGTCAGACTCATCATTATATATGGACATCAAATCTGGCCTGCAGCAGAAAAATCAAACATTAACGAAGTCCAGAAAATGGAAAATAAATTCCTTCACATTATACTAAATGAGCTGCACGACATACCATGAGAACTACACGTTCTAGCAAACATATTCACAATTAAAAAATATATAAACAAATTACTACAATCAGTTCATAATTTCGATCACCATAACCTGATCATAAAAAACACAGGAAATTATGATATTGCCAATATATCACTTAAACTAAAAATCAAGCTGCCTAAACAAGCATTAACAGGCTAGATCAAATTAAAGCAAAACAGAGCAAATCTCAAATCTTAATAAAACACTAACAAAGAGAGCAGATTTTTTGAAAATTTTCTTGTTGCATAACGCACATTTTCTCATCCTATAAGAACTTTTAAATTAAAATCTAAACGATTATAATTATATGCAGGTAGAAGAGTTACTTAACCTCAGGAACTGCGAGAGAACAACCAGTTATCAAAAAAAAGAAAAAAAAAATATATATATATATATATCAATAAAAAAAATACAAAAATGATATCGATTGATTTGTTCAAATGGATCGTAGATAAATATCAAATTTATATTGATTTAAAATATTAAAATTTGATAGAATGGTCTTTGTAATTTATCACTATTATAGCTAGACATAAAATAATATTTGACAATTTAATCAGTATAATAGTAACTATATTATAACGATTTTAAAGAAAATTTATTCTGTTTCCTAAAGCTTCATTATTTATTATTCATTTTAAGTTTCCAGTTCCTTTATTACTTTATTTCAAAATCTTCAACCTTTATAATGTTAAAATTTCGAAAATATATATGTTACATCCAAGTTCAAACTTTCCTTTCTAATACTTTCTATATCTCTATCTATTTTTATTCGCGTAAAGTAAAATAAAGCAGGCCTTCTTCTGACATTCTTAAATTTTATTTCTAGTTCATTAAAATCAATTGCACGGGCTGACTTGACGATACAGATGTGCAGACGTAATTGGAAAAAGACACCTAATATAAGGAAATTTTTCTTAGGAATATTTCGAAATTTTGCATATATTGCTTTTAAATATATGTTAGATAGTGATACATCATTTCTATCATTGTCATTACCACGTTTTTTACGTATTGTTAAATTAACAAAAACATATTGGAAATACGAGATTCCTAATACATGGAAGTGAGTTTTCTTAATAGAATATGGGGTAATGTGTTAAAAATTTGAATTATAATTATATTATATTTTTTATTGAAATAGTTTTTTATCCTTTTTTATATGAAAATTGGTTGAATGCAATAACATTATTTTAAATTAAGTCATAAACCATAAATATGCTTTGTACGTTTTAATTTTCTTATTTCTAACATCTACAGCCGCCTCCATCATGTCCGGATTGTTTTCAAATATTTCTTATTCGGAGACTTGCGAATTTATGTAATTAAATATTCTATTGTAGTGTTTACAAATTAACAAATTTATTTGAAAAATACATTTTAATAAAATCGTGTTCCTAATATATAAACTCAATACTGACAGATTATCTGCCTATAATAGGTACAAAAAATTTTTACGCAAAAGTTTTATTATTGTAATTAAACGTCACTCAAGGCTTTAGAAAAATCATAATGAAAGCTTGTGAAGAATTGCGATATAAAGACATAATTCATAAAATATACATAATTAAAATATATATAATATATATAATATATAATTATTTCAAAAGATATGATAAAATACAACAGAGCAAATACAAAAAGTTTGTAACAACTATTTTAACTAATCAACTTTCAATGCTTTAGTGATTACCGGCCTGATTCATTATGCATAAAAATAACGATACTGCACTAATCACAACGTTCGTGAATGGAATACATTTCTTAGCTTGTGAGATTTTAAATTTCCTCATATTGAAAAGCCTTCCCACATTAGGTGCCTTTCTTCAAGATTAGGAATTTTCAACCAATTCAGGACAATTTTAGCTAAAATTTCCAGTGCAATTTTTCTGCAAAATAACAGTTGCCGTCTCATAAAGTACGTGCGCGTAGAAGCACCAATTGTAAGAGACGGTTTCTAAAAGCCCATATCTGCCCACGTTAGTTAGTCTGAAGTGGTAAAAAGAAATTCTGAAAAGTCGTTGTGATTGGTTTTGATATGCTTCTCATTTTTTAACTTTAATCCTCCAGAGCTTTTTAGAAGAAAGGGAAAAACGAAAGCTCCAAGAACGAAAGCTCTGAGGAGAAAAAAATTAAGAGCGGAAGTCAATCTTCAAAATCAAACCGTAATAGTTAAATCAAAGTACATTTCAGTCATTAACAATCAGGTCATTGAGACATTCGATTAAATAAAGTCTTGCAATCATCAATTGAGTTACTCAATCCTACACTAATGGGTTATCCTTCAGCGATAATCTACTTCAAGTGCAATAACCAAAGGTACGCAACCGAATACAATCATCTTATATCCTAACCACTAGGACAAAGACTTGTTTTTGTCAAAAACATTACCAAATCAATGATGGACGAGATGTCTTATTATATTATAATCCATTATATTCAATTTAGATTACATTAATATATCATAAATCGTAATAAATCAGTTATAATCAGACCATATAAACATATCCTGCTTTATTTCATATAAATGACAAATTCATATTATTTTTGTGACGTCGAACAACCGACGTTTGTTTAGTCCCCAGGGTTATTAAGGCGATTTGGCGTGTTTTGATACGGAGTGTTCTGTACGGAGGGTGTGAGCGGAGAAAGAATGAATATGCGTGACAGTATATTGATTATGAGTTATGGAATATTCGATCGGTGTTTGTTCTGAAGCAATCGGCCCCAACTGGTTCTTCAAACGGTACAGATCAAACTGCGAACGAAAATGAATCTCCAATACAATATTCAATAAACACTATCTTCATTCCATTCCCAAGCGATAATATTATATAATATTTATAAATATTTTTGATTATTGGATATGCGTTCAGAGATGTGTAATCATTTCTATTATCGGTAAAATATTGTAATACAAGAAGTTTTACATTATCATTGGTTTGTAAATGCTGGTCGGTTGAAGGGGAATACGAACTGAAATCAAAAAAGGTATTTAATTGCGCAGTTTCGTTACTGTTACTATTGCACTAGGTACTTCGATTTCCATTGTTGATAATATACATTCTTTTAATATTAATATTATCTGCTCATGTTTCTCAGAAGGTACACACGCTGGCCATTTGTTTTTAAAAAATAGATGGGATAGGGCGGCGATAATTGCTTCTTTAGATTCCGGAGATTTTATATTAAAATAAGTGTTAAATCTACTTTCTAGGCTGTTTTGTAGACACTGAATTATAGGTTCGCAATATTTCCATTTCATTTCACTTAGACTTTGTAGTTTTTTCTGTAATAAAAACAAGGATGGCATAACCATTCCATAAAAAACATTCTTTCCTCCTTGGAGAATGTCAAGAGTTTGTGCTACAGATTTTGTAATAGTGATACATTCGTGTATGTAAAGATAATCGTCTTCAGTGAACTTACTTTTTAAATTTAGAGCTTCATGTAATTGATAGTTTTTTTTTTTTTGTTTTTAGTATTTGTGATAAAGAATCGTACAAGGAATTTCACCTCGTGTTCCCTGGTCTAGTTAAAGTGTAGCCTAAAACGTTTTGAATTATTTCGGCAGATTTAGGTCGTGATGCAGCTTTCCATAAATTTGTATATTTGTCAATTATTTGGAGATGAATTGTATTTAACTGTTCTGTTGTTTTTATGGTTCGAGTTACGTCAGTTGTTACACACAGTGAAAATGTACGGGCAAAGCAACGTACATGCCTTGGTAATATATTAACATCAACGGTATCGAAATCTATATTCATTTCCTCTAGTTCATCGTCGCTGCTGCTACTATCGTTTTCGTTTTCCTTTTCGATACCGAAAATTTTGAAGGCCTTTGCAAAATTAGAAGCAAGATTAGAACAAGAATTATCTGTTGCTGTTGCAAGTAGTTTTGGATACTGGAGATTTTACTGTATATGTAGAGTTAAATGAGATGATAATTCTGCGATACGGTCCTAAATGTTCGTACAAGATAAGTTATCTAATTGTACATTTATATTAGTTATTGTTTCTAACGTAATGTGTGTTACTATATAGTTACAAAATCTTTACCTCTACACGCTAAGGCAACTGATTTTCTTACGAGGCTGTCTGGATCAATCCAGTAGGAGGTAACGCCCAGAAAACTTCTTTTCACTGACCATAAGTCAGCTGTTGTGCAAACATATTGAATGTTTTCTATTTCATTTTTGATTTCGACAACATTATTTTGGTATAAATCTTCTATGTGCCGACCCAAATTTCTTCTACCCATCATACTAATGCCATCATCTACAATTTATAATATATACATTTATATGTATAATGTAAATAAATATGTTTCGGTATTAATTAATAGCATCGAAAAAATAAATTTGTGTAAAATTTTACATTCCTATCTCGAATGATTTCCGAGATATGTAATGTTACATTTTGAAAAATTTGCCTAAATCGGCCAACACGTAGTCACTTTAACTATCACAATTCAATTATTTTTAAAGTTAATGCTTTCACTGTGTGTTTATCTTAAATAATTTCGATAATTCTATATCGGAAATATCTGGTTAAGAATAATTAGCAATACCACAGCTAAAATTTTACATAATTTAATTCCTCGATGTTACCAACAAATGCACATTTCAAAAAATCAATGATAAAAAATGTCACAAGAGTTAAATTTTTTGACACGAAATGGCTCGTATGCAACATGCAACCGTTTCTCATTCACTGTCCGTCAATTTGACTGAACCGATTTGAAAATAGATTTGAACAGACATACCTGCAATTTTAAGATAATCAAATATTTTTAGAAAATATGGGTCGTCAACTGTCCGCAACGGTGCCATTGAATGAAGAATGTAATTGGTATGGGAATTAAAAATTTCTTGCAATTTTCTTTGGTGACGTTTACCAATTCTTCTATGCAAACTAGCAATAGAAATATCACTAGGGTTACTAATTGAAGAGGAAAACGTATTTGCTGTGGAAGTTGAAGGAAAGTTTTCTTCTCAGCGTCGCACATGGTAGAAATTAGAACGGTAAGATGAAAACAAGTAAATTATACTGAAAGAAAGGCAGGAGAGATAAGAGAAGCAGATTAGAAACAAATTCTAAAACTAAAAATTACTGATTGCTACGAGAAGCTCTTTCTATGCACACGACTTTTCTCTTCCAATAGTTCGACACAAACTGATTTTTCCAAGACACTTTTCCATTTTTTTCTAACACTGAAAAATCGATGGGGAGTGGTAACTTCACGAAGTATTTATTTCTTAACGATCATATTTCAATCTTTAGGATTGAGCCGAGACGCGCTTTAGAAAACGTAATAAAATGTTTATATGACCTGTCTTCTAGCTGCAGTTAAGGCTTCTTAAGGAATCTTAAGAAAGATTGAAATATACTATTGGACAAAAAGATAGCACACCAGGAAGTTTTTTCTGGTTATTGCTTCATGGGACTGTCCTGCCCTATAAAGCACATACAATTGTTATATCTATGGCCGGCGAAAATATAGTACACTTGAAGTGACTTGGTAGAAAAATGAAATTTTTGAAACAAATAACAAAACCTGTAACATAAACTCTTGACATTCTCCAAGGAGGAAAGAATGTTTTCTATAGAACGATCATGCCATCCTTGTTTTTATTACAGAAAAAACTACAAAGTCTAAATGAAATGAAATGGAAATATTGCGAACCTATAATTCAGTATCTAGAAAACAGCCTAGAAAGTAGATTTAACACTTATTTTAATGTAAAATCTCCGGAATCCAAAGAAGCAATTATCGCCGCCCTATCCCATCCATTTTTTAAAAACAAATAGCTAGCGTGTGTACCTTCTGAGAAACATGAGCAGAAATCGAAGTACCTAGTGCAATAGTAACAGTAACGAAACTGCGCAATTAAATACCTTTTTTGATTTCAGTTCGTATTCCCCTTCAACCGACCAGCATTTACAAACGAATGATAATGTAAAACCTCTTGTATTACAATATTTTACAGATAATAGAAATGATTACACATCTCTGAACGCATATCCCATAATAAAAAATATATTTTTGAAATATAACACTCCTTTGCCATCTTCTGCTCCAGTAGAGCGTTTGTCTTCATTTGCAACGATAATAAACTCGCCTAAAGCAAACAAGCTAACCAACAAAATGTTCGAACAAAAAATTGTATTAAAAGCAAATTTATTAAATAAACCAGAATTGTAAAAAAAGGACTCCTGACTCTTTTTCTTTACATTATTTCAGAAAATATTTCGAATAAAATTTTATTCGAAGAATTTATTCGAAATATTATACGAATAAAATTTTATTCGAAGAGTTTATTCGAAATTTTATTCGAAGAAAATTTTATTCGAAGAATTTAATAATAAATTCTCAGAGTTGGGCATTATTTGAATAAAATTTTATTCGATATAGTCTGTAGTGAGTTAGCGTTAAGTTTTGTATAATTATTAGATTAGAATACATGCATATTTTTTATATAGTGTCTCCGCTATCTCATTTGAACATCCCAATAACACTAATTTAAAGAACGCCGTAGAATACATACGTGCTGATTGAGCCGAAAGGTTGCACTTCGTCACTCAACCCGGCTTCGTAATAGCTAGCACACAGTTTTCTCGCAGCCGGTTGAGCCAAAAGATTGCACTTCGTCACTCAACCCGACTTCGTGATAGCAGTTTTTTCGCAGCGAGGACGTGACATTTTATAATAAAGTTGCATTATTATATTGAATTCAATTGAGCGACCACTAGACTGCGGATTTCTATACAAATTTATATTTCTAGGAATACAATTAATAAAAGAAACAAGAAATATTATATTTTAAAGAAATATATTTTAGATATTCTAGATATATTTTGTATTATGTACAATTCTGTGCAATTTTATATTTGAAAATTTCCTACCCGTAGTCCAGTTATTACTCTGCAATCAAAAATTATCAGATGTTATTGAGAAGTGTTTACAGAACAAGGTATTACAACTTTGAAATATTAAATATATCTAAAGAAACGAAGACGTGAAAATTTTCGTCAATAACTTCATAAGACTCAAGAGATAATCTTTGTGCTAATATACAAGTGAGGAAGGAGATCCACTGGATAAGTGTGAGTTGATGGAAAACGTTGAGTCTGACAAGAAATCTTTTTATATTCCATCTTTATTTAAAATATATTTCTTCCTTCTTGCATAGTATATATTTATATACAGAGCGTTCTTTCAAGTTGAACATTTAAATTATTTTGACTGCTGTTAAGAAAAAGTGACTATATACGATTTAAATGGTTTCAAGGCGTGCATCTAATGTTATTAAAAAAAATTCTATGAAGATTAGTTTAAAATGTTTTTTCAAAGTCATCGTACTTTCTTGGCATATTAACATCCATTTTTTTATAATGCTATATTGTAGTCGACGTCAAAATGAATTCAGTAATGTATCAAAAAGATGATCTTCAAAAAACTTATCAAATATTTAGTCATTTCATCTTAACAATCGAAATAATTTAAATGTTCGATTTAAAATTAACAACCTGTACATCCAAGTCAAAACTAACAAAATATTATCTAAGATTTGGTAAAGACCAGCGAAATTTACTGCGTTTGCTTAAGAACATTAATTTATATAAAATAATTTACACGGGACGCAATTAAGTGGTAAGTTTGTGTTAAATACACATACTGTGTATTGCATTTCGCTATGAACAAATCACTGCTGCTTGATAATAAAATATAATACATACCTACATTATTTCATATATGGATCAATTTAAACAAGTAGTTTAAAGCAATTTGGAAGCAATGCTTTTTAGATATAAAGACGAACGTAAAACTTGACGACAAATTAACCGCAGATTCGTCTGAATCGCAAAAATTTGGCAGAGAATTACCGCGGCAGCAAATTTGCTTTGCTACCTTCAACAAACTTTTTTTCTGAGCTTCTACCAATATTTTTTTTTTTTTTTCCTTTCATCAAAAACTAAATCTGAAATGATTACTGTTTGGAGAGGTAAAGAAAAAGATTGTCTGATATCATTCAGTTTTGAGATACGAAAGAAACCGATCAAGGAAATTCACTATATAAAATTATGCGGGCTTCTATTTGATAAAAAAAAAAAATCTCAAGAACGTTAAGAATGTCTTATCGAAAGAATTAAAGAATTAAATATCCTAAAAAATTTTAGACAACAAAAATTGAGAATTTGGCATTAAGGTATTACTTATAAGATTTTACTATAATTCAGTAGATTCAACTACTATGATTCTATAATCTACGATTCTGTCAGTAAAATTCTGCCAAACTTTCTCAATTTTATACAAATAACTTGTTCAAAAATAATTTATTTTCAGTTTAGAAAGTGAATTAAATCAACAACTGGACATTAAACATGAAACACTATGCTTATCTTACGCTTTTTCAAGCGTTATTTCATCAAAAAATTCAATCAATAACTATTATATAACTATTTTTACGAATAACGTAAACTTTTAAATCCTTAAATTTCGGAATTAAGAAATGCATACTTACATACATAATTTTAACATTTCTATACACAGAAAAACATAATCTTTTTTTTTCTCTTTATCGATTTTTCTTTTGACTTATAGACTTTTTGTGGCAAAAAATATCAAAAGAGAAAAATTAAAAATTGTTCTTCAAGATTATATTAATCAGAACCATTTTATCTCCATGTTTATTAATAAGTTTGAGGTATCTGATTCAGACGAATACACTTACATACTTTTATTACCGAACAGTAAATATTTTCTAATAGATTGTTAAATCTATTCTCATTAATATTCGCATTAAGAATCAAAATATGCGGGACTTAAAACAAAAATAAAAAAAAAATTATATAAGCATGGGACCTTGTTTTCATCTTTAGTTACATAAAAAATATTCTTCGAATTATAAGTAATCAGTTTATTACGTTGCTATTCAAAGCATTTTACAAATAATTATTGAAGTTAATAATAATAAAAAAATATTAGATTTTTATAGAGGCTATGCCATATAAGAAATGAAACAGCTAACTAATGTTAAAGATACCATTACTTTCCTTTAATATAAAAAATTTCAAGATAAATCTATAAGATGATAGTACAGTTTCCAAAAATAGTTGACTTCTGAAATTTCAACAAAATTGCATAAAACAAGATCTAATATTCGCGAAAAATATAAAACTCTACCAGAAAAGAACAAATAGCGATAACAGATATTTAAATTGGTCATTCGAATATTACTCACCAATTTCGGATTATGAAAAACAATCTCAAATTATCTACCATTAGAAATTGATAAAACATTAACAATTTTACTGTCATGCGGAATTTGCACATTTTGTCTGTGGAACAAAATATTTAATTTCTATAAAATTCTATATAGAATCATCTATAAGATGATTTCTATAAGAATTTCTATATTGCAACAAAGTACAACGAAAGCGTATTTTTCGTTTTCTAATATTATCTAATTATTTGTATTATTTTAAATTTTTTATTAATGATATTTTAATCATTTTAAAATATTTAGAGAAATAGAAACGACGATCATCAGTGATCATCATAACAATCAATGTGTTAACAAAAATTTCAAAACTAACTTAAAGTAGATTTATTATCATATTTTTATTTAACATCATTATTATCATTTATTATTTATTACTAATATAATTTTCATATAACTGTTTACAAGATTGTTTGGTAAATGCTAATGATCTTGATGTTAATGCGACCATTTTAAAATAAAAAATAAATAACTGTTAAAATAAAAAACTGTTGAATTTGTATTTATCTTCATATTTTCATTGTTATATTTGTAAAATTAAATATTATTTGCAGATATCATATCTTAATTTAAGAATAAACATGATGATAAATCACAATGTTTAATAATTCAAAGATGAAATGAAATTGAATACATAAATATGTACGTTTATAATTAGATATATAGATTTATTTCATCATCATTAATTTATCCTCCAAATGCATTTGTTAATCATTTCCAATAATACCATAATTAATATAAAAATTAATGAAAATCGATTAAAGTACAAATACTTAAGCTTGCAATTTTTCCTCTGTTTCATTTATTTATCCGTTTTGATCAACCATCATCATTGATAATAAGAAAATTATAATTACTCGAGAAAATACGATTATGAACGAGGAAATAGATGGATTTCTTGAGAACGTTGCTAAGTGGTAATTAACCTTCGTTTTACCGAACCTTGAGTAATCTGTACCAACGTTGATGTCATTTAACTTTTAATTTATGTCTTCCCTATTTTTAATTCAATAAATTATCGACAATATCCATGTGATGAAGATATAGATAGAAATATTAGAAAAAAAAAAAACAACTGGTTGGAATATTGTAACTTACAATAATATTGATGTGTTAAATATTAAAGCTCTAATAAATAGAGTTCATAAATTATTAATAATAAATATATTATATATAATAAATAAAATAATAAAAAAAGTAAATAAAACCCGGATGCCTGTTTACTTATTTATACGGATCACTGTGTAAATTAAATTAAATTAAGCTGAATTAAATTGAATTAAAGTAAATTAAGTTAAATTAGAGTTAATTAAAATTAAAATAAATTAACTTAATTGGATTATTGTATAAATCACTAATTACTTTGATTTATTTGTAAATTTGCTTGTCTTTATCAATGGAAGATAAATACAAATTCAACACTTCATCAGAAAATTGAATCAATGCCATTTAATGTTCATTTATTAATAAATTAGTTTTATCAACAGACGATTCTATCTTTTTTCTTCTCTTTTCGTATAGTAACTCCCATTAATATTCAGGCACTAAATATTGAAATTATTATAATTTTGTATTAAAAAAGTCGTACAACAATAAGCTTGATCTCATTTTAAAGCTTGAAACCTCTATTTCCAAAATGCATCATTTATATTATATTAAAATGTTTTCACATCACATAGCGATTACGTAAATGAAAATACGTTTCTTATCGAAAATGTCGATAGATCGTCATGTTACGTAAAAACATTGAAAAATTTTGACTGAATCTACAATAAATTTGAAGACTGAAATTTCCTATTTATAATAACTCTGGAAAACTTGATGTAGGATTTTGTACTTGATGTACTATTTTATTGAACTTTGAATATTGAGCTTACATAAAATTCGGAAATTCAATTGTAATATTTTCATTGTTACATTTATAAATTCAAAATTCATTAAATAGGCGAAAAAAAATCAACAAGTATTGTCAAGAAGAAGTAATTTTCAAATTCATTGTTGATTCAATCATGAAAAAACTTTTTAACGCTTTTACATACTACGATAATTTAAGAGAAGAAAAGTGTGTATAACATTGCAGAATAAAATGAGATCCGTGTTAAAAGTAAATGCTTCAAACTTTAAGATAAATTCAAGTTTATCATTGCATAATTTCTTTTTATAAAATTATAACAGTGGCAAGTTTCAATATTTAGTGTCTAAATATTAATGGTCGAATGTCACTGTATATTTCACACATAAGTTTTTACAGAATGATACCTACATGTGTACATAAATAAATAGTCTAATCTAATCGACATTTTACTCTGTATTTGTTTTTTTTTTAAGCACACAGAAATTGTAAATAATTACAATATAAAAACTAATGTAACTTCAAGATTATTTTCCACGAGAACGGTTCATTTTCAAACGAGAGTTTTTCCTTTTAGAGTTCAACACAAGTAGTTGTACACATGATTGATTATACAATTCTCTGCCGTCGACGATTGTACTCTCATGTAATCAAGTGATTCTAACTCGAAAGATCTCGCGAGACTCGCACAAAAAAGACTTATATTAATTGATTTTCATTAAATGCAAAAAAATTATAATCAACTGACTTGTTTCCTTTTCTGCGCTCAAAATTTGATTTATCAAAAGTAGCTACATCTGCAAAATAAGATTTCAAAAAAGATTTCCATAATTATTTTTGATCCTCTATCAAATGAACTGTTATACGATATTAATTAACTCTTCGGAAGTTCATGAAACCTTCGATTATTAAAACAGAATAGAGATAGAGAATCTGGAAAGTACTGTTTCAAAATTGAATAGAAAAAATACGAACAAACTGATGTCCTGACTCAAAAATAACTTCTTTTGTTCAAACACAGATATAAATATCCTTATCCACGGTTTTTGTATCCTCAGAACATATCTCAGTTTTCAAAATGCAGTTGCATCATTTTTTTACTCCTTGACTAAAATATCTTACTTTAGAAATCTTTTATTATTCTTATGACAACATAGATACTTTTTCTTTATAATTCTAAGTTTATTTTCTATTTTAAATTCTAATTACAATTTTATTGTAACTGTATATGCTTGATCAACTCAAATTATATTAACATATATTTATTGGTTAAAAAAGTGTTCAAATAATAACTGTAGAAATATTTAAAAAAAAACAAGTTATTAAGTATCACAATAATTTATTTGATAGATGAACCTATAATAATCAAATAAATTTTTTTTCATTTCTTGCCTGGCATTTTTTATGTTTGAAGAATGTATTGTGCAATTATTTTATATACATATCTAATAAAAATAATTTATGTATATATAGTTATATGATTAAACTGAGTTTCAATTCATTCGGTAAAATGATCATCAAACAATTACATTAAAAATTTTAATTTGTGTCTGATTAAAGCTTAATTTTGTAATTAATAATACACTTTGCCTTGAATCTTAATCAACTCGATATAATGCGACCTAATATACACGACATCTGTTAACGTGAATCTGACTGTATGCGATTTGATCAATGTTTTAATTCAAGAACCAATACTTCAAAGACTATATGATTGTTCATTCTTTTTCTTATCTTGAAATTAATGTCATTTCTTAATTTCATACACTATTTTCTTTTTTTACACCACTAACGCTGACTGATTATATCTTTTTTACATTCACACGTAAAATATTACATAAAATGTTACAACGTAACGTCCACGTAATATTAATGATAATAAAAACAGGGTTTGTTGTCTTTTTTTGTTGTCTCGTCATTGGTTACTATCCCTATTGACTTTAACCAATTTACTAGTCTTCAGAAGGTAGTTTGGATACAACTTCACAAGCAATTAAATTTAAAGGATTATTGTTATATTGTCGGGATGGATGTTAAACGAGTAACATTAAAAAGAGCTTGGAGAAAACTAATGAATGATAATATTAAAGATACGCAGAAAGAAGACACATTACTACGATAGACACTAATGAAACTCTTTCTACACTCCATATAATAAGATGTGATAATCATTGACATGATAAAATGATTTCAATGCGACGAAACATGTTTAACTGATCATGAGCCGATGTTGTACATAATTTAAATGAAATCCAATTTGAATTTAATGACAACGATAATGTACCACAACATTTTGAAGCGTATTTAAAGCCAAATTGAAATTGCTACAAAAATTGTATGATTTGGTAGTTAAAAAGATTTGAGACTTATAAATCTCCAGCTAAACAATACATGTTTAATTTCATTTGTAACTGCCATTATTAATAAGTATTTGCGTTCTTTTTCTTGAAGTATATACACAAAAATCAACATAAAAAATAATAATTATTCTATTATTCGAGAATTCTCTTAACTAAAAACCTCACGTCCTCCAAATTAGTTTAAATAATCGAGGTTCTACTATATTGTAAAAAGGTAAAACAGAAATATTAGCAACTAATAAGAAAGCAAAAAGTAGTAATAGTAATACTACTGGATTATAAAATTTTTATCAAAAAATCGTAATAATTAAATATACAAACTACTAAACAAAAAATAATTAATTGTAATTAATAATACTACCAGATCAATATTATTAAAAATACGATATTACAAAAATTTAAGTAAATAATTGTAAATAAAATACAAATAAAAGTAAAAATTTTCGAAAACTATTTCAAACTAAAACAAAACAAATTAAAGTGAGATAAGTTCATGAATAAAAATGAATAGTTAAAATTAAGGGGGTATTCTGGTAATCCGGCTTAAAAAAATCAATTTTTTTCACATTTTCTCAAAGTATATAGTTTTGAAAATGTCTATGTAAAAGGATTTGTTTAAATTCGTAAAATTAGCAAAGTCAGAGATGTTTAAAGGAAACAGTGTTCTGCTCGCAATGTAAGTATGAATATTTTTGTACAACTTCAAATATATTTTTCTCAAAAAATATTTTATTTTATAATATTATTATTTATATTATTATTTATTTTTATATTATTATTATTTTATATTTATTATGATATTCATTATAATATTTTATTTTTTGTACATCTCAACTGATTGTAAGTATGAATATTTTTGTACAACGAGTAACAAGAACTTCAAATATGTTTTTCTCCAATCCATATTTTTTAAACTGGCTGACGGGATATCTCACGTTTTAGTTGACCGATTGACTTGAAATTTGGAGATCTTCACCGGATGTACCTTTATCGCATGAACCATGGATTTCAAAATCTAATGTTCTCTTCTATTCTTTTTTATTTTTTTTTTACCAGCCAAAGGACGAAAAACAAGAAAAATCGATATTTTAACTTCAAAATGCTGCCATTTCTTCAATTTTCGAAATTTTGCTGTTTCCGTGGTTCATGCGATAGTCATATTTATACTAATTAAGATGCATTCTGGTTTTTCAGTTTCAAATAACGAGGTGGACCGGAATCATGTCAGCCGTTTTTAAAAACATGCCTTACCTAAGCCTATATAATTTCCACAACTTTCATTAATTTCGTTAAAAAAAAAAATCGTAAATGCTCTTTAAGTATGAATAAATCTGTGTGCGAAACTGCATACCAAAATATATCATGGTTTCCTTAGAAAAAAATCCCCAAAAAGTCGATTTTTTCAAGCCGGATTACCAGAATACCCTCTTAAGAACGAGAAAATAAAAAGAGTTGAAAAAAGAATAAAAAGGGAAAAGTAGAGGATGAATGAAGAACTGGAGAAGAGAGAAGAGGAAAAAGAAGGATCTATTTTCGTCGTTAAAGGATTTACTAAAATAAGAATAAGCGGCAGATGACGGTGTAGACTTGAGAATTAAAGGATACTCAGCAACGCGAAAGAAGTTTTAATTTTAAATGGTAAAAGCCTATCTTCCTGATTAACCTATTGAAAAACTTTATAGTTATTGATTAATGACTTCTTAATGAAACAAATGGTAAGAGAAACTTTGATTTCCTTGTGCTATGGAATATTTTCTGTCTCTGTCTATAATGATTTTGAGTAACTTGAATCTTTTTCTTGGTGTAGACAAGGACACTCCACCACAATCGTAGTAAGAGTTGGTCTTAAACAAGTTGTGTAAAGGTTTAGTTTGATTTAAGTCTGGAAAGATTTTTTATCCAGGAACGGATAAAAATTCCGAATGCTTTTAAGATTTTGATTATATGATCCTCAACCCTTATCTTATAGTCAAGTAAAACTTGATAATATCAAAGTGCTTAATCCTAAGTAAGTAACGGAGATTGTCAGACTAGGAAATCCAATGATTATTTATTACCACTTGATGGATGATTTGAGACACAAAAATAGGTTTCCTGAAGAAGATTATCTCCATTTTGTTTGCAAGTCTCCGTGCTTAGTTTCATTTTCCAAGATTCGACGGGCTTTTAACACTTCTCAGCGTCCCCGAGGTAAATCCCACGGATAAACTGAACTTGACCATTGATTTGCCTCTCCCTTTCACGAAGGGAAAGCAAAGAAATGCGTTTTGAAAGAAAAGCAAAGGGGGACTTAGAGTTAATCGCTCAGGAAGATCAGAATCATAGAGAACGGTCGACCAGGAAAGTCAGTGTCTTACAGCCGAAGAGTTGGAGAATTTCTCGGTCGTACACGGAGTTTCATAGAGACAATCAACCCCTGAGTGACTGAATATTATAGAATCATTCAATCACTCAGATCGATTATACCGTATCAAAATACTAAAAATTAGAAGAACCGCGTCACGCATATTCAACACATATACAACATTCACATACGCACTGGTCAATAAAGAAGTTCCTTCAACAGTCAAAATCTTTAGTTTTTCTATCTGGTCTCAAGCCACACTTGAATAGTCCTTCGAATATTGTAGATCGTATTTTTATGCAATAACCAGGATCAACGAGGTTACATTAACTGACATGTAATAAAAGTTGGATTTGTCGTCGTTAATTGTGGCATAAAAGAACTTGTCAAAGAGAAAAGAGTGCAGTAGGTGAATCTCATTAAGTAGTATCGAATCTCATTAACTTCATTATGTTTGAGAATCTCATGCCAGACAGTATCGATAGTACTGGAGAAGTCCAAAAGTATCATGACAGCGATTCTTTTAGTGTTTATCTAACAAACGACTTATTGCGAAATAAGTTGCTTTATTATTGGTAAAAATAATAATTGGTAGTCAATCAGCAAGTTGCTGGTCTAGATACATTTCACGATGACGGAATAAATGTACTTTTTAAAAAATTTACTGATAATTTATAGGAAGCTTATAGACCTGTAACTATCAGATCAATCCCTCAACTTACTCGGTTTGGGTATACATAGGTCATATCTTGAAAAAAAAATAGGCCAAGCAGAGAATGTAATAAAGCTGACAAGGAATTTTAAAAGTATCAAGCTGAAAATGACGTCATTATTCTTAATCTTCCGATCCCTCAGATTAGTTTAGCTATGACTTTCCGAGCCATTGTCAAGTCATTGTTAAAAGCAAAATCCCTGGAGTTAGTATTGCCGTTTGCGTGGATAAGACACTCAAATTGTCTGGAAGAAAAAAAGGATATTAGTAAACTCGTAGTAGAATTGAAATAAAATAGTTAGCTAGGAATTCAACCTTTCTGCAGTTATTGTTTTATTATCCACTAGAAGACAGAAAACAATTTTAAATTCAAGTCCAGAGCAATCTTTCAGATTGTCCGAAAGATGGGGTTCATTTTCATATGTGAAAATTGACTTCCAATATATTTTCCTAATTGAAGAGACTTGCTTTTTAATAGCACAGTTTGGACACCACAGACATACTGATTCTTTGATCCGTTTTTCGTATAAAATATCTAAAAATATCCAGCTAAGATATATGGCGAGTTGTCCAAGGAAAAGAGAGAAAGGGTGATATCCTTTTAGAATAGTAGATTCTCAGATTTTTAATGCATAATGTATTTCATTAAACTGAAAGAGTAATCTATTGATTATATATTTGCCGGAAAATTGATCATAGAGCTCCTAGTCAGTGATGTGATAAGTGGAATTTAGTTTACTGGAAGGCAATGTATCGACCAGCAAGACAGGATAGTATGGAGTGGCCTTGAGCTGTAAAGCAATTGAAGGAATCAGACAATTGTGAATGCTTTTCTTACTGCAGAAAAGTTTGTAAAAAGGGATAGATTAAGTAATTATTTTTGGTATAGCAGTTGAATTAACTGAATGACTTTCCTACGGTATTAAAATCACCATTAATGAAGAAAAGAGAATTTACCGTGATCAGTGTGTTTAGATCACTGACTTCCAGGGTGGTGCTAGGACAAACCAACATCAATCAGTAGTTTAAAGCAGGCTTGTTGAACTGTCATAAACAAACCGTGGCTCGTACCCCTCTTTGCAAGAAGTGAACTTATCATGCTTACTTTGCTTTATTATTTTTTTCTTCTCCCAATGTTATACGAGCCCCACTATTATCCAATTTTGTAATCAAAATTAAAAATACTTCCATATTGACTTTTTTAATTAAGTATAATATTTTAATTTAATTAATAAAATAATATAAGAGATCCGGATCCAGTTGTAAATTATGAGAAGCTGAATTATAGATTATAAAAATGAATCATCACTAACAACAGTATGAAAAGAGGTTGTGGAAAAGTACTTTTTGATAAACTGACAAAGTTAAACAATTAAATCAAATATGTTTAGTACTGATTAATTCCCACGTAACGGGAAAATTGGTTAGGACCTGGAAGAAAAAAAGAGGGTGAAATAACTCATTATGTGGTTCATGAAGGAGAAGAAATTCGACAAACCTAGTTTAGATAAAAGTTTTATGAAGGTACAATTGAAAAAAAGTGTCTAGGTATCTAAAAAACACAATAATGAAACTCACATAAAATTGTCAACGAAATCGACGGATTTATCCATGTTTCGATAATTAGGACAATATCAACTTCAGACTTGAAATTTTGTTCAGCTTTGTTCAGCTTTGTTTCTACAAATTCGTGATCTATCTCAAAGACTCGTAACGAATGCAATCATTTTACCAACATCGCAAAGTGAACGAAATTCTGCAAAAACATCTTTTAATTCAATACAAAAGTTGGGAAACATACTTGTGGAATAAAAGGCAAGAGGACCGCAGGAAGAATCTCTGATACGGACGTTCCTTACAGTATCAGAGAGTGTAATATAGGGAAACAATTCCGCGATGATATACGATCTTGACTAAGATAAGAAAGTTTCAGCTAGCTGAAATACTGATATAAAGCTTCTAGAAGAGAAGTTAAATCTATTACAAGAGAAAGTATTTGTTCAGATACTCAGTTGAAGCTGAACATTGGCTTACGTCAACAAACAATTGGCACAGGTAAGAGGAATGTCTTTGAATTTTAATCAATCAATGAAATGATGCAGGCCAGTATCATTCAATGCATAACGCAAGATTACAGTTGTAAAAAGAATGCCCGAACCGTGGGCATTTAAAACATTGTGTATATTTATGTCGAGAGAGGAACTTTTCTCAACGTTGAATAAATCTATTTTGATAACTGCGTTAAGTACTGTGTAGGGTAGGAAACTTATTTTGAATAAAGCAAAGTTAGATTTTTTGGGATGTTTTTCCTCCGATCGGTTATGGTGCGCAAAATTAGATTTAGAGCATGGAATTTAATTTCCGTGAAGATGTCTTCGACTGATAGAGACTGGAGGAAGGCCTTTTAGGATTAGAAATAAACAGTTGTCTTCTTTCAGAGAAAAACAGCAAGTTGGGACATTTTCATTTCTTAGGACGTTCATAAATGTTTTGTGCTTTTCAATCTCTTTAAATTAAATGTGAATCCTCTGACCTAGATATTATTTAATGATAAATGAGCAATTGAATTCTTTTGAAAAGTCTCAAAGTGGAAATATAGTAAGAAAAATTAGACAGACGATGATGTCACATAGTTACATTGTCGGAACTAAAGATTTGTTTAGTTGGAAGAGAAATATAAAAACAATGCTACTACATCGTTGAGAGAAATTAGATTCATTTTGGAATATTTTATTTAATAGTAGAAACGGATAGCAATAAAAATTAGTTAGATTGAATTTTAAAATTTATACTAGTGTCAGATGGCTACCCACTCTTCGTGAATCACATGGTTGTCCAAATATAATCCTAACAAATAGTATAACAGATTAAATTGCTTAGTCAGAATACAAAAACCACGATATCATTCACGAAAACTCTACTCTTTGTCTCTACAAACTATTAATCCTTGTAAAAATATGGAAGCGTTACTATTCAATCGCTGATTCTCCAACAACAATTAATTAATAGTAGAATAAATATTTGGACGAAATAAACTTGCGTCTTCTTTGGAACCTAATATTAGGATTACTACGATTTCGCATCAGAAATATCTTAATGGTGTGGTAAATTTAAAAGTATTAAATTCAGAAGTAAAAGGAACCTTAGAGTTTCTAGTTTCGTATCTAGGAGGACTTTTAAAGATTTCTCGTTAAGAGTGAGAAGATAGGTTCGTTAACAAAAACGAATGAAACAGGAAGTGACTGTAGGTGGATCCGCAATCCTGGTTACTTTACTACGTGATAGGGCAGAAAAGTGGCCAGGATAACCTTTCAATGGCCTTTTTTTGTGCAGTCTATCCTTATTAGGAGTGGATGCATCAGAAGGTGCAGTTAAATTAAGAGGATTCAATTGATGTTGAGGAAATACGTAGAAATAGATGGAAGTCTGATGAATGTTGATGAAATAAAACAGAAAACAGAAAGTAAAGAAAGTAAACAAACGAAAGAAAGTTAAGTAATATAATAAATTATATTTATTAGAATGATGCTTGACACATACTGGTAGCATAACAACTAAATTCGGTAAAAGACAACTCATTATTGAAAAAATGGATCCCTTATAAATAAAATATTTATAAATAATTTAATACAAAATGCATTTTAAATCTAGATGAATATTTTTATTCAAATAAAAAATGTTTATTTTTCGAATTTTTATATGTAGAAAATATGGAAATATATCAAATACTATCGAACGATTTCATTTTTTAATTTTAACTTGTCTTTGATTTATTTGGCAAGTTATAGGTAAGATAAACAAAGTTCCTCCAATTTATTTTGGAAAAATTATTGTAATTAATTTAAAAATTATAATGGAATCCAGATTTACAAGATCGCGATTTCGATTAACCGGGGTGTCGATTATCCATTGTCTCACGTTCACTAATGACATCGTGTCGCACAACAAAGTGCATAAACTTATCTAAATCTTGCAAATCGTACATCATATAACTGCTGAATTTTTAATATTTTATGAATTTAAATGTACATTTTAATTGTACATTTTTGCAATTTTTCCCATAAATGCATAAAAATACATAGTCTACTTGTAAGTATTTCTACAAAATTCTGTGCGATAAAGTCACGAATAAACGAATAAAAACGAGAGCTGCTAAACATAATCTAAATAAATGTAATCTAAAATGAGAATGTCAGAGCAATGGCGACAATAGCGTGGTATACAATGTTAAATTCAAATATTTATGTAAAGCTTATAAACACCGAAATTACATCAACACGATATATTATAATATACAATAGAATTTCATACCGATGTAACACAATACAACCATATCACTATATTTGCTTAAAAAGAATATACTAAATTAAAGTATAATTAAAATATTTTATTTATTTATTCATACTATAATTAATACTAAAATAATACTAGAATTGTACGATAATTTAATTAATATAAAAATTATGCTACAATTAAAAGAATTAATCCGCCAACCATAGTAAAATTTTAAAAAGTAGACGTCCCTGACGAAACAATCAATTTAAATAATAATTACCAAAGATTGTCTAACGGAAAAATAATGTCTGAAAACTCAAAATCTAAGCTGCCTCGCATTGGGTGAATCTAGTAATTTAGAAATTATAATAGAACTATAACTTTGTTCTTATTGAAGATAGAAAAAAATTGCAAAGAAAAATTTTGCATTGTTCATATCTCTCATTCTTTAATATACTTTTGTAAAACGTTTTATTTTATTTTAGTTTTACTTTTGTAAAATTTTTTACATCCACGAAGTTAAAATTACATTTTTTTTTAAATGGAACTGTACGACGTTTTTTACATAAATTGATTCCTCTTAATAAATTAATATTGGGATGTATTATTGATAAAATTAATATTTCATGAGATGTTCCACATCTTATTCATATTTCACTGAAACATTGTTTAGCGTTGTGTTCATTGATGTTATCCTTGCAATTATCATTGAAATCTCTACGAGATCCCGAAATTGTCGAGATGAAACAGGATGGAAATTTATTTTAGGATTGGTTCTCGATCATTTTCTTGAAAAAGTCGGCAATTCCGTGTGTACCAAAATTTCTGAATGTGTCGAAATTTTCGAAAATTTTGGAAATTTTGAAAATCCCGAAGAACCGATTGATGTTTCAAAACACAGTTTAGTGAATACGAAAATTTGAAAATGTTAGAAAAATTGAAAATTCGAAATCTCGGTATTTACTTAAACACAATCGAGATTTTCAAAATTTCCAAAATTTTCGGGAATCTCGATTCTTTCGGGAAACCCAAAAATTATCAGGAATCCCGAGAATTATCGAGAATCCCGACATCTGCAAAAATCCTGAAATTTGCAAGAATTCGTCCCAATGTTTTCCAAATTTTTCTCGATCATCAAAATCTCGCACACTTCTAGAAATCTCGTATTATATTTTCACATGTTATTGCTTAATATTTAAAATTAAATTACTAATTAATATTTACACTTGAATACAATTTAAAATTAATTTAATATTTATAATTAATATTTAAATTATATTTTATTCAATAACTAGGTATTATAATATTTTTTTCTTTTTTTGTTTCATTAAGCTAAAAAGCCCCTAAAGCTCCTGCAATTTATCCTGATGGATATTCGGCAGATTGTTATGTCGGTTTGACAGTATCACGTGGATGCTACTCCTAGCAAAGGAGCATAGTTGCACAATTTACGATTTCACTATAGATGCGTTACAAGATCATCCTGTGGATGATTTTTCTGACGTTGTCTACATATAAGGTGTCAGCTGGAGGATTTTGATGATTTGCTGTTCTCCCTTTACATCTATCAGAAAATCGTTGAATTTCTTCCCACATACAGAAAATTTGTAAATCCTTGCGTAAGTCTTCGTTCTTTATGTACCAGGGCGCATTAACTATTGTTCTAAAAAATAGATTGCATAGCTTCCATCTTTGTGATATGGCTTTTGGCAGCCATTCCCTTTGGGGAATGCCATATGTCCATATGGGATTTATTATAACTTTGTATATCAATAATTTGTATTCTATATTTGATTTCAATTTACGACTCGGATTTGTTGTATTTTCTTGTGTAAATGTTTCCAGAAGTAGTCCGAGACATTTGACTACTTTTGTTTGCTAGACAAGTTTGCCATGTAGTGAATTTGTGGGATTTATTATCTTCGTAGTGTAAAGGTGATGTTTTTGCATATATTATAGTATTGTATTAATTAACCTTTATTTTTCTCTCCACAAGCCATGTTTCCAGGTCTTTTTATATGGTTTTGAAGGATTTAAATTGCGTAATGTATATTAATAGTATAATTACTATTGGGCGTCGTTGGAATATTTGCAGTGTAAAGAGTGTAGAAGAGGACAGGTCCTAATACACTTCCTTGCAGCACTCCTGCATTTATGCGTTGTATGCTAGAATATGAATCTTTTACTTTAACGTAAAATGTTTAATGAAATATGCAACAGCTGGTAGTAAGAGTCAGGGAAGTGATTTTTAAGAGTTCTCAATAGTTCATGCCAGACGCTTTGTCAAACGCTTTCTTTATATCCAGGAATGAGCATGTGCAATACTTTTTATCTTTAAGCGCCTGAATAATTTTAGATACAAATACAGGTAGTATTAGCATATTCTGCTCCTTCGGCGTCCTAACGAAGACTGGTTACAATATTTAGAATTGTATCTATAATTACTGTATGTATGTACAAGGTACCGCGACCATCATAGTATGATTCTACATCTTCAATTTAGTATAGATAATGCGGGGATATGCGAGAACCCGAGTCACGAAGACATTGAATCAGGTCGAGACATGTCCCAAAAATATCTTAGAATTCAAGTTGAGATTCTCGAGAAAGTCGGAATTGTCGAAAAGTTTCATAAGAAAGGTATAACAATTTTTATTTATTAAAATTTAGTTTGAAAAAAAAATATTATTCGGTTTTCAAAATTTTCAAAATTTTCGAAAATACTGAAATATTTTCTATCCTGAAATTTTCAGGAATTCCGTCAGTCTTATATGAGATATTTTCGGGAACCCGATCCGATCTGACCCGACATTTTTGACAGTTTTCACATATTCCCAATAAATACAAAAAAAATAAAACTTACTGCAAAATTAACATTAGATCTCAAGTTTCTTTTTCATGTTGGCATCGTATTCTAATCATCGCGAGGATCAAACTTATCAAAAAAACTATGTGTCGTAAACGATCTGTTCTTCTGGGAAACGTCTTTAAATCTTCATTAGCATTCACACGGTTTTTATTAACAATACGTTTACATTTCACAATGAAATATAAAGTAAATAACAATGAAACAATAAATGGTTCTTTAATAATTAAAATATTTGGCACGAAGTTCAAATAGAATGAAACAGCTAATAATTTCATTTTTTCTTCTTTATTTCAAGACTACCTCTACAGGATTTTTTTTTAATAACATCAGATACATGATGTTATTAAACTGATATTTTTAAATCCTACCATTTAAATCCTATATAATCAATTTTTCTTAACATTAATAGCAGCCGAAAAAATTTAGATATTTGACTTCAAATTAATACTCATATGTATCGAATATACGTGTTTCTAGTATAATTAAATGACCTAAAGTCGATATTTCTTGACTGAAAGTCACTTTATTTTGAAAAGGATATTTTATACATTTCAATTTTGTATGTCTGTTAATAATTTTCTTCAAAAATTTGCATAATCGTGCAAATTAAAATTATTGATCGATAATTTTTTGCAAAATTCCTATCCTTTTCAAGTTTGGCTATTGAAATAACCGTCATCTTAGATCATTATTTAAACAATATTTTCCTTTGAACTTTTCTTTATCATAAATATTACGATTCATAAAAACGTATGTTGCAAAATGTATTTAATTCAATGACTAACAAGATTTTCAGATATCTGATTATTTATAGCTTATACTATACTTTCCTTTTCATATCTCGAAAGAAAAGACATATTAACTCGTTATATAACATTTTTTACTCAAAATAACCTCTCAAACATGTTGGCAAAGTTGACGGTCCAGATCTCGAACATCCCATTTCATATGAATGTGATTTGAGAATATTTCTTCAGATCTTCCATCAGAGTCTTTAGTAACCAGCTTGATTTTCTCATTGCAACGTTTGAGTAATATAACATTAATTTCGATTATAGGAATTAACCATGGAAAGAGGCTATAGATTGTTCTATGGATTCGTTGTAATTTAGGCTTCTATAATGAGTTCATTCAGATAGTTACTTATTTTACAGTAGAAAGAAAATATTCCTTTTTTAGATTGTAAAAAGATTAGAGTTGACCTGGAATACAGAGTTACGTGGACAAGAGGCAATTTTGACTGCAAATTTGATGCTTAAACATCTTTTTCTAATCTGATATAGAAAGGTTTCACTGACTGAGAACATCACTGATTCAGTTGGAACGAAAAACATCTTGTGTGTGGTATTTAACTCCTTTAACACGGTGATTGAATTATATAGGATCATTCCATTATCTAATTTGGATTCCACTAAAGTTTTATATGTTAGTGATAGGCTGTCTAAATCTACCTCCCAACTGATTGTTATTGTCATTTTAAATACGTTGGATCGTTGATTGATAGATAATGATTTTAAGTTTACTGATGTAGACTTTCCATATTAGTTAGGATACAAAAATTAGTCCTAATAGTTTGATGAAGGTTATTTCTTCTAGTATCTTACTGTTAAGAGATAGTTTAATGTTAACAGATTGCCAATTTCTGCTGAAGATTACTTTGATTTGGCGTTGAAAATTTAAAGGCTGAACTAAGCGACCATTCCTGGAGTCTATCTAATGTATGTTGTGGTTATATCTGGATAGTAAAAAGGTTTTTCACATATAAGAATTAAATCATTGGCGAATAATAGACTTTTGATTGAATTACATACGATGTTCTGCATATTATTTACAACGATCAAAAATAAACTCAAGACGGTGCCTCGTAGCATATCATTTTTTAAGATTGTTGGAGAAGAAAAATTTGGATCTTCTAATGAAAAGTTATTAACAAAATTGAAGAAGTTTCCACTAAAACCATATTCTTGGAGAATTCTTATGATTCGGTTTTTCCAAATGATATCACAAGACTTTTCTGTATCGAAGTATAGAGTAGTCGTGTATTGGTTATTGACAAAAGCGTCGCATATGTCCGTTTCCAGGTTTATTGGATGGTCATAAATGGAGCGGAACTGTCGAAAGTCACTTTGATATCTGGAGATTAGCTGCCTTCTTTTTAGGAGCTACTGGAATCTATTGTTAACAATTTTCTCCATTAGTTTATATAATAAAGAGCATTACTGTACCAATGACAATGCATAATTGACGATAATTTAAACTAACATCACTTTGTAAAGAAAGATCATATAACGATCTGCTTGGTCTCATTTTAAAGTATGAAGCTCCTACTTTAACAATCCTGAGTTCGAGTTTTTTTTACCAAAAATTTTTTTACATCGTGTAGCAGCAGGATATTTTTTTCTCAAAAATTATAAAAATTTAAACACTTTTATTAACGCTTTTATTAACATATGTAAAAACATTAAACAATTTTTTCATTACCAAATTTATCGTAGTCTTGAAATTTTCTCTTTAAACTTGTTACACGATTTTTACTACTAAATACTAGATAATGAAATGTTAGAATTTCTTGAATTTTTCTCTGTGTTTTTAACACTGATATTCAATGTTCAATAAAATGGTAAATAAAAATTGTACAAGTTTTAAAGAACCCTTATCTTAATATTTCTATGTTATTTTTAATATTTAAGTTTCCACTTTTAAATTTAATTTTTAATTTAATCAATAGCAAATTTCTGTTCACATTTCTTTTCAAATTTCTTTTACAAATTATATATTATTTAGAAAAAATAACAATAACTATATTGATAAAATACTATTATTTCTAGATTTGGAAAAAGTACAAAGATTTTATTTTAAGATATTTAAACGCATATTATATTTTCATTCTTTTTAATATCTAACAATTCCAATGTTAAAATTAAAAGTACAAATAATGATAAATAGTCACGCCGAAAAGTTTTTTTATAAAATTTTATAAAATAAAATTTTGTATCTATTTAGAGTTAGAAATTTAATGAATTTTCCTTTTAAGAAACCTAGATTAAGGATCACAATTATCCTTCAATTCAAAAACAGTATAAGAACTTTTTCAGCTGAACATATGTACATTTAAAACAATCCCGCGATTAACTAAAAACTAAGAAAATTTTATACGAAAAGAAATTTATAAATAAGATGAAAGAAATATCTCACCTGTTCTGGAGGGTGGAAGCAGCAATCCCTGAACCTCCTCTAAGGGCATCGTCTGTCCGTGATGATCTCGGTACGGTCGATGAGGTCGATCTTTCATACCTTTTTTGAAATGAATCAGTCGCGTTTTTCTGTATCAGTTTCCACGTTGAAAAACAATAGTAAAGTATGCTATCGGAGACCAAGATCGGGACCAAATTCGAAATCAGTTCCGGGAGATTAGGTGAGCCCTGAGGGACTCGTGGCGATGACGAAGGACGGTGGTAGAGCGTCATCGCCCTGCCGACGTCCCTAAAACCATGCCCAGCTCACAAAGAATCTTGAGTCGAATAGTTTGCAATGGGCTACTCTAATAAGTTCGATCTTCTTTCACTCTAAAACAAAAAGAAAAGAAAAGTTTCTGTTAATTATTGCAATTCAAATATCAATCATTGGAAATTGCAACATGCGAGAAACATTTTTAAGATATTGTTGCGGCTCTAAATGGACCAATATGAATCCGATTCAAGACGCTTGAATGAGTTTGAGAAAGATAACAACCATCAAAGTGGATGAAATATAGTGAAATGATACGAAATGTTATGATTCCGATAAAAGATGAGAAACCATGATGAATGGAATGTATATTTTTGCAATTGATTGTCGTACGGATTAGTACATCGCTTTGAATTTATCGCACTGTCTTGTATTGACAACCAATTACTTTGAAGCTTCGAGCCGTTTCATTACTCTAACGTAATTCCTCCAGAAACGGTGAAATTAAACATTGATAAGATCATCAATATTAACCATTTTTTAAAGGATACTAAATATAGATACGCGGCCGGGAATGAAAACAATAAATGATCGCGCGACAACAGTCGCGATAGAATGTAGCTGTTTAAAAAATAAAGACCAGGGAAGAGCCAACTTCCGCTCCCACGCTTTCACTTTCTCATTTTCTATCATCAGCGGATGTCTCAAGTGGAGTTCTTGGAACCCCAGACGCTTTGGAACAAAAGTTTTTTTTTTGAAAAGAGCTGATTCTGAGCATTTCTCGATACTTGAATTATCATAAATTAGAGCTTCGTGCAAGACCAAACCTTCCTGGTTTATGAATGACTTTGTCAATCGAGATGAATCGCAGGTAGCGAGGCAAGGCACGTCTTCGGCAGGCCTGTGCGTGGACGCAAACGTTGTGCCAGACTGTCGCCTCGAGTCCCAAGTTTGGGAGACGGGCACAAGCTCGAGTTAAGCCCAGTTCAATTTGTCGTGAAACGTCTGTGAAGTGCAAGCTATCTTGTATATGACCACAGTCAGAAATCGAGCAAGTTTCCACCAATAACGCTCTTTCTTTGAGTTCTAGACAAGTATTTATGTCAGTAACAGAGGAGGAATTCTCTGTCGAGAATTCAGACTATAAGCGTGCCTAGCACGACCAAGGACTTCCCCTCGAGAATTCAGACTACAAGGATGCCTAGCACGAACGAGGACTTCCCGTCAGGGTAAGCGTGCCTAGCATAACCATTTCCTTTCAGCAATCTTCACTTCATAAGCTGTGTGAGCTGTGTAAGCTGCCTTTGCATCGAGGACATCGACTGTGAACTGCGTGAGCTGTGTGAACTGCCTTCGCATCGAGGAGATCGGCAGTTGGCTGCACGAGGATGTGTCGCACCGAGGACAGCGGCAAAGGACGACGTTCACCAGGCGTTCCGACCTTCGCGACGACGTGGCGCTCAGAGTATAAGCGGTATAGAGCGACGCTCACTTTCGTGAGCAGTTAGATTGTGCAGAGCGTAGTCACGAAATACAATCAGTTTTTAACATCTATTCGTCTGTGTCATCCCTCTGCTTTCTATACTCTCTACATTTTGAACATCTTGCTGGCATAAAAAAACGAGTGAACCATTACCCTTATTCAAACATATCTAAATAGAATAATAAATTTCTTTGTGCAGACAAGAAGCCTAACATCTTATGTACAAAATAATTCAAACAATTAGAATTATAAAAAATGGCTCGAACAGATATATTAGGGACAATATGCTACCTTTCATAATCAACTTCCTATTCAATAGATCAATCCAAGTCAGAGCAAATGGATCTCTGTCACATCCAGTTATAATCAAAAACGGAGTCCCACAAGGATCAGTAATGAGCACCACATTATTTTTAATAGGAATCAACGACATCTCCATCAACCTCAAGCCACCAATAAAAACCCAGCTAATTGCGGATGACATAACAATCACATGTAGCGGGAAAAATATAAGCTCCATTAACAAACAGCCGTCAAACACCCTTCAGGTCAAAAACAACTGGCTTAAAATTTTCTCCCAAAAAAACATCCTATTCACTAGGAAAACGAAACTCAATCCTCCACTTAAACTATATCTGAGTAATCTTGAAATAAAATTAACTGACACCATCAAAATATTAGACCTTATTTTCGACAAAAAATTATCTTGAGCGCCATACCTAAAAATCTTAAGAGTCCTGTATAAAAAAAACTTACCGTTATAAAAACCCTTTCCAATAATAATTGGGGAGCGGATAAAGACACTCTTCTAGAAACATACAGAACATTAATTAGATCCAAACTAGATTACGGCTCTACGTTTATAACTCAGCTAAAAGCTCCACCAAAAAAAATAATAGATCCAATCTCCCACTCAGCTCTTAGACTAGCCACAGCATACCGAACATGCCCCATAAACAGCCTACTATTCGAAGCCAAAGAAATGGCACTTGAATCCAGAAGGAAGTTCCTCACTTTTAAATACGCACTAAAATTCTCGTCCACTCCAAATAATTCTACAACAACATCTTCTCCAATAGATACAAAGCTTTCTACATCAATAAACCCAAAATTCCCTCCCATTTCCATATCAGACTTACCAATCCTCCAATCCACCACTTTCAAAATCCATCCCACCATTGAACGTAAACCACCACAAATCCCTTCATGGACAATAGAAGCATTCCCAACCAGTCTTGCCAAACTCCCCAAAAAAATTCTCAATTCAACTCACATAGGACTCGATTCCGAGAACTAAATAACAACTACGCCCAACACACCAAGATTTACACTGATAGATCAAAAACACTGGAGCAGGATACGCCACTATCACAGAAAAAGCCAAAAAAACACAAAATTTCCCTTCTTCATCATCCATCTTCATAGCCGAAACTTATGCCATCCTGGAAACCATTAAATATGCACACTCAAATAACGAAGCCTAGATCGTCATATACACCGACTCCATGAGCGTTACAAAATCTCTAACGAAATCATATAATCAAGAAAACCAACTAATATCCATCATCCAAGAACTAAACCACAACCAATCTAACACAAATGCCGCAGTCATCTGGATTCCAGCTCATCAAGGAATAGAAGAAAATGAAAAAGCCGACGCAGCAGTGAAAGAAGCCACAGTTCCCTTACTTACTAACAATCACAACCATCTTCCAATCCCCTGCGACGACCAAATAATCCATTGCAAAAAAGTAATAAAAAATGAATGGAATAATACATGGAAAACAACTAAAAGCATCCAACTATACAAAAGTATCCAAGACATTCACCAGCAAACACCAAAATTTAACAACAGGAAAGAAGGAATAATTATCACACACCTAAGAACCAAGCTGACACATGAACACGAAACTAAAAAAACTACACCACCCACCTGCACTCATTGCAATAACCATCCATTAACAATAACCCACATACTGCACAATGTCACACCACAGAAAGCCAAAGACAGAAATACGGAATCAACGCAAACATAAACCTGACTGCTCAAAATGACATATACAGAGTATCTCAAAAACATAAACTACTACACACATATCTAATGGCACCGTCGTCGCTAATGACCTCGCTGTCGATGCGACATTAAAGAAAAATGGAAGAAGAAGAAGAAGATATATTAGAAGACTCAAAATCTCACACATTGACCAAAAAGAAACGAAAAAGGGAAAAAAATGCAAATGATAATGAAAAATGCTAATGAAAAAATTGATGAATAGCTAAATAGACTGAAGAATAGAAAAGCACCTAGAGAGAATACGGCCCAAAAAAGATCAAATAAAAACTAGAGGAGACTTTGGAAGGAAAGAGAAAAAAAACTTACAACTAGAGAAATATGTAGTAAGAAAAATATAAAAAAGAGGAGGGTCTCCAGAAAATTGACAGAGAGAAATTATGATCCCTGAGTCACAAAAGGAATGCAGTAAAAGAAGATAAAAATTACAGAAAGATAATTCCACTCAATACCGCACATAACATATACATTCTAATATACTGTACATATGTATGTACATATACATTTGTAAATGAAAAGTTAAAGAAAATCTTTTTTTATTTGTTTCGTGTGTATGAGTCCAATTGTTCAGTTACAATTATTTTCATTTTTTATATTATTATTGTTTAATATCGTGTGGATTTCGATACAGTTATCGGCAATCACTACTATTTTATGGGATTAGTTCCGTTTTATACATGTTTGGCTGTATTTCATTTGTTAGTTAGTAAGGTCTAGCGGATGTTTCCTTTTCAGTCTTCTGGGTAGTAGGGAGTAACAGTCTGTTGCCAAAGGGTTCCTGTGATTTTTGATTTTGTGTTGATATGTCCTTTAGCGCTTTAGTATTTCCTCTTTGATGGTTGGTATTTCTAGGGTTCTTATGTCATCGTTTCTGACATACCATTGAGCATACCTAGTACTGTACTGATAGATTTTCTATCTTTTTTATGTTCGTATGTCCAAATAGGTTTAATTATTATTTTGTAGATTAGTAGCTTATTTTTTACGTTTAGCTTAGAGTTTCTTAATTTTAGCCAGTACATGGATTTTCTAATTGTTTTTATTTGTTTGATCTTTTCTTGAACGTGCTTTTTCCAGTTAAACTGAACGTTTTTATTTGTTTGATCTTTGAAATTGGCCCTTTGTTGAGTGTGAATGTGATATGTACACATTTGGTTGTGTTAATCTTGATTTTGTTGTTCTTTGTCCACTTTTCTATTTCGTTTAAGTGATTTTATAAGGTTTTGGTTGCTTTTCTTATGCTTTTTTGCGTAGACAGTATTGCCATGTCATCGACAAAAGTATATATTTTTGTTCCTGGTGCTGCGGGTAGGTCCGCGGAGAATAGAAGATACGGGATGGGTCCTAGCACACTGTCTTGAGACACTTCAGTGTGTATCTTTTTGGGTGATGATTTTTCATTTTTGATTCTGACGTAGAAGTAATATTTGTTATGTATGATTCTAGTATTGGGTATAGGTCTTTTCATATTTCTTGAAATTTTTGAAGCAGATCTTCGTGCCATACTTTATCGAATGCTTTTTCTACGTCTAGGAATGCTGCTGTACAATATTTTTTTTCTTCCATGGCACGGATTATGCTGTTTATCATCCTATGTGTCTGTTCTATTGTGATATGGTTTTGTCTAAATCCGAATTGGTGATCAGGAATCAAGTTTTTGTTGGTAATTTCCTGTATTAGTTTTTTATAGATGGTTTCTTCTATTACTTTGGAAAGAGATATAGGTCTGTAGGATGATGGGAATTTGGGATTTTTGCCTGGTTTTTGTAGAGGTATGATTTCTGCACATTTTCAGATCTGGGGGATATATCGCATTTATTAAGACTGTTAGGAATCTTACCGCTTTGGCCGGGATTTTTTTTAGTATTTTTGCTATTATTAGGTCATAACCTGGAGTTTTATTATTTTTTAATTATTGTGGAGATTTTCTCTTTCCTTATTACTTTGTATTTTAGTGTTTCGTTGTTGCTATTATTTGGAGATATGTGGGGTTCATTAGTGAATGTTTCACTCAGGTACTCTGCCATGGTTTCGGCTTGGTCTTCTATCGTGGTCCAGTTTCCATCCAGTTTTTGTATAGGGAGAATTTAGGTGAGTGGTCTTTTGAGTTTTTTTGTACTTTTCCATAAGGAATAGTTTGTATTGCTGCTATTGTCTAGATTCATGATGAAGTTTATAAATTCGTTGTTATTTGTTTTGCGAATTTCTCGTTTAATTTTGTTTGTAAGTTTGTTTATCATGGTCTTGAATTGGGGCCATCTTATGTTCTGCCATTGTTTCCTTGCTCTTTTCCTGGTTTTGATTAGTTCTAGTATGTGTGTCGGAATTTCCATACGCTTGGGAGTTTTCGCCTCGTACTTTGTGGAGTGGAATGCTGCCGCCTCGGGTGTGCTTGTTAGTGTTTTAGCTGCCTTCTCTATGTCTAGTGCATTTTTTAAAGGTATATTGCAGTTCAGATTTTTATTAATGTATTCTGTGTACGTTATCCAGTCCGTAGTGATGTTTGTCAATTTCTTTTTTTTTTTAATTTATGTTTAACGTCGCATCTACTTTCTGGTCATTAGTGACGACTAGGTACTGTTTCCTTCTTTTCAAGATGATTTTATTTTATGGTAGATGTTAATTTCCTTTAGATAATTCAGAACATTTTCTATGTGTTTCTGCGACGTCAGGGCTGCCGGTGAAGTTATTTTGTACTTTTGCCTTTGACAGTAGTACTTATTGCATTCAAATAGAAGATGATTGGTTGATAAAATTCGGTTGCATTGGTTACACATTGGGGGTTCTGTTTTTTTTAATAGATACTCATGTGTGAGTTTGCAGTGTCCTGTTCTAAGTCTTGTCATGACTATTCTGTCTTTCCTTTTCATATTGTGGGTAGGCACTGTTTGGTAGAAAACTTAAATTATTTCATGTGTTTTTGTTTTTTTGGAAGTGTTCCATATTTTATTCCATGATTGTTTTTCGGCATGGTATAATGATACCACATAGTCCTGATAAGGAATTCGTCTTCGGATGACATTCGAGGCAGGCGATGTTGCTTCTTTGGCTGCTATGTCAGCTTCCTCACCTTTGATTCCTTGGTGGGATGGAACCCAGGCGATGATTATGTCTTTGTTAATGTTATGTTTTGTTTTACTATTTATGTTTTCTATTGGTCTAATTACGCTCATGGAATCTGTAAAAATGATGGGCGATTGAATATTGTTGCTTTGTATATGATGAAAAGCTTCGAGAATTGCACAAGCTTTTGCTGTGAAGATGGATGCGGCTTTTGGAAGACGGAATTTTTTACGCATGTTTCCACAGATGAAGGCAAATCCAACTCCCTGGTTAGTTTTGGATGCGTCGGTGTATACTTTTCGGTGATTTGGGTATTTATTTACTGCATAGTTGTTGGAAGTTATTTCTATGTTCTATACTATTTATTTGATCTTTAGAATATTTTTCGAGGTCAACATTAGTTTCAGGGATTCTTAAAATCCAGGGAGCTGTTTTCTTGTGTTTTCGTGGAATGGTTGGTGTCGATGTAATTTCAGCAAGAATTGTATACTTGGTAATTCTTGCATAGAATTGGTAACTTCGGTTTTTTGGTATGTAGTTGCATGTATCTATTTGTAAATATATTATTGTAGGTGGGGTTATCTGGAGTAGAGGACATTTTTACTACATATTTTAGGCTTAGGTATTTTCTTCTTTGATCCAGTGACGTTTCCTTCGATTCAAACAATATACTGTTTATTGGGCTAGTCCTGTAGCTTCCAGTAGCTATTCTTAGGGCGGCGTTTTGAATTGGATCAATAATTTTCAATGTACTGGGTTTTGCCGAGTTCTAAACTATTACACAGTAGTCCAGTTTGGATCTAATTAATGCCTGGTAGGTTTTTGTGATGACTCCTTGGTCAGCTCCCCAGCTACTGTTCGCTAAGGCTTTTATGATGTTCATTTTTTTTGTACATGTACTTTTTAGGTACTACATATGTGGCATCCACGTTAGCTTATTATCGAAGATAAGCCCGAGTATTTTAATGTTGTCTACTTTTTCAATTTCGGTTTTCTGCATATAGAGCTTAAGTGGATTTTGTATCGGTTTACGTTGTCTAGAAAATATAATGTATTTTGTTTTTCGGGGAGAGAATTTCTCAGCCCAGATTTCTCAGACCATGTTAGCAAGTCATTCATACTTTTTTGTAGGAGTTCTATGTTTGTAGTTAGTCCCACTACAGGTTAGTGTTAAGTCATCTGCAAACAGGAATTCTTGGATTGGTGGTTTGATATTAGTCAGGATGTTGTTAATCACTATTAAGAACAATGTAACACTGATTACCGAGCCTTGTGGTACTCCATTGAGGATAATGGTTGGATTAGAAAGAGTTCCGTTCGTCTTTACTTGGATGGTTATGTTTGAGAGGAAGTTTTTAATAAAAATAAGAACGTCGCCGTTTAGTCTGATTTTAGTGAGGGCTTCGATGAT
The DNA here is from genome assembly GCA_036937485.2 of Tetragonisca angustula. Classification (NCBI taxonomy): domain Eukaryota; kingdom Metazoa; phylum Arthropoda; class Insecta; order Hymenoptera; family Apidae; genus Tetragonisca; species Tetragonisca angustula. The sequence goes on from JAWNGG020000201.1 coordinate 435,614, forward strand.
TTTTATCCTTGGAATTGAGTCATAAGCCTTTTCGATATCTAGACATATTGTTACGAGAGATTCGTTTTTTTAGAAACGCCTCGAACATGTTCGTTTCTAAGTTGTCGGTGGTTGACCGATACTGCCTAAATCCATATTGGTTAGGATGTTATTTGATTCCAGGAACCATCTGAGCCTTCTATTTATTATTTTTTCTAGACGTTTACATACGCAGCTTGTTAAGGCGATCGAGCTATAGTTCTCTGGTTTGGTTTTATTCTTACCTGGTTTTGGTATAGGTATAACTATAGCTTTCCTTCAGTTGTCAGGGAATACTTGATGTTGCCATATGCAATTAAAGATCTTTAGGAGATGGTTTATGCCGATTGGTGGTAGTTCTTTGATTAGTTTATTGGGTATATTATCCGGTCCTGGGGCAGAATTTTTTGTGGTGTGGAGGATGTTATTTAGTTCTTCTAGGATTATAGTAGAATTTACCGTAGAATCGAAAAGGGGGATGTCTGGATGGTCCATTATTAAATTAATGTTATCAGTCGTGGATGAGTTGTCACTTTTGTCATATTTTCCGTTCGAGTTCTTTCCGAACGTCTCTGCGAGGACATCAGTTATGTCTTGTGGATTGGTTATGTAATTATTGTTTCCTAGGTTAAGAAATTGGATTTCTGTGTTGTATGTTATTCCATTAATATTTTTGATTTTATTCCATATGATGTTCGTAGCGGTTTTATTTGTAATGGTTGAAATATATGTTTGCTAGGACTGTTTTTCGCTTTCTTTTATTATTCTACGAAATTTAGCTCCTAGTTTTTTAAATTCTACTAAGTTTTCTGTTGTAGGTTTTCTTTTTTGAACATTTTGTTGAACGTTTTATGGCTTTCTTTCATGGCTTTTTGGCACTCTTCGTTCCACCAGAATGTATTTCTTTTCTTTGTGTTTATGGTTTCTATTGAACCGAAGGATTCTTGTGCTGTCATTTTGATAATTGTTTCTAATAAGTCGATTTCATTATTAATATTGTTTGGATCAATTTCACGTTTTGAAACTTCTTGAAAGGTAGTGGCTATTGTTGTTCTGTATGCGTGCCAGTCTATTTTTCTGAAGTTTCATTTGTTGTTAGATTTATTTTGTGGTGGTGGAATAGAATCCAATTAGATGACTTTTATGGGGAAGTGGTCGCTATCATGGAGATCTTGTAGGGGTTTCCATTCTAAGTGTTGAGATAGTCTACTGCTACATAGTCTTAAATCAATCGCACTTAATTTCCTAGTACTTACTATAAAGTAAATTGAAAGACCTGAATTGAATAATTTCTGGATTCTCTAATAGTTTTTCAATATTTTTCCCACGACTATCTACTTTATAAGAGCCCTAAAGGTAGTGGTGGCTATTGAAGTCGCCCAATAATATGAATGGTGTTGGAAATTGACTTACGAGTGTTTCTAGGTCGGCCAAATTTAGGGTTTGGCTATTTGGTAAGTATATATTACATAGGTGAATTTTGCTTGGAAGTTGGACCGTAACTGCAATTGCCTCTAAGTCTGTAATTAGCGGAATTTCGAAGGCATCGAATTGTTCAGATACTGCGAAGAAAACTCCCGCAATCTCTGTTTTTGCTGAACGTAGTGTATTTTTTAAGTCTCGGATGTTGGTGTTTCTTAAAGTTTGTTTCTTGCAGGCAAAGAATAATTGGGTCATATTGTTTTAGAAGTATCTGAAGTTGTTCGTAGTGTGTGAAAAAGCCATTCCACTGAATTATATGTTTCATTTGTATTTAAGAGGAGTCACTCTCTGTTTCTGATGACCAACTAGTGATTGATTTATTTGATGGGTCCTAGGTTATTTTTTTGTGGAATCTATGTATTCTATTTTTCCAGCTACGGTCTTTGAGTAAGGGATGAATCTTTGTTAGTATTTCAACCAGGGCTAAGATATTGGTTGCTCGTGTATGTTTTCTGTCGGGTTTGGTGCTGTAATCGCATTTTCTAGGAAACTTTTAAATTGAATATAATTTAGTATATGGTTGTAGTTTTTACCTTCAATGTAGTTTTTGGCTGGTTCTAGTATATCGTCAATTTTATCCAGAGTAAATGCGGAAAATAGGGTTTAGGTCTCTTAGAAGTTAGATTAGTCTCCTTGTGTGATTTTTTGGTAGATTTTGGGTCTTGAAATATATGTCGCTTGGCTTTACCGGATTTGCAATGCTTTCTTCTGATGCGGTCAGTCTCTTGTTTCCCGTTTTATTTGCATTTGTATCTTCTATTGCGATTTCCCTGTGTTTGATTGCGTTAAGAGAGCCTTGGACTGCTAGTTCTATGAGTTTGGTTGTGTTCGGGGTTTCTAGTTTTGCTTCTTTTGGAAGATCGTCGGTATGGGAGGATGAAGAGGAATTTGGATTTGGATTTATTTTAAAGATAGATACGTTTGAGCCTACGTTGTTTAGACAATGATTAGCAGTATGTCCTTCTTGGTTGCAATTAAAACATGTCTGTTTCTCTGTGGTAGCAAATATTCTAAAAGTGTTATTTTCTAACGTAATAGGAAAAAAACTCGGGATTCTCTTTACATCTTCTGGATCTACATAAACCTGCATTCTAAAACTTAATATATGGGCCAGATCTGAAGTGATTCCTGCTTTTAATGGAGTTATTTTTGAATATAATTTGATGTTATTTCTTTTGAACATATTTTTGATTGCTGAATTGGGAATTATAGGGATATTTGACAATATAATTCGTTGGGCCAGTAACACTATCGGGCGGATTTCTATGTTTATATTATTTACTACTACCATTTTATATTTAGATGTTAGGCTTGTGACCGTTTCTTTACTATCTAAATATATAATACATACATATTCTACCGTTTGAAATCCTTGATAAGAATTTGATAGCTTTAAGTCCTATAGTTGCAATTGTTCGGGCGTATTCTTTAATGGTAATACCATCAATAGATTACAAAATAGTGGTTTGATCTTCGGATGGGGTGAATTCTTGTTTTGTAACATTGGCGTAAGAGGTTTTGGGTTCGGTCGTATTATTTTTTGGGATACTTTAGCTAATTTCCATTTAGGTATTTTGATTTCTGTCGGCTTGGTTAGGATTCTGGAATTCAGGTGTAACACTGTATCAGTTCTCCATCTGTGACACGCGGTGATACGCACAGAGTACGTATATCCGCGTCAAGAGTTCTGTAGGAGTGTATATCACCACTACTACTCAGTTGTCAATACGACACACTCACTAGCATACACTATCTCACGTATTTATGACACACGTCCGCGGTACGAGCTATTATTAGTTATGTCGCTTCAGCTATCGGAACAATACTGCAGTTTGTCAATTTTGTTTTTTCGTCTTTTGTCACTTTTTTGTCGATCGTATAGATTATGTGTGTGAGCTGAACTTAAATCTAGCAGTTCCTCAGTTTTGATGTTCAAATTTGTATTCGTGACTGATATGTCTAGGATGTCCGGTGTTTTGCTTGGATCTGATGGCCAGTAAGTTGGTCTCTCTGGTGCGTAGATTTTTAGGTTGTTAATTTTTATGCACTGGTAAAAGTTCTTTCCCTTAGGATTATTTATTCTGGAGCCCCAATAGTTATGCTTTGCATTCAGGTCCCCTAAAGCTATAAATTTTGTAGCTCTTAAAGAATTTATTGAATTCTTTTGTTGATATTGCGTGTTTTGGTGGGCAGTATATTGCTGAGATATTGACATCTCGATTATGTAATGTAATGTTGACTGTTGTTGCTTGTATTTTGTCAGTTTAGTATTATTTGGGCATGTTTGATATCATTTTTTATATAAATTCCCAAAGAAATACAATTTCTGTATAATAAGATAAAATATTTTAATGCTCAAATCTATAAATTTTATTGATTTAAATAATTCCGCTGAAATGAAATCTAAAATTCAGTTTTATATTCTCAAGATCCTAGAATCATGAAATTGATACTTAAAAGTTCATAGAATATCCCAAGGAATATTTGGACTTTGTTTAAAAATTCCAGATCATTATTTCATACATGTATATGTTATATGAGAGGTATAGTTTCAAAATACACCATGTTAATTTTTAAAAAATATTGAGCTATTTATTTAGATATTGCATTGTAATCTCTAATTTTCTTAACATTGATTTTATTATATTAAAGATCAATCTATCGTGTCCATACCATCATGTCAGTTCAATTTCGAAAGGACGCTGATATTTTGAAGAATACTCAAATGTTTTTAATGAAAATTGCCATCAATTATGATATTGATACAAATACAATTAATTGGAAAACAGCGAACACAAAAGTATTTAAATCAATATTTGCTTATCATTTCAAATTTAATTTATCAAAACATATTTATGTCAAGCGTAAATCAAGAAGTATATTAATTTGTGGAGAATAAAATTATTAGAATAATTCCAGGAAATATGCAGGTGTGTGTAAAAAGAGAAGAATGACACATTTAAGAAAATCAATAAAACTGATATATCAAGAGATAAAATTAAAAGTGAAAAAATTATCTGATGTAAATAAACTGCATTATGAAATATTAATTTGATTTGATATATTATGAAAATGTAATTGATAATATATCAAAGCTATACACTTTGATCCTGATTTTGAAAATGAACAACTTAAATGAAAAAAAAATAAAAATTCAACTGTTTAATAGCTCTATCGAATATAAAAATATACATATGTTATATTTTTATGTCATAATTTAAATAAATAAATAAAGATTTTTAGTAATTAATTTTAGTAATTAACTCTTATCCCAGTTTATTTTTTGAATTTATTCTGCAATAATAAAATTACATTCATACAGTAATTTATTAACATTTCAAAAATTATAAATAATTTTTTTTCTAATATTTCTATGATATTTTCAATTATGTTAAAATATTAGTATTATGTTTTGTCAAGAATACATTTAAATTTTCACTTTGAATGTTCATAAAAAAAAGAAATCCAAATTGATTTACTGTGAACATAAAAAATTTTGAAATCAATATGTTCCCATTTAAGATGTTTTCTCCATCTCACAAAATTAAAATATTTCATAAAATATTAGACCTATCAGAAAATATTTTTACAAAAGTTGTTTAATATAAAAAGGCGGATCATAAATTGATACAAATTATGTTTTTATACATGGAATCGTAGGAAAAATTTTAAAGTCAAATTTATTTTTTTAAATGAAATATATTAGTAAATAGCAATTAAATGATTCATTATAAAATTCAAAATTGTTTCTGAAGTAAAAAGCATTCCAATCACATAGTTGCTTTATAAAGTTCTTAAAATTTTTTTCAAATTCCGATCAATTCATCTAATTAAAATTTTTTTCTAAATATTTTTGCAGCAACAAACTATCGTTAAACATATCGTTCTACATCCGTTTGCATTTTTTCTCTCTTCGTATTCATCAGATAACTCGTCCAATGCAGTCGTGCGTCCCATCCGTCATTATTAAAATTTGTCAAATTAAGAATCTGAAATGTTCTTCACATAGCATTTTATCATAAAAACATGATTACACCATGTATGTCTCTTACTATTGAATAGAAAGTCATAAACAATAATTCAGTTTTCGACATTTCTCTTGAAATAAAGTATATATTATTAAAACAAATTAAACATTTAAGTACTTAAAAATATAAAACTTTTTCGTTCATATCGTATACTATACGATAAATTCTAATTCCAATGTTATTCCAATATACAGGATGTCCCAGTCTTTTCCGGCATAACTTTGCCAGGGTGTCCTACAAGCAAAAGTAAGAAAAAGATGTTATATGAACATATGCTCTTAAATGTTTCATTACGGAGTTATAACTAATAACACAAAATGATAATGAACTGGCATTTCGTCGACACAACGTATTATGAATATCTATTTGTGTTTACATAAACTCTTATGTTTTCTTGCTGAAGTAGTTGATATCGTCATTGATTTCTGCTGAGCTAATAATGTTTAGTACCTCACTTTTTAACGGATAGATTAACGGCACAGTCTTTTAGAACGAACACAGAAGTAGTAGTAGGAGATATTCCATTATTACTTCGACAAAACTTATGGATTCAATTAGACGGTTGTCCAATACGTTACGCAGTACCAGTACGGCAATGGATAAATGACCATTATCTACAACGATGGATAGGTCGAGAAGGACCAATCTCATGGCCCCCAAGATCACCAAATATCACGCCAATGGATTTTTACGTGTGGGGAGTTGTGAAAGCAAAAGTTTATAAAGCACAAATTAACACTCGTGAGTAATTTGTATATTAATGACGCATTTGCTGCGATTAGAAAAAATGAAGAAGACATCAATAATGCGATAGAGTCAACTTCTGTTAGATACCAATCCTGTATTCGAAATAACGGACGTCATTTTGAAATGTTATTACATTAAGAAAGTCTACTGCTATTTTGCTTAGTTTTGTTGAATTTAGTTTTGTTAGTAAACACAGAGCTTCAATGAGATTATGTGAGTTTCTGTAACACTGATGATCTCCGAATCCTCTGTTGACACGCGTGAAGGTAGGACGTGTTTAGTACCGCAACTGCTGATTATACGTAGTGCTAACTGCTGTGATTTTGTGTTGCCTCCGTCGCATCCCAACTCGATTGGGTGCGGCAAACATATATTTCTACACACCTTTGAAGGATAAATTCCTGTGTACAGGAATCTCTTTCTTAGAACAATGGATAAAGTTAACGTACCTCAAGACATGTCTTCTCCAGCATCTTCATACGCTAGTGTAACTCAAAAAGAAAATTTCCTCATGAAGGAACATGCTATTGTTTTCGATGCATACGAAGATATTACCATAAAAGATTATATTTTGGAAATTGGGAAGGCTCTGAATCCAACAAATATTCGATTTGCCTCAAGAATTGCGAATAATAGACTCACGTCTGATAATTCAAACATACTCATCAAAGACTGATTGATTTCTGTAAGACCCCTAATTATGAAAACCAAGCGAATTATTCTCTCCAACGTCTGTCCTATTATTCCTCATAATGTTATATTGAATACATTCAAGCAAATGGGAATTAGAATCGTCTCACCTATCTCCTTCATAACAGTAGGATTCACAGAAACAGGATTCACCCATATACTTAGCTTCCGCAGACAGGTTTACATCTATCCGGACGATGCAAACAAACTTGCAGCAAGTCTACAAGTAAACTATAATGATACTTCTTACTGGATCTTCATTTCAACGGACAACTTAGAGTGTTTCCAATGTAAGAGGCAAGGACATCTGGTGAAGCATTGTCCCAACTCTACTAATGACACGCAGCAACAAATTAAGAGTTCTTCACTACCGACCCAAGTGAGAGATACAAACGAGGATTCATTTCCTCCTTTGATTACTGAAAAGCAACAGTCTCTAAATGAGGAGTATAAGGGCCCCACTCGAAACAAAATCTCCAATAAAAGACCACTCTCTACAAGCTCTAACAGTAGTTCTCAGCTTACTGACTCCACGACAATCGAGAAAAATGTAACTCCCATCACGATGGATGCAAGCTCCCTCTTAAACAGGGAGGCCTCTCCTTTTGTGGCCCCTACAAGACGAACCATCATTCCGCTTAAGAAGCAGAAGAAAGAAGGAACTAAGGCTGATCAAACTGACCCAAAAACTATAGATTTGGCACTTGAACTTGTAAAACATTTTTTTGTTAAAAATCCGGACATATATATTATAAAATTCGAACAGTATAAAGATCTGCTAACTAAAGCCAAAGGCAATCCGGACATTGTTCAATTGGCACAATCCTACACAAATGACCTTACTTCGCTAATCAAAATGCTGCGTGAAACCTACCCCAGCTTGTCAAATAGATCGATTAAAAATAGAATTTCACGAATAATTAAAAAACTTGAACTTCATGGCAACCGGACCGAAGAAAAGGACTATGGAGAAGGGTCCATCTCATCTCAGGATTCAGACTCGGACACCCATTTCTCCATTTCATCAGAGGACGACGTTTCAATCAATCTATCAGCCCATTCCTAAGTAGCGTTTCCATGAATTCAAATTGCCATGACCTCTAGTACGGGACTGAAGCTGCTATACTGGAACTGCAGAGAGGAACTACAAAAACGTTTAGAAGAAATCGATGTATTTATAGGCGTTGAAACTAATCTTAAAAAACATAAAAAAATTTGATCTCTCCGGTTTTTACACATATAGAACTGACAGAACTCACGAACCTGATGGTGGTACCATATTTCTAGTAAGAAAGAGTCTAAAATTTACACCCATCCAAGATCTGTGTGGTACCACGGACAACCTGGAAACAAGAGTGATCAAATTACATAACTTGAATTCCACCTTAAACTTAACTGCCTGCTACAGGGTTCCTGGACGTTCAGTCTCATAGATAGAATGGAACCAGTTTTTTTCCTCTTTAAGTATGCATGATCCCAGTCTCATCTTCGGCGATTTCAATTCCCATCACACATCATGGAACTGCTCCAATATAGAACTACTAACGGAACTGAACTCCTTAACTCTAAAAACGACTCGGATTTAATTCTAGTTATCATAACATACTTACATTGACTTTAACCGAAAGTTTATCAAATATAGATTTAGTTCTCTGCTCACCAGCCACTTATGATTTAATTAAATTCAATATACTTGAGGATTCCTGAGATCAGACCATTTTCCTATAACTGTAAACCTTCTTCGATAAAACATCGTACATCCAAAAACAACGATGATTTACTTCCAATAAAACTAACTGGACCCAATATCATACCTTAATGAAACAATCATTTTCGAAATTTCTAGATCCTTCATTCGATTCACTCGATACCATCGGCAAATACAATTTTTTTGTAAATGTTATAACGGAATTCACTATTTCAAACTGCACCTTCTCCGAAACTGCTAATGTCAGACAGCACAGGAACCCAGTTCCATGGTGGAATGACGAGTGTACTAAGCTCATACGTCTTAGAAAAGCTGCACTTAAAAAGTGGAAATACTCACGCAACATAGTTGATAATATAGAATATAAGAAACGCGTAGCTTCAGCGAAAAAGTATATAAAAAATGTAAAGTTGACAACTTAGAAAATTTGCAGAAAGTATCAACTTCGAAACCGATGTAACATATGTCTGGAAGAAATGCAGGATCCTAAAAAATAAATGGGCCAGTGTCAAATTCAATGAAGGCTACTCAGACCGATTAACTAAAATTGAAGATGCAATTAACACACTTAGTCCTCCTTGGGTTCCCACTAAACCATCTTCCGCCTTTCCAGAACTATACGCTAATGAAAATAACCGGTTTCTCAATTCGCCTTTTGGCCTTCATGAATTACTGTGGCCCTTAATAGTTGTAGCCTCAAGGCTTCCCCAGGCCCTGACAGAATTGAATACATTCTAATTATCAAATTTCCTCTCTCAACCAAACTGATACTACTCGATCTGCTCAATGAAATCTATTCACTCAGTACATATCCTCTAGCGTGGAAGGAAAGTCTTACGTTTTTCATTAATAAGAAGGGTGGTAATGGAGTCTGACCCATCTCATTAACATCTTGTCTCTGTAAGATATTGGAAAAAATGATTAAATCAAGGTTTCAATGGTGGTTAGAAACCTCTGATCTTCTCCCCTCTTCTCAGGCTGGATTTCGATCCGGAAGATCCTGTGTTGATAACATTGCAATACTAACTATGTCCGTGGAGGAGGCTTTTTCAATGGGCAAAGACGTACTGGCTTGCTTTCTTGATGTCAAAAGAGCGTTTGACAATGTTAACAGTGATATTCTAATGAAAAAGTGCTATGGGATGCCCACATAATATTGTTAATCTCGTAAGCTTTCTAACGCACGAACGTAATGTATCGTTTGTCGTCAGCGACTCTTACACTATCACAAGAAAAGTATTTAAGGGCCTGCCCCAAGGTGCAGTCCTCAGCCCTCTCCTATATCTTATTTACGTCAATGATATTACAGTCGGCCTAAATCCTTCTATCCGGATTTCACAGTTCGCGGATAACATAGCTATTTACTATCCAGTTACAATATCTAGCAAAAGTAAAAGAAGTTTAGAAAAAACCATTACCACCTTAGGTGCCAATCTCGATCACCTTGGGCTATCTTTAGCACCTAAAAAGACTATCTTCATTCACTTCAACCAAAAAGGGATCCGTCCAGGTACCTGCTCAAAATTGATAATTGTTCTATCAGATCTGGTAACCATGTTCAATTTTTAGGAATATTTTTCGATTACCAGCTTAAATTCAATGTGCACATTAATTACGTCCGCAATAAATGCTCAAAAAAACTAAACATTCTTAAATTTATTAGTGGCATAAAATGGGGAGCTGAACTTTCCACGCTCATTTCTTTATACAAAAGCCTCATTCGCTCTTATACTGATTACAGTTTCTTTGCTTATGCTCCTAAAACTAAAAACCTAATGTTAAAGATGGAGAGAATTCAATACGCAGCTCTAAAAATTGCTTTACGATACCGTAATAGCACTCCCACCAATATTATATTGGGCGAGTCCAGATTGTGCATGCCGCAGCACAGAACCAAATATCTATGCAACAGATTCATAATGAAAAATCTCTCCAACAGCGGATCAACTTTGTATAACTGGGTTAACAGGCAACTCTACAACGTGGAGTAATCTAGTGCGTAAATCTCACAACATGCTTCCTAGACAAATTGATACTCTGGTGCATGAAAGAATTGCTCAAAACGGAAAAATAACTACTCTCCCTTTTTATATGAATACAATTTACTCTTTTCAACAATATCCCTTGAAACCGAACTGGGTTATCTCCTCAAAAATGCTGCGGACTCGAACTCCACGTTCTTTGCTCATCTCTGTAACGGACCCCCTAACTCCATTTCCTTTTTTACTGATGGCAGTAAGGATAACGTGTCTGGTAGAGTAGGAGCAGCCTGCTACTCACCGGACTTAAATACTTTCTCACTATTGGGTTTACATAGTTATTTCTCCATCTTCTCAGCTGAATGTATTGCAATAAAAAATGCTATTAAAATGGCCCTTGAGTCCTCTCATGATAACGTTTTTATATACTCAGACAGCTTATCTGCTCTGCAAGCTTTAATTAAGAGCTCAGTCACTATCAATACTGTAGGAATCTCAGCTGAGTCACCAATTTTAGGTATCGCGGACGAGATCCCAATTTATAGGAATTTTATTAAATGATGGTTCATTTAAAATTGAATAAATAAGATTGGTTTATTACTATTAAATAACGATATACACTGAGTTCTTAATTCTCGCAACTCTCGATACACTCTGTTCTCTTTCTCGCAACTCTCACTGTGTTCTCTTTTACATCTCGACTTCTCGACACGCACTTTCTTTCTTCTGTACAAAATTCATCACTCGTACACAGATACACACATACACGCAAACGCATCCATACTCTTAGTCTTAGACGTTAGGCCTGAAGGGCTGGCCATAAACAATCTCAAGACCCAGGCCTAACTTTCTTTATTGTTTATGTAAAATGTAAAGTCCTAGGCCTTTTCCCAGAACTGCCTATCCCACAATACTAATTCATTTATTCTAGAAATTAAAAGGCTCATAAACCGTTTCTTTTCAAGCAATAAAAAACTATATTTTTACTGGATTCCCTCTCATATTAGTATTACTTTTAACGAAAAAACGGACAGTTTAGATAAAGAGTCATGTACTAATGTTTCGCCAGACATATTGATTTCATTCTCTGATTTTTCCCATAGCTTTAAAAAGCAGGCTAAGACGGAAACAGAAAGACAGAATATCTTGGAATCTGAATTTAAGGGTAAAAAATTTTTCAAAAACTATTACCATCCTTCTGCTAAACTATGGTTTTCACGTAGAAAACTCCTTAGAGACTTTATTTTCTAGTTGAACAGACTCCGAGTAGATCACATGCAGCTGCTTCCCTCTTTAAAATTAACATAACTCTTGATACAAAATGTCAGTGGCAGTTTAGTTCAAGATCTCAACCATATAATTTGGTAATGCCCCAATTTCAACGACAATAGGAATGTCTTAATTAATAAACTATGTGGAATGGGTTATTTTCCTCCCCACATAATGGACTTCTTTTTAAGGAAACCATATACTACTCCTCTGTTGATTATTCACAAATTTCTCAAAAGTTATGGGTGGCATCTGTAACGGATTTGTGTCGAGTGCTTAGCTGTGTTCCTCGGTGACTTAACAGTTCTCTTAGTTTTAGTTGTAAGCTCTAGTTATAAATAGTAAACATCTTAGTTGTATATCAGTGTAATCCTTGTACAAAAGTTTGCGAAATTGTTTCTGCACTGTTAATATGCACAGCAATGTGCATGCTGCTAATAACCCTGTAAAGGTTCTATAGCGTAAATTAAAAAAAAAAAAGAAAAAAAACACTGATGATACGTTCCTACGTTGTGTCGACGAAATGACAGTTCATTATCATTTTGTGTTATTAGTTATAACTCCTTAATAAAACATTTAAAAGCATATGTTCATATAACATGTTTTTCTTACTTTTGTTTGTAGAACACGCTGACAAAGTTATACCGGAAAAAACTGGGACACCTGTATAACCAATAATAACCAAAAATTCTTTAAATCATTTCAATATAGAATATTGAACTGTATATAGAATGTATCAAAAGCATCAAAACACTAAATTTATAAAACCCGTCACCAGATTCATGCTTTGTTTCATACGTCATAAACAAAAAAAGAAATCAATAAAAATATAAGAGACGTTAACTTTGCTAACATTGTACAATATATGTGAGCACATTCGAGTATTCATAAAATTTATGGATAGTATGAAATGAACTATAAAAAACTTTGGTCATAAGATCAACTCGATGATAAAATATAAACATACTTTGTCCTAAGCTAAATTGAAAAGTTCCAAGAAATAATGGCGTTCCTGGTAAAATCGTGTTTTGAGATATTTAGTTCGAAAGTTTTTATTTTATTAATAAAACCATAATATCAATAGGATACTTTCCAAAACAATGTTAAAGTTCATTGTTAACAAAGACTGAAGTGATAGCAAAATATATATTAATTTTGATTTAAATAGAAAATAATAAAAATCGATTCTGGACACGCTTTTTTCATTTATCAAGTTTTCTCATAACAGGAAGTGAATATGAAAAAAGATGTATATACAATATATATATTTTAAACAAATATAAAAATTTACATATTGTTGCCAAAATTTATAGGAAGTTTTTTACAAAAATACATATTAAATATTACAGCTATAATTTAAATTTATAACTAAATTTGTTAATAGTTACATAATTTACATTTCAACGTGCATTTTTAACACAGTCTAATTATTTTTCAATAATCTTTTAAAGATTCTTACTGCAATTTTCTATCTATATATTCTAAAAGATTTTCAATGTCTTTCATTTTAGTTATTTCAAGCGGAATAATGAGAGTATGTCTTGTGATTAGTGAAAGTTGCAGATAAGATTTGTTGTCTATTGCCAGAAACAAAAAATTCATAAGTTTTATTATATTTACATACGATTTATATAATTAAATTTACATACAATTCATATGATTGAATTTTAATTTTAAATTTTAAATTCATTTTCTTTTTTTGACTCTGGGATCTATTTTCCAATGATTTGTAATGATTTAAAGGATATTTCTCAAGAAACATTTTTTCATATTTAACAATTAAATGAAAAAAAGAACGTGTTTGTTTTTTTTACCCAATTATTACGATATAAGATTGGTAATTTACTGACATATAAAATCAAATCCATAGATTCTAAAAATGCCATAAAAGGGCATTCTTCGAGAAATGGCCATTTGAAAATACTTTTCACATTATAGAAATAATGTATTGTATAGAAGTAACATAATTGTACATATGCTTGAAACAAAAGAAACTCCGTATGGAAAATTTTATATAAATAATCCTAAATTATATTTGAAGTAAGTTCATTTCTGTATATTAATAAAAAAAATGGGCAAAAATTTAATATTTAGAGGACAGCATTTATTTAAGCGATACAACAACTGAAATCTTACCATTAGAGTCGCAGAGATGTCGCAGTGTCCGAAATGTCGAAACTCCTCCATTCAAATGTCTAACATAAAAAAATAATTTGGAAAAAAAATAATTTTAACGTTATTTGAACAATTTCACATATAATCCATATACACACACACACACACACACACACACACACACACACACACACAGAGTGAATCATCTAAAACAAGCTACCTATCAAAATTGAATTGAAAATCAAATTAAAAGCAAATATGCAATATATATTTCTATTAAAAATTTTATCTTCCAGCATGATAATATACAGTACACACCATTAAAATCGTAAAAGAATATTTTTTACAGTTTCTGGAAAAAATAAACAATTTCAAAATATTTGAATTGAAAACGTGTTTGTTTTAGAGAAGAGTGGAATCGTGTACCACAAAAATATATTCGAAAACTACACCCGTTCCTCCATTTATACGGTATGTTTTTACAGTGAATTATGCGGTGTTGTTTTTACAATGTCTATCTTTTTACGCGGAAAATTAGAACTCTATTTATTCGGTACTTTTTATACCCAGTTTCAATTTATGCGATCTCAGAAAATATACATTCGTCCCCTTATTTATACGGCATTTTTTTACGCGAATCTCTTTTTATACAGTAAAATTACGCATAAAAAGCATCGATAACACAATACTTAATTTAAACATACAGAATCAGTTTTAAACAGTCAGTTTTAACAACGGTATATTATTCAATACACAGTAAGTAAGCAACATTTTTAGCGCACTGTTCAGATTTACACTTTATATTTTAATTTTGCTTCCCAGAGGTAGAATTGTTTAAATGTTAAACAGTTTTTTAAAACAATTGTTTAAAGATTAAACATTAAAATGTTCAATAAATATTCAATAACACGAAGGAAAAAAAAGATCTGTCTGGATATGAAAATTGTACTGACAGACTACGTGATTTTCATTCGTGTAAAATCCACGTGGAATGGATACCCCGCGTAAATGGAGGGACAGGTGTATATTATTTTTTGTCAAAACAGATGCTCGAAGTAAAATAAGGAAAGACTGACACATTATTAAATAATGCAGAGTAATCTCTTGTTTAATTTAATAAACAATAAATATTATAATTCTGAAATAATATAATTTAAAATACGCTATCATTTCGCTGACTCAACTTGATATATTTTGTTAATAAATTTTATTTTTTTTGTAAATATCATATTACAATGTATTGTTTATATACCACTCACAAAATTTGAAGGATTCTAACTCGGTCCATCAGAATCTAATGATAGCACACGTACATATTTTTTTGTCTAATAGTAATATGATGTTATTGATGTTATTGGTGATAGAAAAAAATGTATCAAAACAACTTGCTTAGTGTTGAAAAATACGAGGTGTGTCTAAAAGGTAATAAGAAATAATAAGTATAAAGATGTTTACATTTCACTTATTGATAAATTTACATTAACTCGATCAAAATGGTTCCCTTGAGAAGCTATACACCTTCGGAGGCGTTATTCCCTCTCTTGATAACAATGCTGGATCTCTTCTATTGAAACTGTTTTCAGTTGGTCGGTTATAACCTTCTGAATGATGATCACGGTTCCAAAATGACGACTCTTGAGATGATTTTTTATCTTTGGAAAGAGAAAAAAGTCACATGGACTCAAATCTCGGGATTTGATTCAGTTTCTATCCGTTTAAGGAGGTCCACACACACAGATTTGCGTGTCTCCTTCTGCTCCTCCGTGAGATTCTTTGGAACCATCTTCGCACAAATTGTTCGCATACCCAAACTCTAGGTCAAAATGTCGTGAACAGTTTGATGATTTAAATTTAGTTCACTACCAATCATTCTAACTGTCAAGCAACGATCAGATCTAATCAGAGTCTCCACTTTTCCGACATTTTCTTCAGTTTTTGAAGTACATGGCCTACCAGAACGAGCTTCATCTTCAACAATTTCACGGACATTCAAAAATGCCATTTAAAACTTGTGCTTAATGCTGGATAAAACTTGATCACTGTAAGCCAGAAACATATATATAAATTGAATATTTCTGTTGCGTTGTCTTTAAGTTTAACACAAAATTTAAACGCATAACACTGCTCGATATGCTGCTGTTCCATTTTCGTAACGCGTCGCTAGAACGTACTCTTATAAAACTTGCTGCCGAATCGCTTGTGTTAATTCAATCGAACTGAAATTTATACTGGAAATAGAGTAGGGCGTATACGTCTCATGTAGCAAAGTGGCACTCATACAATGCAGCCAGATATCGAGAACAAAAATCAGTCTCATTACTTTTTAAACACACCTCGTATATAATCTGTTGTAAATAGTTTATTGACGGACGTAAATAGTTTATAGGTGGACGCGTAAAGGACAACTTGGTTTTTTTCTTTAATCACATAAAATATAAATCATTTAATTTTTAAAGCTCTAGTAAGACCAGTGCATTTCTTTTCGACATTTCTTACAAAAAATATTGACCCATTTATGTTAAAAAAATTAATTGAAGATTTTTAATTTTAATTTTATAATATTAATATTATAAAAGACAAGGCAATATGTATTATCTTATTTTTGTGTCAGTCACATATCATCTCATCTTTTAAGTACAAAAATACAAGTCGAGAGTGTTTTAAAAATGTCTTGAAGCCAACTATCGGAATATATAATAAAAAATATGTTTCAATTTAAAAATTCAACATTGATCTTTGCAGGCTCAAATATAATCTATCCTCCTCGATACCATATCCGAAACATATTTTCATATTTAATCTAGAAAAATTTTTTTTCATACTAATAAATATGAATATCTCGAAAACTTGGATGGGGATTATATTGAAAAAAAGTTATTCAAAATATTATATATCCTATATATATAACATATTTGAATATGCGTCTATACGTCCTTGAAATCGGTAAGACCATTTTTTATGTACACAATGACCGAAATAGAAAAGTGACAAACAAAACAAACGTGACAAAATAGAAAATGACAAAATAGAAAAAAATTAAAATCAAGGAAGGTATGTATGTATATATACACAGCAGATCTACTGAAAAGTTACAGGAAACCCGTCAATAGACGAGTCGTCATCACAAGTTATAAATTGTATTGTAAACAACTCAACTCAAATCAAATTAGCCCATAAGATTATATTCTGATTACTAATAAATAATAATGAAAAAAAAGATCATAACAAAGGAAGAATGAGCAATAGAAATGAATCAAGAATGAAAAGAATGAAGGAAGAAAAGCAAAAGAATGTAAGATGCTATGCATGCATATATATATATATATAAAGAAAAAATAAAATAAAAAAGAATAAAAAAGTTTTTCGGAGGTAATCTTATAATGTATTAGAAAAAAAGAAGAGAAAGGGATAAAGAAAAAGAATGTAATCAAATAGAGCAAACGAAATAACAAGCAGAGACAGAAAACGACAAGGAGATAGATAAGTTAGATAGTGATACAACCAGAGAAAAAGGAAACTATTGTTCTATTATATAACAGAAAGATAAAGAAAGAAAATAAAGATTTCTGGAGATGTATATGTATAGAATTTTGATTACATGAATTTAACAGCAATATATATAGAGAAGAAAAATAGGAAAGACTAAAAAGGAAGTTACTAAAATAGCTATTATGTAAAACTTTCAAAAAGACAGAAAAAAGAAGATGAAGAAAAAGTAAGGAAACAGAAAGAATAAGAAAAAAAAGAATGAAAAATAAATGAAGAATATAACGAAACACAAATTTGGAATACAAAGAATATTAACAGAAAAAGAAGAAAAATTATAATATAATGAAGAAGATATTTATTCAAGTAAAGAGGAAGAACAAAAAAAAATGTGATCAAAGAAATGTGACATGACTAGAAAGAGAGAGAGAGAGAGAGAGAGAGAGACCGAAATTGATTACTTAAATAGAGAGAAAAAGTTTGTCCCTATTATTAACTCTGCCAGCGAATCGATATGTCGACTCTAGATGCGTATGCAAAAATTTCTGTAGGCCGATTTACGCTTAAATGTTCTTCATAAAATTCATAAAAACGTAGATACATATCGAATCACCCCTGGCAATTCTCGGATATATCACACATTTGGTAATAAAAAAATTAATAGAAATGTAGCAGGAGAGGAAAAAAAATTTGATAGGAGAAAGAGTGTAACAATAATTAATTCCATTATAATCAATACAAAAAGTAAAGAAATTATGTATACATAGGATGTTGTTTGATCATCAAACATTAAAAAAAAAATACTAGGAAAACAGAAAAAAAAATATCTCAAAATGGAGAGAACATACAAAAACGTAAAACAGACACAAAAGAGAAAGTGTATAAAGAAATAGGTATAGAAGAGAATTGCAACTTAAGACCACAGTAGAAGAAAAACTGAGCAAACATTTTGGTGGAAGAAAACGCGAAGATGAATAAAGATGCTACAAGAAATGGAAAGTAGATAAAATAAATAAGAAACAATGTCTAAAAAAGGTACAATTTCTGAAAATATATAAAATCAAAAAAGACGGGGAAAAAATATAAAAAAACGCAAAAACGAAAAACAAGCATTTAGTGAGACAATCACATGCAAACCTTGTCGATAATACAGTCAACTTTTTTCATGATCAACTCTTCCTTGCTATCGATCTGTGTGCTGTTCCTAAAATACTAATTCAAATAAAACTTTTTCAAGATTGAAGGAAAAAAGATTCCTTATATAATAATTATGTTTTTTGTAGTCTTCGATCGAAACGCAACTCTCCAAAGAGTGTTACGAAGTACATGGCAAATATCGTAAATTTCACCCAGTGGAAAAATGAGACTCCATTCAATATCATTTAACAATCGTGCATCGATCAAACGAAAATAGCCGACATGTTTGCCGACTACGTATTGCAGTCACAATTTGGATCATTATCATTATCGTCTTCCGGAACCAAAATCCGTACACCTTACATAACGAACCTATCTATTAAATTAAATTAAATTAAATTAAATTAAATTAAATTCTAACTGAGATTAACAATTTTAATGCGCAAAAGTGCACAACATGGTATACCCGCGATATTATATACAAAATTGTAACTTTACTTTGACCGTGTCGTTTTAGATAATTTATGATTGTTTGTCAAAAATCAATATCTTTTCTTTCCGTTGAAAGCTAAGTTCAGTTGACTTCATATTCAAATCCAAAAATAATGCAAAAGTCTCCAACTATTTCTCTTCTAACGCTTTAAACATCTTTGAAGCAATCGTAATAAAAAAAAGTCTCAATTTCTTCAACTTACTGACACTTTAGTAGCATGGTTCCATCGCTGATCGTTTAACTACAACTAACTTAACAATATATATAAACTATTTACCATCCTTTGACAAAAACAAGCAAACCGATGCCATATACGGGATGTAAATATTAATACCTGAGATCTACTTCAGAAGTAGATAAAGGATAGTAAAACAATGAAGAAAGTTCGTATAAATATATGTTCTATTTGATCTTCCAAAGTTATAGCCATTTTTATGTTTCAATAATCTACGACTGCTTATCTTCATAAGAGATAATGTTTACTCTCGGCCTGTACGTGAGTCGTCGTATCAAGGAATCGCAGTCTTTCAGAAATTCCAAGTGTACATCAAATCTGTTGGCAATCTTGTTGCTGTATGTACACGAAGTAGTTCAACATTAGTAATAACTGTCAACCATCCTGTTGCCTGCACGATACTTTTGGTACACGCGTGTTCATGACATGACAATTCCTATTGTGCGAAAAATTCTTCGCTTTCGAAGTTAATTGAGATTTATGGGATGTTTAGCCGGAAATTCTCCAAATGGTCTATACTTTAGGAATGCAAAAGATGTCTAAAAATTTTTAATTTGATAAGCTAAAACACAGCCGTGTCATAAATGGTATACGCAATACGCACCGTTGACTTTAACAGTCCTAGAACGTCTCATATAAATATATATTAAATATATTGACTTCTTTACACAATAATATGAGAGAAAGGGTTAAGTAAAAAAATAAATGTAAAGAAAGTCAATAGTACATAAAATTCCTGTTGAAAAGAAAACATGAAACAGACACAAAGGATCTTCGGGACCTTCTAGTAACTGCGAGATATCGAGAAGGAATAAAAGTGCTACTTGAAGACTATAAATGACACTGGAAAGTAAAGACGAAAACTGGCAGATATACAGTAACATGGCAATGGTTGTAATGAGAAAAGACGAATTTAAAGAAGTGATAAAGAAATTGAAAAGCTAAGTCAACGGCAGCAAAGAAAGAAACTAATATCAAACGTGAAGAAAACGAAGCTCATAATATTCAGAAAAAGAGGAAGAAAAGAGAAAAGGTCAGAATCAAAATAGAAAAGAAAAGGAAACAACAAAACAACATATATATGTATGTACGTACAGTGTTCCAAATTTGACAGGAAACATTTATAAAAAAGAATTAAAAGAGTGAAGTATAGAGATGTGAAGAGAAAATTCAAAAATGACTTCAAGTTAACAATGTAATGTGCGTTACTAGAAAAAAGTCTCGTGAGAGGAATAAGGGTGTAATTGGTTGTTTCGAATGGAAAAATACAAACTTACAATTAGATATAGAAATGTCTATTGGTCGAAAGTGCAATACAAATAAGACTGTACAATACAAGTAACACAATATATTAATGAATAATAGAAAGGAACTATTCCTTTTGTCCATCTGCTTTTGTCTATCTCGCGAGATTTCTTTCTAGCAACATAAAGTACACAATTGATATACTACAAATAAGAGCTGTAATTCTACCAATGGCACCAATAGTTGTTTGAGGAAGAGCGAAAAGGAGGGATTATGGATTCCAAATATTAAACTTTAACTTCACGTATTTATTAGTTTTCGAAATATTAATAAAAAAAATTTAGTACTATATATTGAATTTTGCCTATATGTATAGACATTACTAATCAACTTTCATCATTGTAACAGTTGTCGATATTGAATAATATCTATGAGATATCTTACATAAAATCAGTAATTTCGGTCGTTCAAGAAATACCTTATATTTTATTTCCAATTTCGCGGACTCGAACTGGTTGGTATGTGTAAATATTATATACGCATACATATATTAAGTCCAAAGACGCTCAGTAAGCGAAGAAAACTATCAGTTCTTTTTAAAAAAAAAGTATCGGTATTGATTTTAGGTCAGCCATCAATATTGTAACTACTGTATATCAAAACGATATGTTTATGTACAAAAGAAAATACAGCAGATATGAATCAAAGTTTAATCCTGAAGTTTTGCACTATAATTAATATAAATGAAAAATTATCAATAATTTAAACTATTACAACTTCATAGGAAAAATCATATGACAATCTATTTTGTCTCATTTTAAAGCGTTCTGTTTTGATCATCCTAAATTCGTTTTTTTTATATCGCATTTTCACATCATGTAACAAATAAAAAAATATTTTTTTCTTTAAAAAAAAATTGTAAAAATTCACACAGATATAAAAACACTGAAAAATTTTATTTACGACTAAATTCATTATGATCTTGAAGATTTAAGTTTCCCCTCTACAACGATCTCTTAAATTTGCTGCACGATTTTTTTCGTTTTTCGTATTGAAGTTTGAACATTAAAGTTAAATGACAAAAAATCAAGAAATTCAAAGTTCAATAAAATGGCAAAAAAGAAATCGTACAGCAAGAAGTCGTTATGAAGAAAAAATTTCAATTTTCAAGACAATGATAGATCAAGTTATGATTTTAAATTTTTATAATTTTCAAGAATAAAAGTATTCTTACTTTCTCATTTACTGTATGATGTAAAAATATCTTTGAAAAACACGAAATTAGGACAATCGTAGTAAAAACTTTACACTTTAAAATGAGACCGAGTAGATTATTGTACAGCTTTTTTTTATAAAATTATAACAGTTTAAAGAATCGACAATTTTTTATCATTATATGTTCAGGTATGCTTTTCATCGGATATTAAATAAGAAGTTTAAATTTGAATTTAAAAAATTATAGAAAAAAGGAAGGATAAGAACTGTTGAAGGAATACACAAAATACATAAGATAAAACAAATAAGATATGAAAACAACATTGAGTAAAAAAATGACAAGAAAACCTAAGAGGAAATAGGATTAGCGCTTGAACAACTAAAAAGACAAGGCCAAAAAATAATGAGAGAATTGAAGGAAGAGAACAGAAAAAAACCAAAGACAAGTGCAATATCTTGTTCGATGCTGTGATATTCGATTTTTTATGCTAGTACAATTATACAGAATGATGGATCTGCAACTGGTGATAAAATTAGGTGGAGTGATTCTACGAGAAAAAATAAATCGAAAAAAAAGAATAAAATTTTTTTTGACACTTTGTTATTAAGAAAATCAATTTTAAAGTTTTATCTTAGTATTTTATATTTAAATAAGGCTTGACATATCAAATCTCGTTGTAATGTATATTTTTATTTATACTTACGTTTAACAAAGAATTAACAAAGAACTTATGGGTAACAAAGAATAAACGGCAAAACAATATTCAAGGCTGATGAATTTTATTACTTCAAAAATTATTGAAAATATTTTCCCTTATATTGCGCTCTTTTTATTGAATGCAGAAAGTATATACCAAACTAAAATTATAAGAAATGATCAGTTAAAAGAAAATATTGTTTCTGCATTTAATACAATAAAGCATCAAAACATACTACTATAATATTCATAGAAACTTTGTAGAAACACCCTATACATAATTGTACCACTAATTACAAACCAATCTTGTTTATATATGGATAAACACATACATTATTTCAAATGCATTTGCAAATCAATCCATTACCAAAAAAAACATAGCAAATTAAAAGTTAATTAGAAGTTTAGAAACTGATAAAAATCAGTGGGAAAAGATAGTATCTTTAGTTAATGTTCTAAAATTTAACTGAGATAATATTCTCGTAACTACTTTTTTTGTAGCAAAAATCAGTGTCCAATGGTAAAATCATAATTAAACAACTAATTAAAAGACATATAATACTGCAAAATGATAGTGATGAAATAATTAATAAATTGAAACAAACTTATTTGTTTTGTCAAACTTATTCAATACTTTGATCTTAATTAGAATGAGAATAACTTTGTAATTTTGAGATAAATGTATTTTCTGCTTGATCCAAGGTATGTACAAAGATCAGCCAATACAACGACTGTTATATTTTGTAAAGACTGTTATATTTTAAAAATAAAAGTTTATTTGAAGCTATGCCTTCATGCACACAAAACAAGAAAAATTGTCCTGCAAAAACACTTTAGAATTTATACAGAATATTTCAATTTTCACGACACAATCGGAAAATAGAAGATTCTATGTAGAAAAATAAACCGAAAATATAAGTAGAAAAAAACTGTCCAGTATTATGATCCATTTTCAAGAGAATAGAGTTTGAAAACTTGTCAAATGTACTTGAACTAGGCTAATTCTGGATTTAACAAGAACAAATAATAAAAAGTTATTCTACATACGTGCAAAAATAAATGAAAAATGTAGAATAGAACTTTTTTCATAAGTCGTTTAGTTTCTGAGAAAATTAAATTCTAAAATTTGTCAAATATACCAAGCGTACCAGGGCATTTTAACAAAATATATTTAAAACTTGTTTTGTTGAAAATGAAATCTTGAATTGAAAAAATTTTTATTCTACAGTTTCTTTCATTTGTTATATTTACTCCTCTATATTCTTTCATTTTATATATTCACTCCTCTCCAGTATGAAATTAGCTATGAAGTTCAAGTACACTTGAAAAAATTTTCGATCTTCTCGAAAGCAAAGTCTTAAATGAAAAAATTTTGTTTAATTTTTAATTTATTTTTTATTCTTTTTCCATAGAACTGACACATTGTATATATGTGATAAAACGAAAAAAATACGCAAATGTTTGAAATACCGAATCTGACATTTACTGTGTTGTGGCTCGATGGACCGAGCAATATGAATCTGGTTTGTTGAAACACCTGAATTTTGAAACGGATAACCGTGTGGATGAGGTATAGCGAAATGAAACGAAATGGAAACGATTCCGAGAGAAAATCGAAGATCGTGGTGAGTGAACTGTATAATTTAATCACCGATATTACCTCCTCGTGAGTTCACACGGCTAACATTCCGAGAGAGTGATGCGTAATTTCTTGTAGCTTAAGTTCATATTAAACTATCACATTGATCTATAATTGTTACGCTAAATTTTAATTGATTGTCAGCGGAAAAAAATCAATAAGCGATCGCGTCACACATTCGCGATAGAGCGTGGCAGGCATTAGAACTTCTTGCCAGCGTGAAAAAAACAGCGAGCCCTTATTCGCAGATATCTAAATAGAATAATAAATTGTGGACAAGAAGCCTAACGTCCTTGGTGCAAAATTTTTCGTACAAACTTCGATGAAAATTTGATTTGGATGTTTCTAAATAGTGAAAGATAGGAAAAAGTAAATATTTGAGAACTACAAAACTGCAATGAAATATTTAAACATAGCAGCAACCATGCTTTACTTTACTTTACCTTTAACAAATGCTTTACTTAAAGAAACCCATTATTATCGGAAAATTTAAAGATAGTTTCTTGTATCAAAATAGAAAATTTCATTGAAGAAGTTAGTAAAAATGACGATCAATTGATTTTTGTATCAACAGTTTCCAAATTTGTAAAACTATAATCTCGATTCGTAAATTAAATTGGTCTAAAGGTGGTCTAAAAATTACATGAATTAAAGTATCATTGAAAGTAAAGTATGATTGAATGCATCAATGTACGTGAATATTTAGTACTAATGTGCGTATTTAAATATACACTGAATGATATTCAGTGTAGTAATGTAATGTATTAATGTATTGAATTGCTCAAAAAATAATTGCATTTTTCTTTTAATATAAATGTACTATTAATATATGTATCAACATGTAACTAATTTTATTTTAAACAGATTCATTATGTGATCTGATACCTGATTGTTCAAGCTTGTTTTAAAATGCACGATTTTGTTAACAATTATTAGTTTGACGTTGATTTTAAAATTGAAATTCAAAAAAGAACATTTTTATCATATTTTGCTGTACTACTTCCGAAAAGAAAAAGAACGCTGTGCAACCTCGTAAAAAATTTTTTGATGTGTATAGTAAAGAAGTCTTGAAACTATAGCAGTATCAGAATTGGTTTGCCAAATTTCACTGTTGATGAAAATATCAAATCATTCCTGAAACTTTTTGTTGAAAAAAATAAGACTTATCTTAAGAGCAGAATTATAAAGTTGGCTGAAAGATGGCAAAAAGTAATCAAACAAAATGGTCAATATATTATTTAATCAATTTTTTGTTTCTCATGAAAAATTCGTCTCTAATTTGCAGATTAAAAAATTACTTTTTGACAAATTAATATAATGACATTGAACTAATGAATAAGAGTATTTACGTATGGATGAAACGTACATATTGTTTAGCACACGTTCAAAACTGCAATCTCTAAATCTAAACCTTTATTAGAAACATCAACAATTAATTTCAAGCATCGTATTTCTTCCAAACAACAAAAGAAAAAACCTTAAAATTACTTTAAAAAATTACTTAAAAAAACTTTAGAACTTTGTCGCGTTTTTAAGCAAAAACCAACTGAAAAAATCAATAAAAAGAATTACCAATATATAGTACAAAATTTCTTGCATATGTACATATGTACCATCGTAAGTCATTCGAAGTTCTTTTGCGTTAGCAATTTGAATCGAAATAATACCCCTAAATATATTGAAAAATAATGTTACAGACTTTTAAATTTCGAAACTAGCCTTAGGCAACGAATCCAAATTTTTGAATAGAAAATTAGAAGAAAAAGAAAGCAGGAGTTGCATAATTATTAATGAACAATATAAATATATTTATAAATGGATTGCAATGCAGTTTATGCATTTCTGAGATCTCCACACTGCGTAAGATATTGTAAAAATATATAAAATATATGAAGTAAAATACTTAGTGTGAAAATATAAATTTGAATAAATATCCATAATCTAAATTAATAGCTGAACTTCATATACAAATTATAAATATTAATTTAATTTACAAAAATATTAAAATGAAATCAAAGTTTATATTTATATGCCTATATTAACAGTCATAAAAGTTTTCATTTTAGAGTAGAATAGAGAAAACGAGAATAAAAAATGAAATTTCAATTAATATTATTTCTTCAAAAATTTCTTAAAATTCTTGATTTAATTCGTAAAATAACGAATAATTATTTAAAAATTATTCAATAATTTTTTAATATATTGTCGAAATCATCATTCTAAATAGTGTAATGATGGTTTTGGTTGGAGATCATCGTTTATTAAAAAATTATGGTTATAATAGTAAAACATTCATTTAAAAGTATATAATTTTCTAGACAACATACAATACATATGTGTTATGGATGTATGTACTGCGTATACGTTTATTATAAAATAAAAGCGTAAGTAGGAGTTCTGTCCCCAGAGGAGTTCTGTCCCCACCCAGTAAAAAATCAATCCAACTCATTTTTGATTAAATTAGAATTGGATTTAAGTTATAATTGTGTTTCTATTGTAAAGAATTCTAAAAAAAAAAATTATTTAACAAGCTTTATTATCCTGTAATGTAACTTTTTATAAAAGTGTATAAATTGATTTTTTACGACAAAACTGCGAATTTTTCTGCTTTTATGAGAAATTTAAAAATAAAAAATTGTATAGAATGTACATAATGTAAAAAAATATATGAAATATTCAAAGTAAAATGCTTTTTATAATATTTGTTATTTTTCTATCAGAATCCTGTTTTTTTTTATATATTCTCACAAATATGATTTTGCATAAAAATCCGTAATTTACTCATGATATTTTGAAAAGAACTAAGGTAAAATCATGAAAAATTCAATGCTTTTCGAAATACTCAATTTTTTGTTTAATACCTACAATAAATATTCAAATATTTAACCATTAATTTTTTGAAAATTTTTTATATTGCACTTGTATTTGTAGCCGACTGAAAATTGACTAACCGTTATTCTGAAAAATTTTTTTCTACAATAGTGAAAAATGCTTGAAAAATCATGGAAATCGTTAAATGGTACATTCTATATACTATTATTTTATATGTATATACAATTAAGGAATCTGATTAAGTATATTCTATTAAATGCAAATGATGTCGGAAAACTATGTACTAGTTTGAACTAATTCTTTTTTTTTTGACAATAATTTTTTAATAAATAACGATCCTCGATTAAAATCATACTACCCAGAATGACTTTGACAACATATTAAAAAATCTCGAGACGGATCTCTTTGTCTAAATAATTACCAAATGACGAAAATATTTAAAAATTCACACATAACGAAATATAATTTAACTTATTAATAATGTTGGAATGCACCCACATGTAGTTTCCACATGTAGTTTTACATACATACATAGATACTACATACATTTCACATTCTCATACTTTCGGTCGTCGAAGCAGAAACACATAGTACATAGACCGGCAGCTGTTTGCCAAGAGTAAATGCACATTACGTGCGTGTGAATAGATCGATAGAAATACTGTCTCGGTTAGTAGGTCTAGTTCAATGGAATTATCTAGTAAATCGCATACTATAGACATGCGAGCTTGTTCTCATCCTGTCACCGATAGTGATCTTATTATTACACGTGACATTTTTTTCCGTCTATCCTTTGTCCACACCTTGTTTGAAGAAAGAGAACAGTTTGAAGAAAAGAAAACGAAAAAAAAATTTTTTAAACTATAGACAGTTTTTCCAATGAAATGCTTCGACTCGAGTTTTCCATGCTTTTTCCATCTTTTCTTATTCCATGCTAACGATAACTTTGCAATTGATACTACTTATTGTCAATGGAAAAAAATTATTAGATTGAAATTTCAATTTCTCTATAATTTCTTTTAAAAAATAGATTTTTTACATATACTTACACTTTTTTCATTCGTAATTTATATGTATTACAATACTTACATATATCGTTGGAAAACTTAACTAATTATTAATTATTAATTCACGTAAAATCTTAGATTGTAAAAAAATGATAAAAATATTATTAATTATATATAGAATGCCTTAAAGACAAAGACTTATTGACCCCATGTAATAAGATTTCGTTCCTAACCACTATTTTATTCTTTTTTTTTTGACATTCGTATTATAAAAATTTCCGATAAAACTTACAATTAGATATTTTATTACAAAATACGGTAAAAATTAGATATTTTATTGTATCTATTCTATTATATTCAATATATTTTATGTATGTCGTTGTCGTATAAAGAAAAACATTCTAAAGTTAGACTTAAATTTTAAGCTGCTGATTTATCTTAAATTTATAAACTAATATTATGGAATCATAAAAAATATATTATCCATTTTTTTCACTCTCCACTGGCAAAAGAGCAAAGATTATATAAATCATACAAATCGTGTATATAACTAAAAAGATATCTGTTCTATATCCTTTAATAATATCTTAAAGTGCGTCAAACTTCTTTAAAATCACAAAATATTTCTTCTCTAATTTTCTTCTCCATGCAAAAGCATTGTTTTGAAGCTACTAAAGTGAATTAGAATTTTGGAATTGGAAACATGTTGTAAATTATAGTGAATTGTTACCATTGACGCAATACTATTGTATGTACATACATATTTTCTAATATGAAACATCCAAACTTTATGTAACGAACAATATTATACATTAGTACATATAACATGTATTTAATGTACAGTAGTACCTAAAACAAACCACCTGGATATTTCAGCTGTTATTGTATTAGAAAAAAATACATCAGTAAAAACTTCTTTGGTGTTTCAGATACATAATTTAATGTTAATAATATTTTGATAAGTAGATACACAAAGAATGAAACTTCATTTTATTAAATGAAATCATATAATTTTTAAAACAATAGTAAATCCATCTCGGCAAAAATGATTAATCTATTTATGTCGGAAAATCATTAGATATTTTAATTTTGAAATGTATTGTATGAAAAATAAAGTAAGACATCACTAGTATTTTAATATTTATGTACTTGTTTTTTATAAAATAAATTAAAACAAAATTAAAATTAAAATGTAGCGGCCTATAGCGCCTCGAGTACGAGTCTCGAACACCGACTCGTACAAGCCGCAAGTGGCTGTGCGCCTAGCGTCAAAGTCTAGCGATATTCGACGTTAAGCAAGCAGAGTGCGGAACAGTGCTAGGATGGGTGGTGACCGCCCAGCCTAGCGAGTAGTTATGAAAACAAGCGTCTGGGGTAAGGGGTCGCTGCCATCA